>JBBDHG010000488.1:0-47500 GCA_037951165.1 Lophius americanus
CCGAACTTAGTGCGGACACCCGATCGACATAGTCCGCAGCAGCTCAGAACCCCTGAGCTCAAACGATCCGCCAGACTCAACCTCCCGGTAACTTGGATTACAGGCGCGCGCCACCGCACCCGGTGAAGAACGGAGCTGATCAGAGACTCTTCTTGTTTGTTAACATGACGTCATGGCAGAACACACTGTATCAGTGGAGAAAACTCAACCTCCAGATTAAGTTCTGAGGGGTGATCAGAGAAAGGAAAAGACTCTTAGTAGCTAGAATTACTGGTGACGTCATCCTAAACTCACATGGGGTTTGGACTTTTGCTGATATGACGTCATCAGAGAGCAGAGGTTATGAAGTCTGAGGAGGCAGGAAAAGTTAAATGTACTTGTTGTTGGATTTCTGTCTGAATCACAATTAAACCGACTGAAGACACTCTGTGATCAGATCAGGCTGCACACCGATCAGCCAAAACATTAAAACCAACTGCCTGATATTGGTCTTCCTCTGGCCAACAAATCAGTCATGTGATGCTCTCTGTGTTCTGACACCTTTCTATCGGAACCAGCATGAACTTTCTTTGTGCTAAAATAACTTTTCTGTGGGATCAGACAAGGACCAGGAACAACCAGCAGGTTCAGAGATGATCTTGACTCGGCCGACCAGCCAGGATCCTTCTTCTTGCCTTTTCTTCTGGCTCCAACAGAAGTCCAAAACCCAAACCTTCTAGGGAGATTGGGGGCATACCTACCCCCGAGAAAGATCTTATGTCCCCGATCTACATCAGGGCATTTTAAGAAGGGAACAAATGGATAACATCAGCTCCTAAAACCAACTGCATACATTTTCTTTAAAGCATTAACGCATGAGAATCAGGTTAAAAGTTTATAATCCACAACGCAAACATGGAGGAACCTGACAAAACTTTTTTTAAAAAGCTGTTGCTTGTAAAATCAGAGATAAATTTCCTGATTGACTGAATATCTGTGGGTATAAATCACATTTAAATATAACGACTCATGCACCTCCAACTATTTAAATGAGTCGATACAACTAAAGACTGGATAAACTGAAGATCTGAACTAATCTCATAGAATAACTGGCAGCAGATTTAACTCTTATTAATTCAATATACATTAGATTTTATATATATATAACTAAATAGCACCATAAAAACTGAATATCACAAACCAAATTAAATACATATTGAATGCAGATATGAATTTATCTATTAATTTCCTTTTTTCATTGTGTAATATATTTAATTTATTATTAGTATTATCATTAGTTTCGTTCAGTAAGATTCGGAATGCAGGTATTTTTGTTGTGGAGGATCTTTACAGAGTTTCATTAGAAGTTTAACTCAAGTAAAGGATCCGAATACTTAATCCACCTGTAATGAGCAGCAGACGTATGGAGGGTGGTGTAGTTCTCCTCCACCTGGAGGACACCACTGATGGAGTGAGGGTGGTGTAGTTCTCCTCCACCTGGAGGACACCACTGATGGAGTGAGGGTGGTGTAGTTCTCCTCCACCTGGAGGACACCACTGATGGAGTGAGGGTTGTGTAGTTCTCCTCCACCTCTGATGGAGTGAGGGTGGTGTAGTTGCAGCGTTTGTCCAGGTGGGGGCGGTAGAAGAAGCAGCAGTTGAGCAGGTTTGTGGAGGTTATTCATCTTGTCTTCATCACGTGTCACGTGTTCTGTGACATGGGTCGGTACCGAGTGTAAAAAGACTGGGTCTCGCTGTATTACTCAGGCTGCACTACAGCGTCTATTCACAGGCGCGAACCCACTACTGAGCGGCACGGGGGCTTTGACCTGCTCCGTTTCCGGCCTTGGCCGGTGCACCCCTCCTTAGACGACCTGGTGGTCCCGAGCTCCCTCAGGAGCACCATATCGATACCGAACTTAGTGCGGACACCCGATCGACATAGTCCGCAGCAGCTCAGAACCCCTGAGTTCAAACGATCCGCCAGACTCAACCTCCCGGTAACTTGGATTACAGGCGCGCGCCACCGCACCCGGTGAAGAACGGAGCTGATCGGAGACTCTTCTTGTTTTTAAAAATGACGTCATCACAGAGCACGCTTGCAGCGGCCTGCAATGGAGGAAGTTAAATCTGCAGCTTCAAAGTTTGAAACGTAAATTGTACTTCGTGGTTGATGACGTTGTTTTTGTGAATCTGAATTTAAATCGACTAAATATGGTGATTAAATAAACTCCACCGAAACTAGTGTGATCGGATCAGATCCGGCTGTCATGTCTGTTTCTCTACATCCTCCTTCACTAGCAGCACACTGGTATCAGAAATAAGAACTCACACTGAGCAGCCATAACATTAAAACCACCTGCCTTTTTATTGGTCTTTCATATTCACGTGTTAATTATGACGTGTGCTGCTGCTTCTCGGTAAACCCACCAAGAGACGAGATGCCTCTTCTATTTAAGACATATCTATATATCTATATCTATCTCCGTTTGGTCATGTTCTGTTGTATTTTCGTAATTCTGTTTCCCTCATCTGTTTCTCTTGTTACTTCCTGGTTTAATAAAGGATGAATTGGAAACAACTTTGACAGTTCTATGATGTTCTAACAGAATTTCTATGTCAGAACCAACTTGGACTTTTTTTTTTCTTCTCCAAAATGTGTTTTAAAAATCTCTTCTGTGGGATTAAACAACATTTTCTCTGTAAAGCATGGATTTAACTTTTACTGTATTTCACTGTCCAGTTACCTTTATAAAACTTTATTACTATTTACTCCCCTTTGATGGAAGTATACTAATACTACTGATTAATGTTACGTGTTAATATTGTTTCTCGCTGATGTTAACCGTGACCCGACAACGTTAAGACCAAATAAATGATGAGAGGAGATGAATGTAAAGTTCACCGCGGCGTACTTTTTAATATTCTGATGACATCAGCAGAAAATCGTGTCCTTCTTTTACAAAACACTTCTATTAAAAATCGATCCAAATGAAAACATTAAAATAATTAAACAGCAGGTAAATCCCAGAGTTGGAATCCATAAACACGAAAACAGAACATCTCGTCAGCTTCAAGTCAGACTTCTGTCCGGCGCTCTGGACTTCATTAGCTGCGAAGAAAAAGGAAAAGAACGTCAATCAGCGAGTGAAACTGAACGTAATGGATCGTATCTGAACGTAAGACTTAATTATTTTATTTTTTATATAACATATGAAGGATTTGTGACACTGAAGAAAAAACGTTTCCTCCCGTAGACGCCACTAAATAACACCAGTTAGTTCACCAGGCTGAGACAACATTTGAACTTTGTGACATTTACTCCATCGGACCTGCTCTGGGTTTTTGTCCACTTCAGCGCGTGTCTCGGCGGCACGGACGTGGTCGGGTGGTAGAAGGTACATCCGGCCCGTTTGCACTGAGCGGCGAAGCGACAGGGCTGCGGATAAGAGGGACGACATGTTGGCAATCCAATCGTACGGCTAAATGTTTTATACACTGAAAATAACCGGGACACAATCTAGGGCTGGGCGATTCATGGTAAAAAAAACAAACATCGCAATCTCGATACAGAACGTACGTACGATCTCCTTTCTGAAGTACAGCAGTTCACCGGCATTCTTAATCGTGACGTGAGCTGCCGCAAAAACCCGCTAAGTTAGCAGCAGCTTCCGTTACGACGAGCGCGGTCTGGACCTTGAAGAGCATTGCCTTATGGGTAGTGTGCATATCGGCCGTGGGAGATTGCCTAGGCTAAGTGCTAAGTTAGCGACCTAGCGCTTGTTTTAGCCAGAGTCGCCCAGCCCTATCACGTAGTTCCGAAACCTCGGCGCGTTTCACCTTGGGGTGATAAAACAGACAGTCCATCTTCTTGCAGTCTGGGAAGAAGCGGCAGATGCTGGTGGTCGGCGCCGGCTGCACCGCTGCGAAAACACGGACAAAGAAAATACATAAATCAGAGATGCAATTTTTTCCTTCTTCTGTTTGAAACAGACAAGATGTTAGAGATAGTCAAATGTTGAGTGTTGAATAATGGCGGTGGCGAGGGAGAACCTGGCCTGGGCGGCGGGCCGGCGGCGCTCCTGCGGCTCACGTGGGTGAAGGGACAGTCGGGTTTGGAACACCTGGCGTCGTATTTACAGTTAGGATGGACGAAAAGGCATTTATCCCCAAATTTGCAGGTGGGAAAAGTCCTGAAACGACAAAAGTCACGAGTTGACAAAAGTCCCGAGTGGACGTGGTCACTTCCTGTTATCTTTGACGTCATACATCATCAACACTCACTTGCACTGTGCGGTGGGGTGGTGGTACAAACACTCGTCTCCACTTTTACAGACGGGCCAGAATTTGCACCTCTCCATCCCTTTCTGTTTCTTGGCCGGAACAGCTCCCTCCTCCCCCATCTCCAGGTCCATTTCTTCATCTGTCAGAAGACGAGGGGGTGTCAAATGGACCCGAAACAATAAAAACACCACCTTTTAGAGAGGCACTTAAAGTTAAATGAAAGGACAGAACCGAGTCATGACGACTCGCCGCACCTTCTGACGCCGCGACTCCTCCCTGCAGTCTGAGGAAGGCGCTGACTTTGGGCTCCCTGTTGACGCTAACGGGCTCAACCGGAACCTTCGGCGGCGGTCTCACGTCATCCATCTCGATGTCACACTCAAAGTTTCCTAACGGGCTCGGAACCCCGTCCAGAGTCACGATGAACTTGGGGCTGGCAGTGTCACCCCTCTCCTTGCTGGTGAGATAAAAAAAAATAAAAAGAAACGGACGAGGAAGATGAAACTAAAAGATAGAAACACGGTTCTGGCTCGATTCTCACACCAGGACGGAAACACAAACAACACAAAAGGTTTATTTGCCGCCAACTGCCTTCCTCAAATTTCGCCATAGATTTCGGCCCCCCGCCAAATTGGTGCCCTAAGCCGAATTTGGTAATAAACCAACATGGCTTTACGTAAAACAAATAATTCTGCTTCACAAATTAAATATATATTTCAATTAAAAAAATAAAATAAAAACTTTAACCTAAAATAACAACATAAAAAAAAATGTTTACATATATGTATGAATATATATATCTATATATATTTATTTATATATACATACATATATATATTATATACTTCAATCTCAAATGAATACATTATGTTCTCAAACAACAATTAAATAACGGAAACATAAATAGTAACTTCACCCCATGAAAATGGATGAATAAAAAATATATACTCATATATAATCCAGCTATTGTTTTTAAGATACAGGAAAAAAATTAAAAATTTTTTTATTGACATTAAAATGATTAATTTAATGTATCTATATGTGTGTGTGTGTGTGTGTGTGTGTGTGTGTGCGTGTGTGCGTACCCGGGTTGGACCGTGCGTGGTAACGCAGACTGGACCTCCGCTTTGGCCTGAAGACGCGGCTGGTTTCCTGCCGGAGGTTCTTGCGGCGGAGGTCGACTCAGTATGAATGAGCGCGTGTCAAAAGGCTTGGCCTCTCTGCTGACGGTGACCTCAGCGGCTAGAGGGGCGTCACAAACACAGATAAACATACCATAATACCGGAACAACCCATTCAACGCTTCCTGGAGTGGTCTGAGCGGAGAAGACTCACCGTAGTTGCCCTGCTCCCCGGCGTCAGCGCTCGCCACCAACCCCAGCTGGAGGCGAGACGCTAAAGATCTCGCTGGAGCTGGGAGAGAAAGAACGAGAAGAGTCAACTTAAAGACGCCGCGTCTGACCCCCGACCTCTACAAAAAAAATCTAACCGAACGTCACATATTTATAATCACCCTGTTTTGAAAAACAACTAGTCTTTTGAGGAACATAATAACTTCACATCAAGTTGAGGTTCTATCTTTTGCTCCTGATACTAACCCGGGTTTCTGGAGGGAGGCAGTTCTATGGCGTTGTAGGTCTGAACCCTGGGGGTCAGGCTGTGGAGGTGCTCCTGGACCAACTGGATGGCGGCAGTCATCTCTTCGCTGCTGGCCAAGCGAGCGCGGGGCGCCACTGGTACGGTCTGCCTCTGCGGTACTGAGGGAGGAGCCAATGGTAAGAGGGCGGTAACGGCACCGGAAGATGTCGGCGGTGAGGCGGGTCACGTACCTGCGGTGTAGGAGGTGGTTTTGGTGATGGAGTCCTGAGCCTCAGAGATGGCTTTCAGGATCAGATTCCGGTTGGCCTGCTTGGACGGAGGGAGAGTCGGTCTGAAACAACGGAAGCAAGAGTTAAAAGTCCAGCGAAGGAGATCCGTCATCCGCTCCATCAAGACAGAATTTTTAGATCGAGTGAGTTTCCGATTTTCTTGGGTTGGTCGCCGTTTTTTTTTTTTTTTAGATATTCTGACTGGCAGATACCGATTTTGGGCATTTTGAAATCATAATAAGGAATGTATTTTTAAGTGCTCTTATTTTGAAGGATCACAGTGGAAGTACGGTTTGTCGGCATTGTGTATGTTTTCTGATCTGTCGAAAATAATGTACCTCCGTTCCCCCGACTTCTAATAATAATAATAATAATAATAATAATAATAATAATACATTCTAAACATCGTACAGTCCATCGTACGTTCTACGTTGGCTTTGTTCAGGGACATCCGGGTTCGTGGTTGGCTTCGGATCTGCCCTTAACTTTAGCCGTTCTGCTAATGCTAGCTTCTTTAAAACTCGCTACGTTCCTCGGGGTGATTGCGATTACATCAAACCAGAACTCCCGGCGCCAACACTGGACCTTTGTGGTTTCTCTCTAGTGATCGTTAAAGGTGTCGCATGATGAGTTTTGAATGCAACGAGACATTTCATCCTCTAAACGGTGAATTCAGTCCATCGGTCGCTCGAGGTCTTGACACTGACTTGCGTTCTGGTTTGGAGGGTAGGGACACTCTGCTAGAGAGGCTTCTTCCTCCATAGTCTTCCTCCTCCTCCATGTCATCGCTGTCCTCTTCCGCCGCCGCCGCCGTCCGACTCACTCGGACCACCGAACTCGCAACCGGCGCCTTACGCTTCCGCGAAAAGTCGTCCTGCTGGACCCAGACGGAAGAGGATTATTATTTCTGTTATAACTAAACCAGTGTGACACTTTTTCAAAACAAAGCAAGTTTTAAATCATGTTTCTTTATTTTCCCCATGACTTCTCACCTTACTGGATCCGGTCCTGGAGGTTCTGCTACCTCTGTTGTCCTGCTGCCTGCCGTGAGAGGATTCTTCCGTGGGTCGGGCCGGCTCGGCAGGACCGGCCGATGTGAACTTGCTATGACCCGGTCTGTAGATTTCCGCCGTAGGTCTACTGGCGTTGCCTCGTGTTCGAACTTGTTTGGTGGCTACCTCTAGAGTGTCGTCGGCGATGAGGTCGTCATCAAACTCCGGCTTGATATCGATGACAGCTTCTGAGGGCAGCAGCTCCATGAGGGGCTTAACGGTGGAGGTTAGCCGCGAGGAACTCTTCTCCAGGTTTCCTCTCCTGAGAACAAACAGATCAAGCGTGTTCACATATTATGGACTCTTCAAGAGAACGATTTGAAACGACGAGTCGTCACTGAAAGGTTTGAATGTTCGGCACCTGCTTTCATGAGCAGAAGCGGACATGTGCGGTTCGGTTCTGTTGGAGTGTGACCTGGACACGGTCGGCGCCCTCGGCTCATCTGCTACGCTGTCTTCGCTTACAGACGATCGGCTCATACCCGCCACTGCGTCGCTTTCAGACTCGAGCTCATGTTTGAATGACGCCGGCTCTGTTGAGAAAGGAAACGGGAGCGTGTCAAAGAAAAAACATTCAGTCAGGCACACATTAAAAAAATCTTCCCTTCTCTGCTGTGAGACATTTATATGTTCGAACAAAAGCAACACAAATATGACGAAGTAGAAAATCAAAGTGGAACAAAAGGTCAAGCTCAGCTTCTCACAATCAAGTATAATCATGTGACCACAGAGGAGCCCAATAAATGTACACAATCCTAGATTACTAGATTATTATTACTACTACTACTATATCTTGTTTCCCTGCTTTAAGAGAAATGTTCTCCCACTGACAAGCGCCGCTATGATGGGACGAGACTACTGACTACATGTAAGAGGTCATAATGTTATGGCCAATCAGTGCATGAGGAGAGGAGATTTTGGTTCATACCACACAGCCAAACACCAGCAAGGGTCAGAAGTTGACATATTCATCAATGAATACTTTTTACATTTGGTTAAATGTATGCATTTCAAATATCAAATGTGTTATTAACTAACTGACTTACCCACTGCAACAGATCGTAACTTCTGGAGGACACCCTGTAGCCTACACAATCCAAATAAAACAAAATAAACTTAGAACACGATCAGAAGGGAGTGTCGAGAGATACTCAAATACAGATACGAGGGCATTCTGTTCGGTTGATCTTACCAGACTGTGAATTTAGTCGTGTTGTTCCCGAGGAAAAGAGAGAGATCGTCCGCCATCTGTTGGGATGTCTTCTTGTTTGCTACCATCACCATAATGTAGTCGGGAAGCTCTTCATCTAAATCGGTAAAGAGAGGAAATAAAGCGTGATGATGATTGTCGGGGGTTACCTAGCAGCAGGTTAAATAAGATCTGCGTTGTTGTTATTACTTTTATATTATTACCTACCGATATAAGCACCCAACTCTTGAAGCTTGCCCTTAATCGCAGCCTGAAAAAGAGCAGATGAATTTCATATAATCGAGTTGAACACTCCACGGAGTACAAATCATAGCTAGGCTAATAATATTCCTGAACTATTTGTTCCTGCAGCAGTCAAGAAAAATAAAAAACACTATGCAAAGTTATGGTAAAATGTATGCAAGTAAATAAAATACATTGTTAGGGTTCAGCAGGGCTGACAAATGTGGCTCGCAAGCTAATGCTAACGAACAACCTCCAACCTTAAGCAGGCGGCAAGTCAGCTACAAATCAGATTTAATATCCAGCTCGGGATCTTACTCACCCGTATTTTCTTGCTGATCTCTGCTCCAATCTCCATGGTTGCCGTTTTATTCAAATAAAAAAAGTTATAAAATAATATTCTGCGACTATTCACTGCTAGCCTGCTTATCTAAACGCACAGAGGTGACGTATGGTCACGTGGGCAAGAAAGGGGGACGGGAACTTCTTCTTCTTCGTTTTTTTTCTTTTCTTTTTCTTAAACCTTTATTTTGAACATCATATAGACAACAAAACTGTTCGCCAGGAGTATAAAGCAACATACAAATATTGTGAAAATAACAAAATAAAGATTCAAAGGTCCAACTAAAACTTTTCAAACACACTGGAGGTTTCATTGCCTTCTTATTTCTAGTGACTTTCACTCATCTTCATCTTTTTCTTCCTCTATTTAATTGTTTCCAGCAAATTTTCTGATACTAAAAGGTTGAGATTTAGATAACCGTATTTATCGTAGATAAAAAAAAAGATTCTCATTCATTCATTTATATTTCCGGAGCCCCGCATCCTGTTCAGGATTGCAGGGGGGGTGGAGCCTATTTTCAGCCTTTATTATATACCAAGAAAATTAACCCATTTAGTTCGACAATCTCTGACCTGGCTGAGGAGGCAGCACATAACGTCATAATCTAAAAGACAAGTAATAAAACAACACAGTGTAAAAATAAAATACGTTTGGTTTCAGACAACAATAAAAAACAACAACAATTACATCTCATTATAAAATAAAGGTAGTGAGATTCAAATCAAATAATGAAAATTAAAAAATACGACCACCTTGTGCAATGGTCTCACCTTCTAGACCACATATGTCAAACTCAAGGCCCGCGAGACAATATCTAATTACGATAATAACTGGACGGCTGGTTAACGGCGCAAACACCACATATACTACAAGTCCCAGAATGCACTGCGATAGCCGGCGCATCAACAAAGCGCACCTGAGCGATCGAGCTCCCTACTCCTCTGCTGTCAGATATCAGCGTTTATCCAGTCACTCTAATAAACTTCAGGCTCATCCGAAGCCTTTGAGAGGATATGGATACGACAAAACAGGTTAAACGCTAATAAATAAACGTATTAGTAAGTTGCACACGTGGTTAAGTAAATAGATCTCACTTTTTAATTAACTGGCAAGGTGCGTTCACGTCCAGCCGTTCAACAGGTTTCAGTGCTGCTGCGTACCCAAAAAAGAGAAAACACACTATGTTGCTTATTGTCATTGTGAAAAGCACCTGTAGACAATCAAAGGGTTTATTTAAAGTCCCCTTTTTGTTGATATTGGTAATTAAAAACTTTTGATTAAAAGTGGCTTGATTTTTTTGTAACTTGTCTGTGAATAAAAACATTTCATTGGAAATTATTCCGAGAAACACTTTAGATAGAGAGGGAGACATAAAATGATTCTAATGTATATTGAATTTTATCTGTAATTTGACTTTTTTCTCTTCCCTTGGTTTGTCAGAATTCTATAAAATTAGTAAATAAAATAAGAAAAAATTCTCATAATACTTCAAATTAAACCAGTACTATTTGAGTTCTGTTCGGCCCTCGATGTGGACTCAATTTTTTATTTTTGTCCCCCTCTGTGATTGAGTTTAACATCCCTTTTATAGACCCTGTAGGATCAAAACAAAAGTCATTCATAGAACTTAAATCCGGCAATTTAATGTCTTATTCAATTATTATAAATTAATGTTAATAAATAAATGTATCCAAATAAAACCATTTTTTTTGTTAACTAATAACTTAATGATTGTCTAATAGTTTTCTTAAAACATACTTCATCAAAAGGTTGAGCTAATCCCATTAAAATGTATTAAAACCTTTTTTTTAAACAGTTTTTTATGGTTCAAAAACAGTATAACATTTTTTTTCATTTTATAGTAATTTAGAGAGACTAAATATTAAAATGTTATATTTTTTTTTCCAAAGAAATATATGTTATAATTTTTTTTTTTTTCCTGGTGAGGACATTAAAGGGTACCAAACTGAATCTGGATCTGTTGAGAATCTGTGTGTCTGTCTTCATGATCAGAACCAGTGAGTTTGTCTCAGATTAAATATATTTTTATGGTCAAATATGAAAAAAAGAAAAAAAGAAAAAGGAAAGAAAACATTTAATTGTTCGACCTGACCGCTGGTTCCACTAGATGGCGCAAGAGACCATTAGAACCCTCTTCATTCGGCTCATCTGGTGACTTCAGGATTCTGAAACCGTCTCTGAACTCTTCCAGTCATAAAGGATTAAGGATCCGTCTATTTCCTGTAACTGCTCATCTTCAGTGGAGCTGAGGGGGACTGGAACCTATACCAGCTGACGTCCCTCAGCCGACCAACACATTCAGGCTCAGGTCCACACCTGCAGGCAATTTACAGAGTTTGGTTCTCTTCCCCCTTGCTGCAAGATTCTGGACCCAAAGTGAATCTGAGGTTCCTCTGGACCCAAAGTGAAGCTGAGGTTCCTCTGGACCCAAAGTGAGGCTGAGGTTCCTCTGGACCCAAAGTGAGGCTGAGGTTCCTCTGGACCCAAAGTGAATCTGAGGTTCCTCTGGACCCAAAGTGAGGCTGAGGTGATGCCGGGGGATGTGTAATGCCTCAGGTGGGGCTTTGAACCCAGAACCCGTCTGCTACTACAGTCTTTATTTTGCTGACTGAACAGAATCGTAGATGTTGGTTTAATCTGTTTTGAAAGTGTCACTGAAAACCCAGTAAAGCGGAGAACGTTAGAAGAACCTCCTGAAGAAAAGGAAAAGGTTACATGAATCAAATTAGACTTAAATATTAAAAGTATTGTAAAAGGAAGTCCCGTCACTGTATTTCCCAGCATGCATCTTTGACTCTGTTGTGTGTAACGCCAAATGTTTTCCCTCAGAAATGATTTCCTGTTTTTCCGCCTCTTGATGCCCAACAACAATGAAGGGAAGGATCTACCTCGCCGTCTAGACAAGGATCACACTCTCCACTGCCGCCGTCTGATCTTCTTCTCCATCTGCTTTGTTCACAGCGTCAGTGCCGTATGTTGATGTTACAAACACTTCCCCTCTGTCTGTCTGACTGTCTGTCTGACTGTCTGTCTGACTGTCTGTCTGACTGTCTGTCTATCTGTCTGTCTGTCTGTCTGACTGTCTGTCTGACTGTCAGTCTGTCTGACTGTCTATCTGTCTGTCTGTCCATCTGTCTGTCTGTCTGTCTATCTGACTGTCTGTCTGTCTATCTGTCCATCTGTTTGTCTGTCTATCTGTCTGTCTGTCTGTCTGTCTATCTGTCTGTCTGTCTATCTGTCTGTCTGTCTGTCTGACTGTCTGACTGTCTGTCTGACTGTCTGTCTATCTGTCTGTCCATCTGTCTATCTGTCTGTCCATCTGTCTGTCCATCTGTCTATCTGTCTGTCTATCTGTCTGTCTATCTGTCTGTCTATCCGTCTGTCTATCTGTCTGTCTATCCGTCTGTATATCTGTCTGTCTATCTGTCTGTATATCTGTCCGTCTATCTGTCTATCGATCATCCATCCATCCATCTAAAATTCTCTCATCCATCAAACATCCATCTATCCAATCCATCCATCCATCATCCATCTATCATCCATCCATCCAGCTATCTTTAATCCATCCATCCTCCATCCATCCATCCTCCATCCATCCATCCTCCATCCATCCATCCTCCATCCATCATCCTTGTGCTTCATCATTAGCTTGAAGGTGTGAAACGGTGTTTTCATGTTTCACTGGAGTGGAGGAGAACCTTAAATGGCCCCACTAGAAACTCTGAGAAGTTCTGCCTCGCTGCTGCTCACGGCGCTGTTGCTTAATTGCATGCAGAATCTATCAAGCCGCCCTGGTTCTGTAGGATCACATCCGGCCCGTCTGCCCCGAGGCATGTTCTGAGGCAGGATGGTGGAGCGTCTCAAACAAACCAGGTGCATCTGCTCTAGAATCCAGATCAGGGGTTGGTGCGTGGATCAACCGAGAGGATGTGCAGAATAAACCTGTCATTTTAATTATGTCCCGGGGATATTATGGGATTGTCATCGCAGCCGCCGCCAATCCGCCTTCTCGCCCGCTGAGCCTTTGTGTGAACTTGACAGGAAGAACTGGATCGTTCTTGGGAAATATCAGTTGTATTATTCCAACATTGAGTTGGTCCGATTTAGTCACAATTTTGTGCAGACAAATGAAATGAATAGATTTTCCTTTTATGCATTGAGTTTTATTTAATAGTTCATATTTTACTCACTAGGGGGAGCTTTTTTTTTTTTTTTTACGAAAAAAAGACATTCCTCAAAACAAATTTCATGGATCCTTATCTAACTTTATAGCCACATAGTTGTGGGTGTGAGAAAGAACTGGAGTGATTTGGGGAAAGGTTGGCTGTATATTCCTGACACTAGGGGGAGCTTTATCTCTCTAGTATTAATGGACTCTTGTAAATATCATATTTTTACCATATTTACAGGCAATTTCTTTTTTCCTGAAAATACTGTGGAAATAACGTCACTTTGAATGATTAAAGTTGCTCGTCGTATTTTTCCCTGGAGAATAATTGAATATACGCTGGTGGAAATGAAAGGCGACGTCTCACTGGTGCCAGAATGTCAGGGAACCTGAGAGAACCCCTGAAGGCCACAGTGAAAAAAGGACCTTGTTTTTAGAAAGTTCAACATCTTCACTTTTATTTTAGTTCTTCGGCTGACGCCAGCGTAAATTTGCACTTTAGCTAAATATTTAATTTAGTCGAAACTTTAAGGTTCAACATTTGGATTTAGATTAAATACTTGATACAACATTTAGATTTAACATTTAATTAAAACATTTACTATTAATGTCTACATTTAGATTTAATATTTATGTTTAGATTTAACATTTAGATTTAACATTTAACATTTAGATTTAACATTTAGATTTAACATTTAGATTTAACATTTACAATTAATATTTACATTTAGATTTAATATTTACATTTAGATTTAACATTTAGATTTAACATTTAGATTTAACATTTAGATTTAACATTTAGATTTAACATTTGAAATTAATATTTACATTTAGATTTAGAAGTAACATTTCAGATAAAATTTACATTTAGATGCATATTTCATACTTACATTCACATTTGGCATGTATATCCAATATTTAACATTTAGACATTTGATTTAACATAGATTTCCTGGGAAGGTAAATATGACAGAAGTTCAATGTTGGCATAAATGTGAATAAACAAAAAGTGACATTAAAAATGTTCCACTGCTTTATAAATTCAGTTCACAGCATCATGTGGCTGTAAAAAAATATCATGTGACTTTACAACCGGCGCCCCCTATGTATGACCAGAAAGCTCACACACACTCACACACACACACACGCACACACACACACACACACACTCACACACACACACACACACACACACACACACACACACACACACACACACACACACACACACACACACACACACACACACACACACACACAGGACTGTGGTGGGTTTAACTTCCCCTTTCAGTGACATATTCTCGTGAACTCAGAGACTTCAGTCGCGAGTCATCTGACTGACTTCCGTGAAATCTCCGACCGCATGTGCTGCGATGACGATGGTTCTGCCACGAGCCTCCTGACCCGAAGACACAGCGAAGCCCGGCTTTCTCCCGCTCCTGAAATCTGTCAGCCATTAAGGAAAGTAATACTCCCTTAGTGTCACACTGCAGTCACAATCCTGCCCAGAGGCTGCAGAGACGGACACCAAAGGATGGCAGCGTGAAACATCGTGAAGAAGAAGAAAAAAGAAGAAGGTTTTTACCGGCAAACGCACAGAAAGATAATTCATCGCACCTCTTCTGACAATGTCCGGAAACCCAATACTGCCTTTCCTGAACGAGACGACACCTCCATGAATTAAGCTATTGCAGCTGGGTGTCCACACATGTTATACAAATTTCATAACACACACTCACACACACACACACACACACACACTCACGCACACAGATACATACACAGACCCACACACACACTCACAACCACACTCACACACACAAACCACACACAAACCAAACCCAACCACACACACACACACACTCACACACACAAACCACACCCAACCACACACACACACACACACACACAAACAGATACATACACAGACCCACACACACACAGTATTTCATAATGAAGTTTTGTATTTCATGGAAAATAAACTATTTTAAAGAATAACTCAACCATTTAGTTTTTTTTTCTTCATTTAACTCATTTGCATAATTCTGTTTAGAGAATCTTCACATTTCTTAATATGCAAAAAGAAATCCTACTTAATAAAAAGGACTTTCTGAAAAGTCACGGTCAATGCCTCCTCCTCCTCCTCCTCCTCCTCCTCCTCCTCCTCCTCCTCGGTGGCCCCTTTAACCTGCGGCGTCCCCCAGGGCTCCGTCTTCGGCCCCTTACCGTTTAGTGACATGCTCAATCAAACATTAAAGGGTTTTAAGTAACATTCTAGTGAGATACAGACACTTTTATTTTTAGACAGTCATCTTGAATTAAACATATTTTTCTTCGTTTTATGTGTTTTTCTCAATATCTCAAATATTTCTAGATATCCTAAAGTAAAATTCTTTTATCTTAAATGCCTAAAATCTCCATTTATAATCTTTTTTCAAGAATGTTACGGTACAAAGATATAAAACACTGAGAGTATCATCATTAAATTGAAAGGTGATTTATTTTAATTTATATTTCCCCCAGTGCAAAGACAAGAACATTAAAACAGAGACTCACACACACACACACACACACACAGAGTCTCGTGCATAAACCCTTTCAATGTCCTAAAAAACTCCATTATTGCTTCGCAAAATAAACATGCAATCAATTACCGGAGCAATCAGAAGTCATCGTGAGGCGGTTGTGCGGAACAATACGTATTTTGGCCTTGCCCGTCTTCTGTGCAGGCAGTCAGGACATCCTGAAAGTTGAGGGAGGAAGACGTTTGAGTAGAAGCAGCTGCTAAATGCAGTTTCGTTGATTCGAGATGTGTGGAGCGCCGAAGCTCTCGCTCATTAGCCGCGACAAAGAAGTGGACCCGGTTCTGACTCACAGCTGCTCCAATCACAGGTTCCAGAACCTGCTGGAAAAGCTCGGAGGCCTGGATGAGTCCAGATTACGCAGATGGAAACATTTTTCATCTACTGGTTTTTGCATCGTTTTGCAGGATTTCAGGTCAATGGGTTGACTTTATGTTTAACAGATTATTCAGAGTTGTAAGGTTGACTTTAAGGAACTCTGCGGGACGTGATTCAGAGTTTAGTCTTAAGTTAGCCACACACTAGAGGATTTTCAAAACTTAACCGATTTTAAAAACGTGGGAGATCGCAGACATGAGGACGGTTTCAACTGATCGTTAACGTTATAATCTCCCCAACGCTTGGCCAGACGCCCAACGTTCCTCATTTCCCCTCTAATTAGTAGCCTAAAACTACGACTTAATTCTCCTAAAACTACGACTTAATTCTCCTAAAACTACGTCTTAATTCTCCTAAAACTTTATTCTCCTAAAACTAAGACTTTATTCTCCTAAAACTACGACTTTATTCCCCTAAAACTACAACTTTATTCTCCTAAAACTACGACTTTATTATCCTAAAACTACGACTTTATTCTCCTAAAACTACGACTTTATTCTCCTAAAACTATGACTTTATTCTCCTAAAACTACGACTTTATTCTCCTAAAACTACGACTTTATTCTCCTAAAACTATGACTTAATTCTCCTAAAACTACGACTTAATTCTCCTAAAACTACGACTTAATTCTCCTAAAACTACGACTTAATTCTCCTAAAACTACGACTTTATTATCCTAAAACTACGACTTAATTCTCCTAAAACTACGACTTAATTATCCTAAAACTACGACTTTATTATCCTAAAACTACGACTTTTTTCATAAATATTGCAACTTTAGTCTCTTAAATGATGACTTTATAATCTTAAAATTACGACTCTATTCTTGTAAAATTACTACTTTTACCTCGAAAAAGTACGACTTTTTCCACGAAAATTTCTAACTTTAGTGTCTTAAAACTATGACTTGATTCCTGTAAAAGTAAATATTATTCATATGATATTAAAACCTTTAATCTCGTAATTAAGACTTATTAGCATTACGACATCTTCATTTAGTGAACTACGACTTTTTCCTCGTATATTTGGGCGTTTATTCTCAGACTTATAATCATAATCTGAATTTTTTTATTCATTTTGTCAATGTGGCCCTAAAACTCCATAATGTCATAAACAATGTTTTTAAAGGCGTGAGTCATTCTTGAATAAATGGAGAAACAGTTTTCACTGATTTAAAAGCCTTACATTTGGACAAACACATGGAGATTCTTTGTTTCAGATATTCTGTTTAGTGTTTCCTCACATATGTTAAATTTAACAACTGATAAATGTTTCAAAAAGACGTCATGCAGACGAATGCACTTTCTCTCAGGTGATGCAGGAAGTACTTTCGTCTTGACCTTATGACCTTGTCTGGCGGATGACGAACTCAGACTTTACAGAAGAACCAGTTTTCCAGTTAACTGGTTATTCCAGTTATTTCAGCTTTTGGTGCGGATATGTTTTAGTAACGGGAGGGTGACGCCTTTGAACGCTTTGAGGTTGTGGAGCCTTGAGAATCCCTTTATAAGTAAAGTCCATTTACCATTACCATAGTCTGAGTCGGTACCGATCAATGTATTTATATTTTACAAATATTGGGAAGAATTAAGGAGTAATGCTCAAAATTCAGATTTTTTTTTCTTTCCCAAAAGTAGCTTTTTGGTTGTTGTTTTTAGCTACATCTAACTTATTTTTAGTCAATAATAATAATAATAATAATAATAATAATGACAGATTTTATATTTTGTGCCGTAAAATTTCTTGAAATAAGATTAGAAAATGGATATTTTAAGCTTTTTTGATAGAATATGTCTTAAGGATAGCTGGAAATATTCATATTAAGTATTTGAGCTGGTTTGAAGAATAAAGTCCCTATATCTCACTAGAATGTTACGTGTTTTTTAAAAATGTGACTGAACCTTTTTAAAAAACACAGGGATTCACTAAACGTCAAGGGGGCCGAGGACGGAGCCTTGAGGGACACCACGGGTCAAAGGGGCCACAGAAAAGGGGGCATTAACCGTGAATATAATTCATGAAATACAAAACCCCATCATGAAATAATTTTTTAAGTTGTTTTTTTTAATTCATAATTTTAATAATTTTGAATAATTAAATTTTTTTAAAAAAGTTTTTATATATATATATTTTTTTTTTACAGTTTAAAAACCTGCTTGACCAATCCAAAAAAGAGAGTAATTTTCCATCAAATGAAGTAGTTATTAAGAAGCTATAAATAATTAATAAGTGTCTTTTTGTCTCAATAGATGTTTTATATCATATTATTGAAATTAAAATTATTTCTTGAATCCTTAAAGTTTGAGCAATCAATTTGTTATTTATCTGGGAAATTCTGTCTAAGATATTAAAAGAAATATGCAAAGAAATAGCCTTTGTTTTTTTTTGTTTTCTTTGGTGAGGACATAAAAGGGTTAAAATAGACGACGAAGAGGACATGGAGCGTCTTCATCGGCAGAGACGTTGAGCTGATTATCTCCGTACCGTAGCTTTAAATCAAAACTATCTGAAGGCATGATACTCATACCAAACAGAGTATACACACACACACACACACACACACACACACACACACACACACACACACACACACACACACACACACACACACACACACACACACACACACACACACACACACACCCACACACACACACACACACACACACTTATCCTCATTTAAAAAAGCCCATCAGGTCCGGCTCGTTCTAACTAATAATCTTCTTATGAGGACAGAGTAGGACGGATAACGCGTGTCGGTGTGAGGAGGAATCTCGGCGAAGGGCCGACTGATTATGCGCCGGAGCTCTTTGGCTTTAATTAGAGAACTAGCGGGACGCCGAGCCGAGCTCTTCATCAAAGCGCCGAAGGAGGGAGAGGTTTGGCGGCGAGACCCCCTGCGGAGCTCCTTTATCTCTGATGCTGATGAGACTAATCTCCTCCGTGGATTTAGAGATATGATATTCAATACAAAACTTTTCTCTTTCTTTAAAAGAGAAAAGAAAAAGGCTAATAATTAATATGTTATTGTGGAATATCTTAATGAAAGATCACTTAATCTCCGCTCCGGGTTAAAAAAAAAACATTTATTATTGTTACTACTATTGTTACTTCCCTCTTGACCTCTGACCTCTGTTTCTGGATGTCATGTCTTATTGGCGGCTGATCTTCATCATCCCGGCCCGTGACACTCGGGGAGCCGGATCTCATGGTGACGCACTTTCACCCACATGAAGGACCTTTTCCTGCAATAGGAAACACTCATTTAGACAGGACGCACATGTGAAGCTTCTGAGAGCGAGTGACTCACAGTCAGCACACACACATTTATTTCTGCGAGAGAGCGAGAAGTCGCTCCTTGTATTCAAGCATGGTTTGCGATCTAAATATTGATTTTTCCCTCATGTTTTCATTCCCGTTTGTCTGTTTGTTTGTGAGAAGGATTATGGGAAAACTACAGGATGGATTTGCATGGAATCTTAGCAAGATTTGGATTTTCTTAAATTTTCGTGGTGGGCTGAACAGAGACACTGAAGTGGAAGGCACAGGAGAGGAGCGGCAGTATTTGAGAGATACTCTGAGAATATTTAGCTATAAGACGTGTGCCTCTAATGGTCTTTTAATCACTACTTCCTAATTCCTCTAAAAAAAATGTATTAAAAAAAAAAAAGAAAAGTTTTATTTGTTAAAAAACTCCGATAAAGAGGTTATTTTTCATTCCTGTTTCTTTGTTTCTTTGTTAGAAGGATTTTGGGGAAAACTACATGATGGATTTGGTTGAAATGTTGCTCAGATTTGGGTATGTAATTAAGTAGGAGAATGCGCATAAACAACGCAGGTATGTTTTTTAAATACATTTTTATCATATATTTATTGTTGTGTTTTGTTTTTGTTTGTTGAGATATATTATTTAGTTCTGATATTATTATAATTAAAAAAAAAAAAGGTTTTCTTTTTGGTTTTTCTAGTTCCTCTCGCCGAACGAGCAATTAAATACCGTAAAGAATCTGTCTGAGTCGTTTCTGCCTGCCGTCCCTTCAACATGTGTTACTCATAAAAAACACGTATACTGTACATTCATACCGTTCATAATATAAATAAATCATTCACGGCACACAGTTTTAAATCTAATGTGCTGCTTTTGAGCGGTTTTTAGTGTGTACCTAATGTCATTACTGAAGAATTTACTCAGACAGTAGCTGACTGTGACGCTACAACAACTGATGCTAACCGGGCCGACGCCGGTTTCCCCCAACTCCTCTAGTTAAGTAGGAAGATATGTTTGAAAAAGAGTGTTTCTCGTTTTAAGAAGGGCCCCCTCATGAGAACAATACAAACTATTAGAGTAGAATATGACATATTATTAACGATGGGTCTCCTTGATTTGATTCATATGGACCAAATTTGGACCAAATTGGACTTAAGGTTAGGAAGTTATGTCTGAAAAAGAGTGTTTCTCGTTTTAAGAAGGCCCCCTCATGAGTAAAATAAAAACTAATAGAGAAAAATATAATATGTACAGGATAAATATCCTCAGTTCGAATCATATGGTTCAAATTTGGACTAAATTGGACCAAAGGTTACGAAGCCACATCTGAGAAACAGTGTTTCTCATAAAAAGCGCCCCCTAGGGAGTCAATTACACATTTTTAGAGAAAAATAAAAACATATAGAAGAGAAATCTCCTCGATTC
The DNA here is from genome assembly GCA_037951165.1 of Lophius americanus. Taxonomy (NCBI): domain Eukaryota; kingdom Metazoa; phylum Chordata; class Actinopteri; order Lophiiformes; family Lophiidae; genus Lophius; species Lophius americanus. The sequence goes on from JBBDHG010000488.1 coordinate 20,802, forward strand.
AAATCATATGGACTAAATTGGACCAATGGTTAGGAAGTTATGTCTGGAAAAACAGTGTTTTTCATTTAGAGAAGCGCCCCCTAGTGAGTAAAATATGAACTATGAGAGTAAAATATGACATATACATGAAAGTTCTCCTCAATTTGATCCATGTGAACCAAATTTGGACTAAATTGGACCCATGGTACAGAAGTTCTGTCTGGAAAAACAGTGTTTTTCATTTAGAAAAGCGCCCCCTATTGAGTAAAATATGAACTATTATATTAAAATAAGTCCATAAAAGTTCTAATGGACACGATTCATATTCACAGACTTTCGTCACAAAATCAGACAAACGTTTCAGAAATTACAACGGACCTTTCCCAAAATCAATCCAGTTCTTCCTCACGCTTAAGTGTGAAATTGGAAAATGATCCACGACATAGTTTTTACGTTGTCACGTTAACTCGAAGAATCATCCATCAGCCCCGTCATCCGATCTAAGATGCCTGTAATAAAAAATAAAAAAAATAAAAAAGTAGGAATACGCTCATTTGTTTTTTCTGTGGCAATTGAAAATCGATTCTTTATGTTCTGTTTTGAACAAACACAATTCAGCACCTCCTTCATTTATGGCTTTTCTGCTACATTCAACCTCCGCTGTTAGATCAAATCCCCCAGCAGGCAGCTGGTTAGGTCTTATCCCGTCTTTCTGCACTTTCATTTTCACCCCTGAAACCTCTGAGACCTGCAGCTGGAGTTATCATATCCAGTGTGCAGTGACCGGGGAGCAGCCTTAGGTTTCCAGATTAATTACCTTTGCGTGGATTTCACCGCCGGCGTTATTGCATAAATAAAGCGGACACACTACACCTGACGACGTCGCTCCGAGGAGCCGGACTTATCTCAGAGGGACAGGCCTGAGAGATTACGGGTGTTCAAGGATGAGGAGCGGAGAGTTTCTCCTTTTCCATACTACATCGACACGTTGACAAGAAAAATGGGCAGAGACGTTGTTTTCTTGCTACGGAAGCACTTTACCGACATGCAGGAGAAAAAAGAAAAACATTTTTACTAAAATTTAAAATTTTCATGCGTTTACGACCGTATTCACGCGTTTAGTGATCGTTTTCACGTGTTTTCATGATCGTTTTCATGCATTTACGTGATATTTTCTACGCATTTAGTGATTTTTTTCAAACGTTTAAGTGAAAATTTTTACGCGTTTACGCGATCATTTTCATGCGTTTAGTGATCGTTTTCACTCGTTTACGTGATCATTTTCACGTTTTTTCATCATCATTTCCTTGCGTTAACGTGATATTTTCTACTCGTTTAGTGATCTTTTTCAAACGTTTACGTGATAATTTTTACGCGTTTACGCGATCATTTTCATGCGTTTAGTGATAGTTTTCACGCGTTTACGTGACCATTTTTACGTTTTTTCATGATCATTTTTACGTTGTTTCATGATCATTTGCTTGTGTTTACGTGATATTTTTTGTACGCATTTACTGATAATTTTCACACGTTTACGTGATATTTTTTACGCGATCATTTTCACGCGTTTAGTGATCATTTTCACGTGTTTTCATAATCATTTTCATGTGTTTACGTAATAATTTTCACGCGTTTACATGATAATTTTCACATGTTTACGCGATCATTGTTACGGGTTAACGTGGTTATTTTCTATGTAATAATATAATAAGTGTCACGTTTTCACATGAAAAGTTTAAGTTACATCGTAAATATTATCTATCATGTCATACATAGCGTACTTATTTTCATACGTTTACATGCTAATTATAACCTCATATTTTTCCACGCTTTGTAATGATAAGTTTCACGTTTTCACATGAAAAGTTAGCGTTATAATGTAAAAATGATTTATCGCATTATAACGTGAAATATTCACGTTTTTTCATGAAAAGTTTCACATTATTAGGAAAGACCTATCAAGTGATAACGGGATTTTTTTTACGTTTTTACATGAAAAGTTTCACGTCATAACGTGAAAATCATCTATCACGTTATAACGGGAACTTTTTCGCGTTTTTACATGAAATGCTTCGTATGACAATACGAAAATAATTAATCACAGGAACAACAGGAAAACATTTTTTTACGTTTTAGATGAAAAGTTTGACGTTATAACATTGACATTTTCATGTAAAAATGTGAAACTTATCACGTTCTATTAAAAAAATCCTATTTATTTCATTTGCTGGCATGACAGCAAAGCGTTCCACAACTTGAGTATCTAATCATAATAAAACAGTTTATAATTTTCTTTTAACGCAGCCACATAAAACCAACAAAACCTTTAGTTGTGTTCTGATATTTTCTTAATCTTGTTGCCAAAGGTCATGTCTAAACTTGCTGGAGACGTGAAGTCGGCCTCATTCCTTCATCTTGTGTTCTGACAGAAATCCCCCCGGGGGGGTGGGCCGAGGGTTCTTGTATCATAATCGATTTTAAGGGACTCCAGTGGGGAATTCCTTCATTAGCTTGTCACAAGTTATCCTAACTCTCATCATCTGTTTTGGCTTAACAAGATTACCAAGATCTTAAAGGAAAACATGTAAGGTCCTTTTAAAACTAGGAGTTTTTAAACACTATAATAAGCACTTATATGTGTAATTTAAAAAAAAAGAAAAAGTGAGTCCACACACTAAAAATAAGGCCGCACCATTGCTAGTACTGATAAGTTTGCTACTACGCTTTCTTGATGTGTGATAATATATAAAAACTGTCTTTAATGCTATCTGCCGCTTTAAAAAAACTTCAAATTTAAATACGACTCAAAGAGGGCAAAAAAAAAAGGAGCTTTTTTTTTTCCCGTCACTTCCGCTGCTAGTACTTTATGTTATTTAATCAGGAATAAAAGCTGATTTCACCCCCTTCAAACTGAGGACGAAAGGCAAATGTTAAATTTGTTGTCAATGTTTTTATTATTGTTTAACATTAAACATGCATGAATAATGAATAATGAAAATCAATCCATTTTTATATTTATGTGATTTTTTTTGCTGTTGTTTTTTTCACTGACTCAGCAGTTTTTACTCTTATTGATAAAATTGGCCATTGCAATTTTATTATTCTTTGCAAAAAATAACGCAAAAGACGCCAAAAGCACATTATTGTTCCTAATATTCCTCTTTTTAAAAAAAATTCAAATGATCTTTGTTACAAACTCCCCATTTTCCGCCTGGATACACGATCCGATCCGATCCGATTAACATAATGTGATAAATCCAGCAATAATAAATACATAGCTGTATTCAACAGTTTATTGAATTTGGGGGAAATTTGTGCGCTAGATTGTCCTTAAAAAAAACAACAACAAAAAAACTGTTAGAGTGGAAGAAAGAGTATTTATAAGTTATAAGAAAAAAACACACGTATAAATATGGGAATTAGATTTTTTTATTATAATAATATCAGAATACAACACAAATATTACTATACTATTACAATATTAGTGCGAATACACTAATGTGTATTTATTATTATTTGTTGTTATTATTATTATAATGTGCAGCAGGGAATTATTAATTCCATCCATCATCACGTGTTTGTGTGTATGTGTATGTGTCCGTATGTGTGTGTGTGTGTGTATGTGTGTGTGTATGTATGTGTATGTGTGTGTGTGTCCATATGTGTGTACGTGTATGTGTGTGTGTGTGTGTATGTGTGTGTGTATGTATGTGTATGTGTGTGTGTATGTATGTGTATGTGTGTGTGAGTGTTAGTGTATGTGCGTGTGTGTTTGTGTGTGTCCATATGTGTGTGCGTATATGTGTCCGTATGTGTGTGTGTATGTGTGTGTATGTGTGTGTGTATATGTGTGTATATGTGTGCATGTGTCTGTATGTGTTTATGTGTGTGTGTGTGTGTGTGTGTCCGAATGTGTGTATGTGTGTGCGTATGTGTCCGTATGTGTGTGTATGTGTGTGTGTATATGTGTGTATATGTGTGCATGTGTCTGTATGTGTTTATGTGTGTGTGTGTGTGTGTGTGTCCGAATGTGTGTATGTGTATGTGTATGTGTCCGTATGTGTGTATATGTGTGTATGTGTCCGTATGTGTGTGTGTGTGTGTGTGTGTGTGTCTGGTCATTTTTCTTTGTTACACTGATGGGAGTTGAAAGTTCAGCTTGAATGCAGTGTGAGATTCCTGCAGGCGGTTCCCTGGGGAATCTAACCAGCATCAGGGTCCCAGCGCTGCCTGCTGCTGTGACACATTAGCAGGTAATTACAGGTCGTAGCCTCTGCAGCTGCGTGAAGCATGTTCCTTCATGCAGACCCAAAGACACAATTATTCTGCACAGAACAAACTGGCTACGCAAAAATGCGCCGCTGGGGTCAAAAGACCCGGAAACAAACATTATTTCTGGACTTGTTGTTTTTTATTCTGTAGTTCATTCTAGAACTATGCTGTCTGCCGCGGTGTGTCCCCGAAAGGTCCCCAATCCCCTGCGTAGTAAAAGCAGTCCCACTGATTGAACTCCTGGAATTCAATGTGAAGTTATTGTTATAAGTTATAGCCTTTTTTTGTTAAAATAAAAAACTCCACAAAGTGAGTCAAATCTGAGTCAACTCTGAGTCAAATCTGAGTCAAATCTGAGTCAAATCTGAGTCAAATCACGCCGATAGTTTAGAAGTTATGTTGAAAAAACTGTGTTTTTTGTAAAAATCAAAAAAGAAAACAGAAGAAAAAAAAAATCTGCCCCTAGTGAGTAAAATATGAAGGATTAGAGTAAAACACAAACATGATTTTTATCGTGGAGTTAATTCTTATGCATTAAATTTGAATTAAATTGGACCAACGGCTGAGAAATGATTTGAAAACATTTGGAGACAAAGCTCCCCCTGGTGTCGGAAATAAACAACCGACCTTTCTCAAAATCACTCCAGTTCTTCCTCACACTAAGGTGTATGAGGTTAGAAAGTTTGAAAACGACACATGACACGGTTTTTGAGTTATTGTGCTAACGCACAGGATTTGCGGAGGGCGAGGCGGCAGCCTGACTTTTAGGGGACATAATGAGATGCTCTATATTCTTGAGAGCTGTAATCAGCTCGCTCTAATGACAAAGGCAGCAGATCTATTGTCCTTTTATAACGCCTTCAAGTGGACAAACTTGTATAACCAGGTTTTCTGTGTGCTGTGCTGGTCTTGAGAAAGTCAGGGATGTCATGGACTCAAAAAGGAGTTCATGGAGCTTATTCAAATTTTGTAAACACATGGACCTTAGTGCGAGGAAGAACTGGAGTGATTTTGAACAAAGTCGACTCTACATTTCTGACATTCGTGCAGCTTTATCTCACTTCTTGGGGCCATAATTTCTGAAGCACTGGTCCGATTTAATGCAAGTTTGATAGGTAACGCAAATTTTTTCAGATTTTTACATGAAATGCTTCGCGTTATAACGTGAAAATAATTTATCACGTTAAGACAGGAACTTTTTTCACATTTTTCAAGGAAAGTTTAACGTTATAACATGAATTTGTCATATTTTTAGATTAAAAGTTTTGAGTTATAACTTGAAATTTATCAATCACTTTATGACGGGAACTTTTTTCAGGTTTTTACATGAAATTCTTCGCGTTATAACGTGAGAATAATTTATCACGTTATGACAGGAATTCTTTCACAATTCTACATGAAAAGTTTTGCGTAATAAAGTGAAAATTATCGATCACATTAGAACGGGAACTTTTTTCAGGTTCTTACATGAAATTCTTCGCGTTATAACGTGAAAACTAAATCACTTTATTACGTGAATATTTAAACACGTCGTAGCGTAGTCCGAGTTTGGACAGAAAAAGTCCTTCCAGCTGTAAACTCGGTAACCTCGTCATCAATCCTGTTTTCCAGCTTTCAGATAAAATCTTAGATCAGCGTCCTTCTTTCTGAACTCATGCTAACCTTCTGCATTAATGTGAGCCGTTGAACCCTCTGCTCCGCATCCATCAAACCTGCCGGGTTCTACTGCAAGAACCTGTCAAAACAAGAACTCCATTCTCACTTCATCCACGCTGTTGTTGGCGGCGGACGCACGGGGTGTGGATCAGCGCGCTGTGGATCCACGATGTGGACAAAAGTGAGTCAGGGGAGTCATAGGAAGTAGTCACCTCCATGTGTACGTGGGCCGGTGAGAGCCGAATCCCAGAACTCATTGTATGTCTTCTTCCTACGAAGGAAACGACTGTCAGTAGTTATTCACTGTATTTTAACAGCGTCTATCAACGCCGGGCCTCTGGGCAATAACAAATGGGGGGTATGAGGACTAACAAAGGCAGTGGAGGCGGACTCACATGTGCGCCGTTTCCTACCTGAACTTCAGTGCGAGGATAATAGAAAGCGGCGTGATGAGTAGGCGACGCCGTGGATGCTGGGATCGACACCCAACAATCCCGGTGACCCTGAAGGAGGCAGACAGTGAATGAAAGGACGGGAACTAAAGATTCGGTTTGTTATTTTTCTTACGGTGGAGAAAATAAAGTGCTATTTCCTTTTAGAACCACCGAATGCCATTGATAACAGTTAATGGTGAAAGACAGCGATTATCGTGGGTTCTGTGTAAAACCCATCTTCACTGGCATCCGGAACCGGCACACCCGCCGGGCCTTCATTCGTCTGGCTTTGTCCTTAAACAATCCTTCGGTTCAGTATCACCATGACACCATAACATAGATCCATCGTGTTTATCCCCGGAAAAGTCCCTCGTCCCCTTTAGCTGTACAATCAATCTCCTGCATTGATAAAAACAAGACAGCCATCCTTCAGTTGATTCATCTGCACCGAAAAGTTGGACAACTTCGGACCAACAGTAGAGAAATAATCACCCAAATCATAAAATAAATCTCCGACTAGCTTTGGAAACATACAACCCCCACTTTCCCTCAAATCACTCCAGTTCTTCCTCACACTTAGGTCTGTATTGCAAAACAATAAAGAATGGGTGAGTCGCCATCTTGTATCGGTAAATAGTCGGCATGTTTTGAGTAACTGGCGAGTGCGTTTGCGTTCAACATGTGTCAGTGCTGTTACGTTAAAAACAAGAAAAACATTAAGACGCTTACATTTATTGTAAAATGCACCTGACTGTTTTTCTGAGGAGTTGCTGCTCCTGGCTGCAGGAACACATACGAGGAGCGCCAAATTATGGTAGGAAGAAACGGCCAAATTAGACCAGCCATTTATTTTAAGTGTTGAATTGTTTAAGTGTTGAATTCATTGTGAATCGAATGTAATTTCAAACGTGAGAAAAAAAGTGTTGAGCAGCGGAACATTTGTCTAATAAGTTGAGGTCGACGAACCCTGATCGCTGCAGCCATGACCCATGACCGCCTATAAATAATTCTGCACTGGGTTTAGTGAATGTGTGAATAAGAAGCTGTTTGCTTAAAGACTTAAAGACGTGAGATTGAGTGGATATGTTTTGCGACTGGGTCCGTTTCCCCTTGAGGGGCCCAGAAAATGAATCGTCACGGTTTGATGTTTTCTTTAAACGCCACAGGCAGAAGTCTCCGTTTGTAATTCCGCTGAAAAACCTTCATAAAAGGGTCAAATGTGCTCACAGAGCAAAAAGCAGACCTATTTTGATTTACGCAAAAATAAAATACAAACATATGCGAGAGGTTAGAAGAGGTCTTAACATCAGAAGAGGGTTTAAGTACAAGACGTGTTCCACTAGGGGTCTTTTCATCCTCGCCTGCTTATTTCTCTACGGTTTTATTTGTTCATTACCTCCGTCAGAGAGGTTATGTTTCACTCCAGTGTGTCTGTTTGTTTGTTGGTTTGTTTGTTTGTTTGTTTGTTTGTTTTGTTTGTTTGTTTGTTTGTTTGTTTGTTTGTTTGTTTGTTTGTTTGTGAGCAGGATTACAGATAAACTACAGGACAGGTTTGGATCATATTCTCACTAGAGGTAGGTTTTGGTGTATCCTAGACATCATAAAATTTCGGTGAGGTATTGTGTTTCGCAGTATATAAATGAATTAAGAATAAGATAATAAGCCACTTGAAGTAGTGATGTCACAATGGGGCTATTCTGCCTGAGTTCCTTTGATTCCTTTGATCTTTATTTGGGTTGGAGCTGGGGACATAGTTTCAAGAGTTCCTTTGATTCCTTTGACGTTTTGGGGGCTCAGTGGGCTGAACAGAGACACTGAAGTGGACGGCGAAATACTCAGAGAGTTTGTCGGAGTTGTCGGTAGATTTAGAGGCTGGCAATAACTCAGACATTAATGGATAATTTTACCTAAACCTTGGCTACTGTTGTGATTGGCAGATGTTTGCGCGTTCGGAGGGCTTTTCCTAGTTTAATTAATGTGTTTCCTTGCGTGACTGATCTCCATTACTGATCTCTTGAAAGAAACTTCCTGAATGTATGATTGTAAAAAAAAAACCCCGAATAATTCTCTTTTTGCTAACACAAGGCCCTATTAATTCTTCCTAGTTTGAAAAGCTGCCTCTCTTTTTCCAACGCCGAGTATCCGCCGGCCTGTCAGCACATTTACCCGCCTCTATCTTTAATATGAACCGTTTTTACTGAGGTTTCCTTTCATCCAGAACACGGAAGGTGTCACAGCAGCGAGAGAATCAGCTCCGAGCCCTCGGCGTAAATCCACCCTGACAGAACTGCTGAGATAGCGCCGCGTCCACGGCAACGCTCAGAGAGCTCTCTGCCTCGTTGTCCGCACGGCAACAAAGCCTCCACAGCAGCGTTGGACCAATCAGGACGCTCCAAAGGTGACAGGCCCGGGCCAGGTCTTCCTTTGCTCTCTGTCGCTATGGCTGCTGCAGTTTTAGTCTTTTCCTCACAGGAAACCTGCAGAACGCAGGAGCGAGGAGGGACAGGGAGGAGGAGAGAGAGGAAAGACGATTGGTCTCATTCAGGGAAGTCCAGTACAACCCTCTGGTCACAAATCCTCATTCTTAGGAATAAAAAAACAACCTCTTAGTATAAACGCGTGTGAATTATGGGCAGCTTACATGTCGGCGTGCTTTAATATGAAAGTTAGATTTGAGGGCGATGAGTTTTTCCACATGCACGTTATTTTTGGCATGCACATGTTTGTCTGCCTGCCAACGCCGCTCCAGAAAGAAGTACCTCATGCAGATGTTTGAAACCATGACTTGACTATAATCGCGTTCGCCCGCTAATATGCTGACACGCACATTATGTCATCGGTGGGAAGATTTACGAGTTTACTCGCCGTCCTGCGTTACGGGCAGGTTTTCCAGCCGAGGACTGTTGTTGACTTTTACTCCTGCAGCAATAAGAAGTCCTGGTTTCTACGATGGCAGACAGGAGCAATCGCACACCGAACATCCGTTTGATCGATTAAGAAGGCGTCTTCATCAATTTCACAACACATTGATGTTGTTGTTGTGTTGTTGTTGTTGTTGTTGTGTTGTTGCTGTTGTCCGCCACGAGACAACAGAGCGGTTTACGAAGGACGATGTTTTTAATCGCTTAATTTAGTGAATAAAACCGATGCGTTCCATGACGCTTAGATTACTCGCGGTGCGCCATGATTAATGATTTTAAGAGCTTCTGTTAGAAGAAGACTCTGGAAAGTGACTTCAGGAATGTTGATGATGGCAGAGTCACTAAAAGCAGAGATTATCTTCCATGTAAATTAAATGTATTGTTATTATTATTATTATTATTATTATTATTATCATTATTATTATTATCATTATAAAAGAAGTGGGACTGGTTGGAGCTCAGCCCGGAGTAAACCCTCCTTGGTTCTGTTGTTGACTGTCGGTTCTGTTTACGTTTGGATAGAACCGTTCAGCCAGCAGAATTCTCCTAGAAGAGAGACGGCGAGTCATAATGGATTTGTTGTGCGAGCGTCCCGGGCTGACCTCTACTCCTTCCCTGCCTGTATTATTGTTGGAATCCGTCTGGACGCTTGAATTCGGTCACGTCCATCCACGCCAATAACAATAGTCCTTCCTCCTGGTGTGAGAGCGCTCTGCTGGCACTGCCTCACTTCTTCACTCTCACTCTAGAGTTCTGGCCCCTCAGCCGGACCGAATCAGAGGTGCTGTCAGAAAACCACGAAAGCGTGTCGGACGGATAACATTCAATGATTAAACGTTTCCAGAGTCGTGGAGGCGATCCGTGTTAACGACCCTTCGCCCGTTACGACAGACTTAATGAGCGAACGGGGATTTGTGAACTGGTGGACATCGAGATCAAAACACAGGTGGTGAAAACGGTGGCGGATTTAGCTTGAGTGGCGCTCTGGGCCAACTTCTCCTTCAACCGCGCAGCTGGGGGCTCAATTTCAAGAGTTCCTTTGATGTTACTTTAGGGGGAGTGGGGGCTTAGTTTCAAAAGTTCCTTAGATGTTTCTTTGGGGGTAAAGCTTGGGGCTCAGTTCCAAGAGTACCTTTGATGTTCCTTTGCGGTGCTTCATTCCAAAGTTTCTTTGATGTTCATTTGCGGTGCTTCATTCCAAAGTTTCTTTGATGTTCCTTTGGGGGGCTTCATTCTAATGTTTCTTTGATGTTCCTTTGGGGGGCTTCATTCCAAAGTTTCTTTGATGTTCCTTTGGCGTGCTTCATTCTAATGTTTCTTTGATGTTCCTTTGGGGGGCTTCATTCCAAAGTTTATTTGATTCCTTTGATGTTATTTTGGGATTGAAGCTGGGGGTCAGTTTCAAATGTTCCCTTGATTTCTTTGATGTTTTTTTCGGAGTGGAGCTGGGGGCTTAGGTTCAAGAGTTCCTTTGATGTTCCTTTGGGGCTGGAGTTTGGATCTCAGTGGGCTCAGAGAGGCTGAAGTGGAAGACGCGTGGAGGAGCGTCGGCAGAGTATTTGAGAGCTCCTCAGAGAGTTTGTTGGAGTTGTCAGAGAGTTTAGAGGCGGGTAATAACTCAGACTTGAATGTAGAAACCTGCGTGAATCTTTCTTCTTTAAACCTCGGGAGTGTCGGGCCTCGGCGGACGTTTCAGCTCTCCGGGGTCTTTTCCAGTAAACTTCTTGTCTTTATTTCTGGGCCTGAAGTCTGTCTGTAGATTGGACCACAGTTCTGTCCGATCGCGTGTTCTACCGGACCTTAAATTTAGCCGGTAAATCATCCTCTCACTCAGCTGAGGCGGCGCTAACAGAACACGGCCACACAGCCGGGCCCCGGTTTTTCCCACGGCTGTCTGTCCTCAGCAGTTGGCCGCCGCCGGTCAGCGAGACAGGTGCCCGTCTTTCACTATGCTGTGCATTCGGGATTAGCGCCGCTCAACCGCCGTGACCTCGACTCCTGAGCAGGGAGGACCGGGTCGGCATGTATTTACAGGAACCAGCATCACATATTATGTTTACTTTGGGGAATCCCAATATAAAAAGCTTATAGTTACACAAATATTCAGAATGACTCTGAAACCCCATTGAATAATGAGGTTATTGTATTTGCAGCTGAAATAAAATGTAGTGGCCATTACCCAAATTCAAATATGAAGAAAATAAAAAGCTTCAGTGTTTGTGTCTTGTGAGTTGATTTTTGTAACGTAGCCTTGATACTAGCGGTTCTGAACCCGAGTTAAACCCGGTAGAACGGGATTATTCTTCTGCTGTCAAAACACAAACAAGCTCAACGTGAAGCAAATATATGAATTATATATAATATATATATATATTTATATATATATTTTACTATGTTTATGTATTTCCATAGGGGACCGGTCCATTTAAACTTCTCTACAGAACCTTTCAACACTAGATGTAAAAAAAAAGAAGTTTTTCCTCCTGAAAATCTCAGCAGGTTTTTTTTTGAGAGACAGTGGAGAGTTTCTCCAGAACCGGGCCCACATGTCGTCTGTGGATGATCTTACACTGGATCTCCTGGGATTTCGTTGGAGCAGGTCATTTTTCTTTGCGTGCTACGAACTGAAAGTTTCATCCTCGCCGTCCAAATTGCTGACATTTTCGACCTCTCCTGAAATTCGCCTTGACCCCGCCACACAAGTGCACGTTGACCCCCCCCCCCCCCCCCCCCCCCCTTAGGCTCGGGGGCCCGGATCGCATGCCTCGAATAGCTGCAGCGTGGGTTTACATACGGAGCGAGATGTGCCGGCAGCGCCGCGGCAGCTGCTTTAGCATCGGCGCTCGCTACGAGCCTGCGATACTTTCACATACCGACCCACCAGAGAGTGTGGATTTAAGAAGCGGCGCTGGGGGGCCGCGACACAGATATGGGCGTAACTGTGTGAAGGTGTGTGTGTTTATGATACACAAACCTCCGCCGATGCTTATAGATGCAGGGGATTCTGGGGGAGTTATGCACTGAATGCGGACCAGAGGCACATCGGGGCGCCGCGCCGCTGCCGAAGCATCGCTGATGCAAGCGAAGCAGATTAGCCGGCGTTATCTAATTATAGATGATATATAGGTGGAACATGTGACATTGTGTTGTGCGTGTTTGAACAATACATCCTCTCTCGGCCAGGTGCTCCGGCCAGATTGGGGGGCCGGCGGTCGGGGTTTATGCGCCATGTGATGAAAATGGAGATGGAGATATGGAGGCTTAATGAGACGGGCCATTAGGCAGAGCTACTAGTCCGAAAGGAAGCCAGGGAGAAAACAATAAGAGATGTTTCCTCGCCACGTAAAGCATTCTAATGCAGGTGGAGATAAGAGCAGTGGGAGTTCAGGCGCTGGGAAAGGAAAACAGGATACCCAGTGTTCAGTGTTTGATTTACATAGGATTCAGACTTCAAACTCAGGATTCTGACTGTATTTTCTCAGGATACCGGCTTTAACCTCAGGATTCTGATTCAAAACTTCAGAATTCTGAGAAAAAAAGTCAGAATTCTGAGTTTAAAGTCAGAATTCTGGGAATTAAGTCCAAATCCTGGGAAGAAAGTTCAAATTTTCGGAATCAGGTCAGAATTCTGAGGTAAAAGTCCAAAATTCTGAGTTTAAGGTCCAAAATTCTGAGATCAGAGTCTGAATTCTCAGATGTAAGTAAGAATTCAGAGTTTAAAGTCCGAATCCTGAGATTAACGTCCAATTCTGAGAATAAAGTCGTAATTCTGAATTCAAGGTCAGAAATCTGAGAATAACGTCAGAATTCGGAGTTTAAAGCCAAAATCCTGAGAAAAGAGTCAGAATTCCTGGAATCAAGTCCAAATTCTGAGCTTAATTCTGAGTTTAAATGGGTTTTCTTTTTTAATAACTGCATTAGTTGGAATGATGGATTGTGCTCTACAGCCGTGTTGGTTAGTATTATTTCTTCCCCCGACCCATCGTGTCAGCTGACTGGAATGTAGGTCAGAGGGTTCAATCAGGGTCAAGCCTGATTCTGCTGCTCCTGATTTCTAGTAGAGTAGAGAAGTAAGCATGATCAAAAGTTAAAAAACAATAACTGTGTTTGTATGAGTGGGAAACTCTCCAGATCGCTGCAGGAATCTAGAAAGTCTGAAAATTCTCTCAGGATTTGTTTTTTTGACGTAAAGGCGAAGCTCTGATTTGGCTCACTTTTTTTCTCAGAATTCTCACTTTAATCTCAGAATTCTAACTTTATATTCAGAATTCTGGCTTTGAATTCAGAATTCAAACTTTATTCTCGGGATTCTGAATTTATTCTGAGAATTCTCACTTTTTTTCTCAGAATTCTCACTTTTTTTCTCAGAATTCTCACTTTTATTCTCAGAATGAAGACTTTATTTTCAGGATTCTGACACTAACTCAGAATTCTCACATTATTCCAAGTCAGAATTCTGACTTTAAGTCATTTCCACATAGTCCTAATCCTCTTCCGTAAAGGTGCGTCGGCACCAACATGAAGTTGAGGTGATGCAGATCCAGAGTCAAACAAAAGCAGGAGTTTGGTTCTTGTGTTTTAAGCTTGAAATCCTCAACATGTTTTTTTTGTCTTAAAAACAAATCAGGCAAAACTTTAGGACCTTTTTTTTCTTCTTTCTTTTAATCAAAACTCACTTCAGTGATTTGGTTTCAGCTCGTCTTCCAGCCTCTGTTTTTGTCGTGTGTCTTTTGTGGTTTGTTTTTATCTTCATGGAATATTTTTTTTCTCCTCGTCTTGCACCTCCTCCCTCCTCCTTTGTGTGTCCCTGTGCGTGCATGGATTTATCCGTCAAGGAGGGGGAGGGACGCTCCTTCGCCCCACCCTGCACTAATCCCTCGCTCTCTCTTTCACTCACACTGGCATCATGGAAAGCATTTGTTTTTCCCTGCGATCCCTCCGTCTCGCTCCCTCCAGTTCACGTCTCAGGTTACGGTGGCTCCATGTTCTGCTGTCAGTTCTGCAAAGACACATTCCAGCTGAGACCACGGTCCAGACAGGGACACACAGCTGGTCCCCCCCCCCCACCCCCCCAAAAACAAAAATAAAAGAAAGCAGAAAGTGTTTCCTTCAGCTGACGCTGAAGTTATAACCCGCCACAGCGTTTCTCATTTCAGCTTTGAGTGCTTCTTAAACGTGATCGAAGAAGACAATAAAAGGTCTTCATCACCATGAAGGTGACAACCTCGTCCCCCCTCCTCTCAGATACGTCCACCGTATGTACATGAAGGAGATTACGTCATCTAAGTTACCTATGGATCTATTTTATCATTTTAAAATCGTTTTATTATTGTGTTACTGCTCTGCACTCTACGTCAGAATGTGTGTGTGTGCTTATGTCTGTGTGGTTATGTGTGTGTGTTTTTGTACGTGTGTGTTTACTTATGTCTTGTGTGTGTTGTTGTGTATGTGTGTCAATCAATCAATCAATCTTTATTTATATAGCATCAATTCACAACAACAGTTGTCTCAGGGTGTTTTCCAGAAAGAGCAGGTCTAGAACAAACTCTTTATATAATTATCTAATTATCTACAGAGAACCAACAAATTCCTCCTTGAGCAGCACTTGGTGATAGGCGAGAAAAAAAAGGCCATTTAACGGGCAGAAACCCCGAGCAGATCCAAGACTCAGGGTGGACGGCCTACTGCCATGACCGGTCGGGTTTGAAGAAAAGAGACAGCGAGAGAGACAAACACGGGTGAGGAGAGATACAGACGGGGGAAGAGCAGCAAGGAAATCAGCTATAATCCAGTAACATGCATTAATCCAGTAACATGCATTAATCCAGTAACATGCATTAATCCAGTAACATGCATTAATCCATCTAACATAACATGCATTAATCCAGTAACATGCATTAATCCAGTAAGATGCAATAATCCAGTAAAATGCAATAATCCAGTAACATGCATTAATCCAGTAACATGCATTAATCCAGTAACATGCATTAATCCAGTAACATGCATTAATCCAGTAAAATGCAATAATCCAGTAACATGCATTAATCCAGTAACATGCATTAATCCAGTAACATGCATTAATCCAGTAAAATGCAATAATCCAGTAACATGCATTAATCCAGTAACATGTATTAATCCAGTAACATGCATTAATCCAGTAACATGCATTAATCCAGTAACATGCATTAATCCAATAACATGTATTAATCCAGTAACATGCATTAATCCAGTAACATGCATTAATCCAGTAACATGCATTAATCCAGTAACATGCATTAATCCAGTAACATGCATTAATCCAGTAACATGCATTAATCCAATAATATGCATTAATCCAGTAACATGCATTAATCCAGTAACATGTATTAATCCAGTAACATGTATTAATCCAGTAACATGCATTAATCCAGTAACATGCATTAATCCAGTAACATGTATTAATCCAGTAACATGTATTAATCCAGTAACATGCATTAATCCAGTAACATGCATTAATCCAGTAACATGCATTAATCCAGTAACATGCATTAATCCAGTAACATGCATTAATCCAGTAACATGCATTAATCCAGTAACATGCATTAATCCAGTAACATGCATTAATCAAGTAACATGCATTAATCCAGTAACATGCATTAATCCAGTAACATGCATTAATCCAGTAACATGCATTAATCAAGTAACATGCATTAATCCAGTAACATGCATTAATCCAATAATATGCATTAATCCAGTAACATGCATTAATCCAGTAACATGTATTAATCCAGTAACATGTATTAATCCAGTAACATGCATTAATCCAGTAACATGCATTAATCCAGTAACATGTATTAATCCAGTAACATGTATTAATCCAGTAACATGCATTAATCCAGTAACATGCATTAATCCAGTAACATGCATTAATCCAGTAACATGCATTAATCCAGTAACATGCATTAATCCAGTAACATGCATTAATCCAGTAACATGCATTAATCCAGTAACATGCATTAATCAAGTAACATGCATTAATCCAGTAACATGCATTAATCCAGTAACATGCATTAATCCAGTAACATGCATTAATCAAGTAACATGCATTAATCCAGTAACATGCATTAAAGTGAAGGGATGTATAAAGAGGGACAGTGAGAGAGGAAGAGAGAAAAGCTCAGTGCATCATGGGAAATCCCCTAGCAGTCTAAAACTATAGCAGCATAGCTAAGAGCTAGCTTATGCCAGCCTTAATTATAAACTTTATCATAAATGAAAGTTTTAAGTCTACTTTTAAATGTAGAGAGGGTTGTGAGTGTGCGTGAGTGTGTATGTGTATGTGTGTATTTTTGTTTGTGTGAGTGTATATGTGCGTGTATGTGTGTATTTTTGTTTGTGTGCGTGTATATGTGCGTGTATATGTGCGTGTATGTGTGTATTTTTGTTTGTGTGCGTGTATATGTGCGTGTATATGTGCGTGTATGTGTGTATTTTAGTTTGTGTGCGTGTATGTGTGTGTATTTTTGTGTATGTGCGTGTATGTGTGTGTATTTTTGTGTATGTGCGTGTATGTGTGTATTTTTGTTTGTGTGCGTGTATATGTGCGTGTATGTGTGTGTGTGCGTGTTTGTGTGTATATTTGTGAGTTTGCGTGAGTGTGCGTGTGTGTGTCTCTGTGTATGTATATGTGTGTGTATGTGTGTATTTTTGTGTGTGTGTGTGTATTTTTTTGAGTGTGCGTGTATGTGTGTGTGTGTGTGCGTGTGTTTGTATGTATATATACGTGTGTGTGTGTGTGTGTGTGTGTGTGTGTGTGTGTGTGTGTGTGTGTGTGTGTGTGTGTGTGTGCGTGTGTTTGTATGTATATATACGTGTGTGTGTGTGTGTGCACCAGCAGCTGGATATCATTACTCATGTGTGTGTGTGTGTGTGTGTGTGTGTGTGTGTGTGTGTGTGTGTGTGTGTGTGTGTGCTCCCCTCTTGCTGAGCCAGAGGCTGTTTCCATGTTTCAGCGCTGAGCCACCAGAAGTCGTGACATTGCGATTCTTCAATAAGGCCTTCTTACAGAATGAAATGTTGGCCGTGCTTTTCTTTGAAGAGATATGAAATTAAATCCTTCCAATCAGGAGTTCCATGTTAGTCATACTGGACCGGGCTTTGGACGGGTTCCTAGCCTGTTATTACATCGGGCCTGAGTGTGGAGGCGACGAATGACCATCAAGTCTCGAAGTATGACCTAAGCAAGAAACAGATGCTGGCCGACCTCAAAACGTCACAACACCCAGGAACACACACAACCACACACACGCACGCACGCACGCACGCACACACACACACACACACACACAGTACTAAGATAAAAATAGAACAACAAGATCTATAAATATGATCTTAATCTAGAGTCCGTTCACACGTTCTATGTGTTAGCGAGTAGAAAAAAGTTATCGTGGTGGGTTTGAGTGGGGTCCTCTGTTGGGGAGGGGGGAGTTTTTGTACAGGGTTATTATTTTCCTTTAAACGTATTATCTGATTTTAAGATTGTTTCCGTTTCAATCAGATAAGACAGAATGAAGAAAACAATGAATGAGTCTGTCATAAAGTCTTCGGCGGGGGTACTGGTGGCGGTGGCGGCCGATGACTCTGCTCTGTGACGCGGTGATTGAAACGGTTGAGGTCGCCTGAAGGAGGGAAGCTGATGTCGTGACCGTGGAGCAGGTTGTTGAGACTGAGCATGTGCGAAACCTGAGGATAATAGCTTTACGAGCAGAACTGTGGCCCCGAGTGTGTGAGAGGATAGTCCCTCCGACTGAACTCTGGATACATCTTCACAACCACGACTGACTCAAGCAGCCAGTCGGAGAGGCGTGGAGCTCGCGGGAACAGAAGATTATGAATCAGGACATAATTGTAGCTTTCAGTCGATGTTCTTTGCAGTTTTTTGACGTTTGACCACAGGTGGCGCTGTGGAGTAACGTCTTTGTGATTCCACACACAGACAGTCGGTGTTTAAATGAATAAACACATAAATAAATAAAAGTCGTGTGCCAGCAGGCGCCGCCCGCGAGAAGAACAGAAAGTCTCGCAAACCGGCTTCCCAAATGTTATTTGACGGAATGTTGATCGTCATAAACCGCGATTTGTTTTGTTTAGACAAAAATACCACACGTAGCTTTTAAACATAGTTAAATGCTTCAAGCATGATTAGCTTACTTGTTAGTGGTTAGTGTGGAAATAAATACGGACAAAAAAATGTTTATTTGGGTGATTTCATGCGACGTTTGTGTTCAGCAAAGCTTTTAAGCTTTTATTTGAGTTAGATAAAAAACCTTAAATCAGACTTAAAGCCTTTAATGTCCTTGTCAAGAAAAAAAAGAAAAATACGGAAAAATGATTTCTTTCCATTTTACATTTTATTTCTTTGGGCCATTTATTATTTTTATTATAATTTCATAGACACTTAAAAAAACACAAAAAAAATGATTTCATGATGTAATTTTTACATTTCACAGAAGAAATATTCCATTTTAATCAGATTAGCTCCGCCTTTTGGTAAATCGTGTTTTTTTTAATGGACTTTTAACGGTAGTATTAAGTTACATAATTCTGTTCAGTGAGTCCTCACAGAATTTAACTTTCCCCTCAGAAATCCAACGTATCGAATCGGACTTTCTCAGCATCCATGGCCCCTTTGACACGTGGTGTCCCTCAGGGCTCCGTCCTCGGCCCCTTACTCTAATAAATAATGTACAGGGTCGCATTCTACAGAACTCGGGGTACGATGTTATACGGGGCAATGAATCATAACAGCTGTCCCGTTAAACTTATACACTTATTCTTCATCTCTGTACCGGACATATGTTTGAAATGATGAGCAGATAACCCCAAGGAGGGCTGTTTATATCAATATATGTATATACTTAATGGGTCAGAACCTCACCTGCCACCAAAAAAGAGTAAGAAATGTGCAAAAAGCAGTTTTGCTGCGTCTGTTATTACAGCTTTTTAGTAAATTGGATGAGTGCGTTGCGTGGAGAGACCAGAACAGCGGGATTGTAATCTGCAGAGAGAGAGAGAGAGAGAGATGAGGTCATTTTTAGCTCGGCACTGAAACCTGATTAACTGGGTCACAAAAATAATTCCCAGCCACGGCACACAGGATCGTTAGCGATGTAGCTGCAGGAGTTGGTTGAAGAAAGCGGTGTGACAGGAAGTGACCGTATCCTCGCCAGAAATGGCTTTTATAGTGTTTTTCGTGTTCTCTAAGGATGTTTGTGCCGAATGATCCCAGACCTAAGTGAAGAAGAGAGGGAGAGGGGGCGAGAGAGACATTTAAACGTCCCCGTTTGAATAGTAAGGCTTTATCTACAAAGTGATTTTTTTCCCCAGAGATGTTGTAGAATAAAATAATATCAATAATACTTTATCTTACTAACTAACAAATCATTCTTCAAACTTATGTAGATCAATCCTCCTCCAGTCGATTCATCTGCACCATATTTGGACTGAATCGAGAGGGTTCAAGCGTAAAAAGCGCCCCCTAGTGGGTAAACTATGAACTACTAGAGTGAAGTATGAAAAGTATGATGTTCAACAGATGATGTTCATCCCCGGACTATTCATCCCCGGACTATTCATCCCCGGACTATTCATCCCCGGACTATTCATCCCCGGACTATTCATCCCCGGACTATTCATGCCTGGACTATTCATCCCTGGACTATTCCTCCCTGGCCGATTCAATTCAGTGCAAGTCATCAGCATGAACTCGGGTAACAACAAAAAATGTAGAGAGTTAATTGTGTTGTTGTGAATAGTCGCTCCTGCGGTTATTTACGTACATCAACATACATTGTAGATATTAAGAATCCTCAATTTATTTATAAATAAATATATGTTTTGCATTTTTGTAGTAGGTAGATCATTTTGACTGGGTCATTTTATGAGTAGCTCGCCTGCTAAAACAGTGTGAGCAGCCCTGCAGTAGAGCGTTAAAGTGGTCCAACCTGCTTGAGATGAGAATTCCCAAACGGGTCTGTAAAAGTCTGAGTCAGCCCGAGAAATGAGCTTTCTCTTTTTTAGCAGATTTAGATTTATGCTTTAGATGAAATGAAACGTTTGTTTGTCGATGCTGATTGTGATTTTGATCAGATGCCAACATTTCTGAATTTGTGTCTTTATTTCAGTGACATCATTCCTCGCTGTAAGAGAATTATTTAGTTCCACTTTCTCAGTCTTGCCTCTGTTTACTGTAAAACATTTCTTTCTTTATTAGCTCACTGTAAAAAGTTTATTATTTTATTTGCCCACTGTAAAAAATAAGTTATTAGCTCGCTGTAAAAAAAAAAAAACAAGGTGTTATTTTATTGGCTCACTGTTAAAAGTTTATTATTTTATTTGCTCGTTGCAAAATGTTTATTAACAGGACTGACATCGTCTGGAGGAAGTAATAATAATAATAATAATAATAATAATACATTTAGTTTATAATCGAATGATACCTTTGACCTTTCATCTTTTGCGCAATCAAAGAGGTAATAATCCAATTCTTTATTTAGACTAGCTAAATGAATGCCATTCCTCAGCTAATTTCATTAGCAAACGTTAGCATTTAATGCTAACATGCTGACGGAGTCAAGATGGTAAACACAGTACCTTTTAACATCACAGTATTGGGGCTGTTAGCATACCGTTGCTTTAGCTTAACAAAACCTGCGTTTACATGGACAGCCTAATTCCGAATAGATTCGGAAAAGATCGTAATCGTAAAAGAAACGCCCCTTTTCGAAAGAAAAGTCCCAAATGAGATTTCATTCCTTTACAAGGAGGTAGTCTAAATTCTTTCATGAAAACCTTTCCGATATCCGGTCGCTGCATGTAAACACTGTTTCACGTAAACATTGTTTCACGTAAACACTGTTTAACGTAAGCACCGTTTCACGTAAGCCCCGTTTCACGTAAAAAAACGTTTCACGTAAGCACTTTTTAAATATGGCGGTTCCAGAACAGTACCGGCTGATTTAAAGATTCTTTTTTTGCTGATGCTGTTAAAAAAAACAGAATGATTTTAAACGTTCATTAGAATTTTATCTCTAATTTGACTGTTTTCTCTTCGCCTTTGTTCAGAATTCTGTCAAATGTGTCATTTGACAGATAAGAATAAATAGTCGTAAAACCTCCGATCATCGGTCAGGTCCGACCCCCGTTTAATTCTGCGATCCAGTCGTAGCTGCGATCACGTGGTGGCTTGATATGGGGTCGCCGCGCTCGCGAGGATCCGTTTTTAACGTTCGGTATCTCTGACGCGCAGATCGGGTCGCCCGCCTTCCTACACGTCTCAACAAACAGCGCTCCTTATCTAAGGAAGTCCAGCACATGACCCCTTCTGTCCCGGCTTCCTTCCTCACCTTCACTCAGCGCCAGCCAAGTGGCCTCTTCCTCGGAGAGAGAGAGGGAGCCGCCAACTGTCGCTCACGTGCCGCGACATGATAAATAAGCCCGAGGCGGAGTTCTGCCTGCAGTGGCCCGGGAACAATAACCAGAACAATGGAAGCTGTTGTTTTCTTTTTCTTCTGGATCCTTTTCCCGGTCCTGTCTGATGATGGCGCTGTGGGACGCAGCCGCGGAACAAGAGGGCATTGTATTTATTTTTGTTGAGCCACTTACTTGTGGTTTTTCCGAACGCGACGCTTGTCACAATCTTACTTGACGACATCATCGTTAAGTTGTTGTGTAATATTACACTCCAAAAAATTAAAAAAAAAAAAAAAATTGGTGAATTTCTGGTTCTGCTGGTCCGATCTGTTGACGGGTGAAAAACAACTCTATTTCCCTCGCTGGTGTCACGCAGTCCTCTCAGACAAAACCGGCTCACTCACGGAACACAATCAGGTGGGGGTTTTTTTCATCGGATCTGGAGGAACCAGAATATTTCCCAGAATGCAAAACGCATTTTCTAAAATAAAATAAATAAATAAATAAATAAAAACTGGCTGGATGAATTGTTTATCACTAGATTGTTGCTGTATAAGCAGATTAGAAGGAGGAAATAAAAAAAAAGAGCATGGTGTTATAATAGTGCAGAATAATAAGAAATGAAAATATAAAATGTTTTTAACCCTTTAATGTCTTCACCGAGAAAAAATGAAACTGTGTGGAAAAACATCTTAGTAAAATAAATTCAGACTTTCATGGAAGACATTTAATTTAAAGTAGATTAAATCAACGTTACGGATTTCATCATAAAGGGAAATCTCCGCTTTGGTAAATTATTTTTCAGAAAACTATTTGACCCACATTTGGCTTTTTTTTGTCGTTTTTCTTTTATCGAGTTATATAATTCTGTTTAATAAGTCGCCACATGCTTTAATACGCCCTAAAAGAAATCCATTCATATTGAATCGGTCTTCCTCAGTAGAAATGGGTAACGCCTCCTCCTCCTCAGTGGCCCACTTTTTATCCTGTGGTGTCCCACAGGGCTCTATACTCGGCCCCTTAGCGCTTAGCGTATACATGCTACCTGCTACATTTACTTTTACCTACATTGTTCAATAGGAAATAGAGACTCAGAAACAGCTCAACCAAATGGTTGAACTGCACATTTAAGGGGTTAATGGGTCCATCTAAAGAAACCTACTCTTACTTAAAAAAAAAAGAAGAAAAACAGGATCATGTAGCGCTCTTGTCTCTCAGCTTGTCATTTGAATCGCTGCCATGTCAGAGTGCCAGGTCCAGGTCACAGTCTAGCGGGCTGGTAGAAGAGGGGAGTAGAAACTGATGTAAGGGCCATTGTCTGATGGTCTCCGGAGGCGGTGTAAGTTTCCCTCTCTCGCTGATGCTGCTGATTGAAATGGAAAATTGGAATTGCGGCCCTCGGGGGTGTTGAAGTGTCTCAGCGGTCACGGAGAATGACGTGATAAATGGCGGCTCAAGCCGAGGAACCCTGCTGCATAGTTTGAATGGAATCTGACTTTCACTTGATATCGCTTTCTCTCACCTGCAGCAGCGGTAAAGTGTCATCCAGTCGCCATCAAGAACTAAATTATCGCCGAGTTAGTTCGTGAACACAAAGCAGGGATTTTTTTTTCTTCATTTTCCAGGTTGGCTCTTTTACCTTCCCTGAGGTAGTTGTGTTGTCAGAATGTTCCTCTTACTACTAACTATTTATCTTTCTGTCCGTCCGTCTGCTGGTTACTGGGAACACTCAAAAAGTGACATTAATGGGTTTTACTGTTTTACTATGCTAGCGTATGACCCAAGGAATTTTTCCATTAGAAGTTGGGAGACAGAAATAACACTGAGACATCATCCCCATAAGATCTACTACAGATCCCACTTCTATCTGGATATATTCCCTATCAGGTGATCCAGATATTTAATATTTATGCCTCTCAAAACTAACAGAAAACCAGAAAAAGCTTTCAGAGAGAGAAAACCTCCGCCAAGGCCCAACAGTAGCCAAGGTTCAGGAAAGATTCTTGCAAATTCCTCCATTAGTGTCTGAGTTATTGCCATCCTCTAAATCTACCGACAACATTAACAAACCCTCTGAGTATCTCTCAAATACTCTGTAGCCTCATGTCTCCTGGGTCTTCCACGTCAGCATCCCTGTTTAGCCCGCCGAGCCCCAAGCTCCACTCCCAAAGGAACATCAAAGGAATTAAAGGAAGTCTTGAAAGTGAGACCCAATGCTCCATCCCCAGAAGAACATCAAAGGAACTCTTGGAACCGAGACCCCAGCTCCTTCCCAAACGAACATCAAAGGAATCAAAGGAACTCTTGAAAATGAGACCCCATGCTCCATTCCATAAGGAACATCAAAGGAACTCTTGAGAGACCCTAGCTCCGACCCAAAGGAACTTCAAAGGAACTCTTGAAAGTGTGACCCCAGTTCCTTTCCAAAGGAACATCAGAGGAATCAAAGGAACTCTTGAAAATGAGACCCCATGCTCCATCCCATAAGGAACATCAAAGGAACTCTTGAGAGACCCCAGCTCCTTCCCAAAGGAACATCAAAGGAACTCTTGGAACTGAGCCCCAAGCTCCGACATCAAAAGGAATCAAATGATCAAAGTCAGTCATTACCACATTGATTTTAAATCTTGAAAACCAAACTTTAATCGTCTCTTGGATAAACCGAAACTCACCTCTGGGCCAGATTTCATGCAAATACATGTTGTAGTTTTTCCGTAATCCTGTTCGCAAACAAGCGAACAAACGCACAAGAATGAAAACAACCTCCTTGGAGGTGGTAAAGGTTCAAGTGTGAATCCAGAACCAAACTGGAGTGAGTACGGGTTCAGTTCGGTGAATCTGAACCTGATTCCAGATTCGGTGGGTGGGTTTTCACGGCGAAGGGGTTCAAGTTACGAGAGACAAACTATTATGGGGCTCAAACGAGGACGTTTAGGACATTCCTCGCTTAATTAGTGCTGACAGCCTTAAAATGCGTTTCTCTCAAAATAGAATCAACGAAAACCCAGAAAACCCTTCTGTGAATAAAGTCTCTCATCGTCAGATGGATATAAAACAAACGGCCCCCGAGGACGAAGCTTCGGCCATAAAACATCAAACTTGTGACTGAGAAAAGACTTTTTTTTTTTTTTTATCATGACAATTAGCAGTGAGAAATAGATTTTTGATATAATCAGAATGTAAAACACTTTTCATCAGCATGCTGAGGAAATCGTTCTAACATCCACACATGACGACTGCCTCCGTCCTTTAATGTCCTCACCCAGAGAAAGATCAATAAATAAATAAATAAACAAGAACAAAAATATATAAATTTAACATAAAAGGAAAAAAATCGTCCTGTTTTTAAACAATAAAAAAAAGAAAGAAAGAAAGATGTTGAAAAATGATTTAATCCAGAATTGTTTTAATTTCATGCAATTGTTTTCATTTAATTATTATGTTTTGGTAAAAGCTTGTTTTTAAATAACAAAAAAAAAAAAAAAATCAATAAATTATTCCATGAGGAATTTTTTATTAATTTCATGTTTAAAAACTATAAATTGTATTGAGATTAACTCAACAGTTTTGTAAAAGCATGTTTTAAGAAAACTATTTGACCTTTATTAGATATTATTTGCTTGAAATAAGTTCCATAATTCTGTTCAGTAAGTTCTCATTAACTTTAATTCACCAGAAAAGTCTTATTTACTGAATAAGACTTTCTCAATAGCCACGTTTACTGCCGTCTCATCGGTGTCCCACAGGGCTCCGTCCTCGGCCCCTCCCTCTTCAGCGTATACATGCTGGGTGACATTATAAACAGGTCCAGTCACTTTTTCAATAAGAAATAGAGACTCAGAATGAGCTCAACCATTATAAAGGACATTAAAGGGTTTAAAAAATAAAATCATGTTTCCAGTTCTATTGGGGGGTGGGGATGATGGGAAGAGCCACAGCAGTTGGTTCTGGTTAGCGATGGACTGGAAGTCTCGTTTTAAAATGGAAGGTGGACTAGATGACGTGACTTTTCATCACCGACACGCTTTTGTGGCCTAAACCCAACCATGAGCCGAACTTAAGACGCAGAGCCCAGTTTAAGTCGGGCCGTGACTCAGGCAAAGTCGGACTTACACTGGCGGGCAGGCGGTAGAAAAACATGGCTCATCGGAGGAGAATCTATTCTGGATCTCGTAACACCGCAGGAACATCTCGGTTTCAGACGTGTCTCTGAAAGCCTCCAGACAAAAGAGGGAGAAAATATGAGCTGATGAGATTTTGACTTATAGTTGAGACACGTGGATGTAGAAGGAGATGACAATCATATATATATATATATATATATATATATATATATATATATATATATATATATATATATATATATATATATATATATATATATATATATATATATATATATATATATATGTATATATACATATATATATATATATATATATGTATATATACATATATATATATATAATCAATCAGAATAGAGCCTTAAGTGTGAACGAGAGAGAGAGAGAGAGAGCGAGAGAGAGAGAGAGAGCTCTCAAATCGCAGAAAAAGGAAAAAAAGTTCTGTGTCTCGACGCCAAACAGACTCGCAGAGCCAGGAATAAGTTGGCCACCTCCCACTCCCATGAACCACACTTCACTTTAAGAGGCAGGTTCTTCATCATCCATGAATCCGAGCCTCCCATTGAGCGTCTGAAGTCCAGATCCGAGCGAGCGCGTATGCTCTCCCTCATAAGTGTCCTCATGAACCGCATTGTCTGCAGCCCCCTCCCCCACCCCCACCCCCACCCCCTCGCTCTGCAGCACAGCCCTGCCAAAAGTTCCCCTCGCCGGCCCGTCCTCCCGGGCTTGTTTGGGGACATCTGCCGTGTCCAAATATTGTTTTTGGCCGAGCAGTCGCTGGCTCTGCTGCGAGTGAATAGAGCTGGGGACTATTTTTACCTCGGTGGGATAGACTGTGTTAACATGCAACACAATGCCTGGAT
>JBBDHG010000489.1:0-224056 GCA_037951165.1 Lophius americanus
CATTGTGAGTTTCTCCTGTCTGACTGATGCAGCGTGTCTTTTTCTTAAACCGACAGCATATGATTGCAGACACAGTGAGAATGATTCGCCACTGCCAAAGCGACCAGCCAGGTAAGCCTTCTCAGATTATTATCTTGATTACCTGCTCAGCTAAAACTCCTTCTGTCAAACTGTCCATGTTGGATAAAATACATTTAAGAAAATATGGTGTGGTGTTTGAGTATGGTTGAATTCATTCAGTGACCGTATTTGATTGTGTACTGTGGAGGTTTTGTTCTGTGTGATATGTGAAAGCAACAAAAAGGCCTATCTGTATTTATGTCATGTTATTATTAAGAAAGGGGCGGGTATTATAAGGAGTATCTTCTTCCTGCTCCTTTTTCAATCTAATTTGGTGACATTGGTCTCAGAAGATACACATAAAATGAGCGACATAAAGGAAATGAAATGAAAATACTGATGTTTGGAGCCATCGGTTGTGAGGAGGCTATCGCCCTCTGCAGCCGAGTCAGAGTACTGCACCCATACATGAGTCTTTGGTCAGTTTCTAGGCAACCATTTTTCTAGAAAGTCTTTTACCCTCTTTGTGATACATTTGGTGTCATAACCAGGTTTGTAGGAATGTGGGACATAGAGCTTCTCTGTCTGACTAATGTGCGTGTTATTTGACCGTCTCCTAGGCAACGAGGTCATCGGGGCGGACAGCGCGGAGGTGAGGGCGAGCGTTCAGTATCTGCAAATTATTGACAATCAGCAGACACTTTTTCAACTCTCTCACAAACTGGAGCCACGCTCTTAAACGCACTCATGGACGCACTCTCTGACGCACTGGATTATGGGTAAATGTGGCGGTAATAGGACGCTTTGCTCAGCAAGTGTCACACACGCACACCTTTGAGTAACCAGCAAGGGTGCTGAGTGGAGAAGCTTGGACACCAAATGTGTTCAGAAAGGATTTATAAAAATGGCCCATCCTCTGGTTGACCGTCCGAAGGAGGAGATTCTGAGCATCAAGACGGACATTTGCCAAAATGAGAGTGGAGGAGGATATGGTTACTTTGTGTAGTGTCGCCTAGACTGCATATGTTTTAAGTTTATTTATGAGCCTGTTTACCGGGTGGAGTGTTTCTTTGAGCCTCTACAACATTTCAGTTACGGACACAAAACCGTTTGTGGAGGAATTTGGATTTGTTTCTAATCTGATGTCCGCAACCGGCTCCATCAATGACATCACGGGATTTCACCTGCATCACGAAACACCTGCCTCCTGATGCACGGACATCCAGGATACATGACGGTTATTCAGGTGTGTGAGGTTTTCAGGCAGTGACGACGCGGTGTTGCACCTGAACGACCTCCACACCTTTTTTCACTGAGGCTGTCTAAACACTTTAAAAAACCGCTGGGTTACAAATCCACCCATTTGGGTTATTTTGGTAACTAAGTGCTGATTCTAGTGGGTACCGTGAGTGTTGGGTTATGTTTTATACCCGAACATAGGGTTCAAATAACCAACCGAAATTGACTCAATTCCAAATACCAAATATACCAAATAAACCACATTTTTGGAATTATTTGTTTTAAATGCTGCCCCCTAGTGTCAGAGATCAGTAATGGATAGTAAAATCCATTACTGCAAAACGTTAGGATAGTAAAATGGATTGAAACATTTAAATAGAAACAAAATGACAACAAAAAACAACCAACCCAACTTTGTTACCCAGCAGCATCAATCCAGCATTTGGGAAATTAAAATAACCCAGACATTTTTAGAGTGAAGGAACATCCCAGAATCCTGTCTGATGTGTGAAGGAAGCGTCGTGAAAGGATTTGATTGACTGACTCACGACTGGACCAGAGTTCCAACACTATTCTCTCCAAGGTTTTTTTCGTATGAATAGATAATGATGTTTTTTTTTTGTTGTTGTTGTATATAAAGTGGACCTAAGCGTTTTTTCAGTGCCAAATATCACAAGGAGTCCTGCAGAACTTGCAGGAATCTTTCTTTTCGTTAATTTCTTTGGATGAGCCCTGGAGCCACGTCTGGTTTCCGGATCTGACTCCCTCGCAGATACGACATTATGATGACTGATTTCGGGGTTGTTTATCTGCGGTTGCTATGGAAACAGCCCCATAATAGACCTGGAGTGATAATTCAAAGTGAACCGCCGCAGATCTGGGTTTGGAAATAGGTCCGTTCAACAAAATCATGTTCAAAGGAGAGAATTGTTTAGATTTTAAATGACTCAGTCCGACTGAAAAGATGACTCCGTTCGGACTCTGTTGGTTTTGTGGGAACTTACGTGAAAACCGAAACAGGGTGAGGATGGAATAATAGAGGCCAAAGGTCACAGACTTCCTCATAATAAGTTTTTTCTGCAGCGTTGGTTCAAGTTACCGCCAAAAAACTTCACACGGACTGGACGAATGATCATTGGAGTTGAATGAATGCCTAATTCTATGTTATTTACCTGTTGACAAGACAATAACATCTTTTCTTAGCTGACGATTACTGCCATCAACGATTGTATCGTATCTTTGGTCCCCTGCATCGCAAGGACATCAGTATCAGTCTAATTACAATTAGTCCGAAAACAGTGTTTTTCCTTTAAAAAAATTTTTTTTTTAAAGTTCCCTCTAGTGAGTGAAATAGAAAATAAACAACATAGATCTCCTGGAGTCACTTCAAAGGCACCAAAGTCCGACTAAATCGGACCAACGGCTCGGACGCTAGGTCCCAAATACTGTGTTTATCATAAAAATCTCCCCCTAGTGAGTAAAATCCGAACTATTAGAGTAAAACACAATGTGTACAAGACAAGTTTTCCCCGGGTCGATTCATAAGCAGCGGATTTGAACAACCCCCCCAACGGTTGAGAGAAAAATTAGGGCCTAGAAACTTTTGGAGATAAAGCTCACTTTTCCCAAATCAATCCAGTTCTTCCTCGCACTCGGGTCCATGTGGGTATGAAATTTGAATTTGGTCACGTTTATATTTGGATTCGGTAAAAAGCTTCAATCATGGTTCGTTTCCTCGACGGACCAGTTGCCGCTCTGCAGTAGTTCCATGAATTTGTTGAGTTGGTGGATCTTTAGACTTGACAAATTAAAAGTCTTAAAGTCTCCAGGCTCTCCGTTTGTTTTTACTGTGGATTAAAACCAATCACTCACTTTGGGGATCTTTATTTTTAAATAAAGTACTGTGGAAATCATTTAATTTGATGAGTTCAGTCGCGAGGATTGCTTGTACAACGCAGGGGATTGGGGACTTTTTCCGGGATTATATCTTTGCTGTCACGGTCGACATTGGAGGTGGTTTAATTCTCCACTCAGATTTCTTGGCGCTTATTAATTGAATATCGTGGAAACTCTGAAATCATCGCCAGCTCAGTTTGTCATCGCCATAAAAGAATGATGATGATGAGGAGGGGCATTCAGGAAGTACACACTGTTTTTACAGTGCTCTTATTTTCTCCTTACCCTGTATCTGAATATGAATAGCCACATTTCTGCTGAGGAGGCGCAAACGTGCGACCGTGAGAATTCTAAATATTCTGCAGCGACGCAGAACTTGCAATGCGATAAACAAAAGAGTATTTAAAAATAGGGGCTTAAGTGCAATACAGTGGAAATGTCTCTCTTTCTCTCTCTCTCTCTCTCTCTCTCTCTCTCTCTCTCTCTCTCTCTCTCTCTCTCTCTCTCTCTCTCTCTCTCACATCTTCTGTTCGTTCGGAGAAAAAGATCAAAGAGGATATAAGGATGAAGTCGAGGCCGTTCGTCTTCGTCTCTTCATTAAAAAGTCTTTTGAAGACGAGCTCCAGCCCGATGTCTCCAGTCCTACCTGTAGATCGCCCCACTTGATTAAATCTGACTGTTTGAACCAGTTGGATGGTTCCGTTTGAGATCAAACAATTATATTCTCAAACTCTGATGGTGGGTTTTACCCTTATAGCAGTTATTGGATAATACTAAATATTTTTTTAAAAATATACTTTTAAACATTAGTTAGGTGATCGGTCCAAATTATGTTCAGAATTATTGCTGCCTTTTAAAGAAATTAGGCAAATGAGATGCAAGAAGAAAACTGTCTTTATTGCCCATACCCATAATCCTTCATTCATATTATTCACAGGGATCTAACCGTTTCTATTTTTGAGTAACAAAGTTTAAGAGAATGTTACAACCTCAACACGAAACAAATATTTTTTAGCATCTCATTTCACTTATTTTTGAAAGGCTGTCACTAATTCTTGAGGGAACGTCCAAAAAGTCGAGGAGAACGTTAAGCGCTGTAAGCTCTACAGCTGCATTTTGCCGTAACTGAGTGTGAGCAGAGAGTGCTTTCAGTTCAAACACAGGTCGTATCGTTGCTTTTTTGAACCGTAAGACAAATGACGTGTAATTCTATTCCTCTCCGTTACCACGCCTGACTTTAAAGATGCTTTTCGTGGATCGGACTCTGATTCCCGGTGTCATAGCAAGTCATTTTTACTATTAACCTGTACAAGATGCACACATGCACAAACACACTCAAAGAGCAGAGCCGTTGTGCTATACTTGTTATTTATTGTAATATCTTGTTTATTTATGGTTCATTTGAGGCCACGTTTTTAGAAGTCGTGAAGAAAAAGCAGTTTGTAGTCCGAAGCTGCAGTGCTGGAATGTAAAAGCACTTGTAATGTTTTGTGGCGGCGGAAGAGCGAATCCATTGGCTAACGCCAGTCTCTGCTCTGTGATGGACAGGAAACCAGTGGCAAGATGTATTCAGTGTTTCATTGGCTGTTGTCATGACTGCGTAACGTTCTGGCGGGGGGGGGGGGGGTCGTTTTAAAACAATGTTGTTTAAAATTTGTTTGCATGTTTAAACAAAAAAAACTAAAAAAATTCACATAGCAAAGGAGAAGAAATGGAAGACTTTGTACTACTATTGTAATATTGTTGATGTGTAAATACATGTTATAGTACGTCATTATTTATCAGTTGTAAATGAAAAAAAATAGTGAACTATGAAGCAATACGTCTCCCAACTTGTCTTTTCTAAAGCTGCGTTTTACTATGTCGAACTCTGACTGACGAGGAATAAACGAGAGGTTTTATGTGACATCTCAGGTGAGTTTGTGATCTTTTTCCTTTCTTTGTTTTCCACTCGTGCTCGTGTTCTGTGTGGTTACGGACAAGTTCCCACGGAAACCGCATGAACATTGCATGAACCCCATGGTACATATAATACAAAAGCAACAATGTTCTCCAACATGTAGTTTTGCATCGCGATTCCATTCCATTTACGTTAAAACAAATTGTCAGCAGTAGATCATGTTTTAGATGGAACCAGATTTACACCAAGCATACTAACGCATTTAAATAATTAACAATAACTGGATATGCCTGTTATGGTGACAATGGACAAAGTGTCAAACGAAGTCATCCTTTATTTAATGATCTTTCTCTCCTCCTCCCCCTCACTTACTTTTGACGTAAGTAAATAAATATTTATGTTCGACGGACTTTAACTTTAAAGTAATATTCAGAGCAGCGTCTCATCGGCAAACACTCTCTTTCAAGTGTAACTGAAAATATGTATGTAAAGTCAAATACTTTAATTGAAATGGACATTATGGTCTATCATAAAGTTTAAAGACTAAATATTAGACATTAAATGGTTTTGGAAACTCGTTTTTTTAGACACTCTCAATGAAAATATCGATATTGACACCGGTCCAGTAAGTATGGAGCAACAGGCTGACAGATGAGGCAAGGCAGACGTTTCTGTGGACTATGATGTTTTCTTTGGAGGCTCACAAATATACACAGGGGTCAAAGGTCAGTCAGTGTTGTCCAGCCACACAGAGAACCTTCATTTGCAGATTGATCCACCAAGTTGACACATGATCTGATATAAAAGGATCAGCCCACACATTGCATTACACAGCTGTTTATGGGAACAGAGGAGGACCTGCACAATAGCAGGCAGGTGGTCTTAATATTATGGCCAATCAGTGTAAACCTACAGCCTTATGTTGCTTCTTCGTCAATAATAATAATAATAATACATTTAATTTATAATGCACTTTACATTTGGATCAAATCTCAAAGTGCTACAAGGCAAAAGCAGATAAAAGCATCAATAAAAAAATAAAAAAATAACTATACAAAAACGTGACCAAAAGAATTAATGTTAATTACAGTTATAGGTTCTGCTAAAAAGAAAAGTTTTAAGTCCTTTTTTAAATGTGTCAGTCATCTGTGGAGCCCTGAGATGGTCAGGGAGTGCATTCCACAGACGAGGGGCAGCAGAACAGAAAGCCCGTTCTCCCATGGTGCTGAGCTTAGTCCGGGGAAGGAGGAGGCGGTATGAGTGGGTAGAACGGAGGGATCGTGTCGAGGTCAGTGGGGTGAGTAGTTCTTTCAGGTAGGGGGGTGCGTTACCATGGATGCACTGGTGAGTGATTCGTCACTCTGTTTTGAGTGACAGGGAAGTATGTCAGATCGGTACAGGGTATGTATGAGAGCGGTTACGACATAGTAGGAGTGACAAATGACTTCAAGGTGGAGGCGGGACTGCACCAAGGACGGGCTCTAAGCCCCTTCTTCTTTGCTATGCTGACGGACAGACTGACAGATGAGGTCAGGCAGGAGTCTCCGTGGACCATCATGTTGGTGGAGGACATCAAGACCGGTAGTGAGAACAGGGAGCAGATGAAGTGGAGTGTGGAGAAGAGGTGAAGAAGCGAGTTCAGGCAGGGCTGAGTAGGTGGAGAGTAGTGTGAGGAGTTATCTGTGACAGAAGAGCAGCAGCAGGAGTGAAGGGAAGGTTTCCGTGATGGTGGTGAGACCAGCTTTGTTGGATGGTTTAGAAACGGTGGCTCTTGCCAGAAGAAAAATGTGAAAAGTGAATATATACGTCCATAATGATCACCGGTACCCTGCTGGCTAACAGAACCATCAAAGGTTTTTGTTACCGCAAGACCCAAACAATAACAAATATAAATCATATTTTACTCAAATAGTTTACATTTTACCCAGTAGGGGAGCTTTTTTTTTTATGAACAAACACAAGTTTTTTGGGCATAACTTCGTGACCTTTGGTCTTTGGTGCTCATGAATAAAACTTGAGGAGGTCTGACTTGTAGAACTCACCAAATACTTCTGTAATTGTCCATATTTCACTCACTATGGGAATCTTTTACAAAAAAACAACAGTTTCTCGTCTGTAACTTTCCAACCATCAATCCAGTTGTGTCTTAAATTAGCTCCTATGTATTGAATGAAGGAAAATCTTCCTTGTTTTATTATTGAGCTCAGAAAAACTAGTTAACTGTATTTATCCTCATTATTGAGTCACTATGGGATCTGATCTCAGAACAGACTGCTGACTTCATAGAAATAGTTAGGTTGACTCAATATATAATAATAATAATACATTTAATTTATAATGCGCTTTACATTTGGATCAAATCTCAAAGTGCTACAAAGCAAAAGCAGATAAAAGCATCAAAAAAAAAAAAAACTGTATAAAAGCCTGACCAAAAAGCAGCAATGTTAATTAAAGTTATAGGTTCTGCTAAAAAGGAAAGTTTGAGGAGGCGGTATGAGTGGGTAGAACGGAGGGATCGTGTCGAGGTCAGTGGGGTGAGTAGTTCTTTCAGGTAGGGGGGTGCGTTACCATGGATGCACTGGTGAGTGAGGAGGGAGATCTTATAATCAATCCTGGAGGAGATGGGAAGCTAATGAAGGGAATGAAGAACAGGGGTGATGTGTTCGTGTTTAGGAACTCTCATCAGGAGCCTTCAGATGTTTTGAACATACTGAAGTCTTTGAAGACTTTTATCAGGGATCCCGATGAGAAGTCCGTTACAGTAATCCAGTCGGGAGGAGACGAACGCGTGGACCAGCTTTTCAGCATCACTCAAGGTGAGTGAAGAACGGAGTTTGGAAATATTTCTAAGATGGTGAAAGGAGATCTTGCGAAGTGAGTTGAGGGTCGAATCTTATACCGAGGTTGGTGACTGATGAAGAGAGGGGAAGGTCGTGACCAGAGAAGGTAATACTGGTTATGGAGGAAGACTGGGTCTGATGTGGGGTGCCAATTAAAATTACTTCGGTTTTGGAGCTGTTCAACTGGAGAAAGTTGTTTTTCATCCACACCTTCATCTCCTCCAGACAAGCGCGAAGAGTTGACAAGGGAGATGATGATGACGATGAGGATGGAGAGGCTGCGGAGGAACATGTCAGTTTTTATGTAGATTTGCGTGTCATCAGCGTAACAATGGAATGAGAGTCCCTATCGACTGATGACACGGCCAAGGGGGAGCATGTATAGTATGAAGAGAGTGGGGCCAAGGACTGATCCCTGGGGGACCCCACAGGTGACGGTGTGTGTCTGGGACCTTGAACTTCCAAGGGAAACGTATTCTGTTCTGTCAGTGACGTAGGATTGAACCCAGTTTAGGGCGGTGGCAGTGAGTCCAGTGGTGTGATGTAGGCGGTGTAGGAGTGTTCCAGGGTCAACTGTGTCGAAGGCAGCAGACAAATCAAGGAGAATCAGGAGGGAAGGTGAACCAGCATCTGCTGCCATCTGTAGGTCATTTGTGACTCTAAGCAGAGCTGTTTCTGTGCTGTGGGCGGAGCCAAAACCAGACTGAAAGGTTTCTAAGAGGTTGTTGTATTTGAGGTGGTCCTGGAGGTGGGCAGCAACTACTTTTTCCAGAACTTTGGAGAGGAATGGGAGTTTGGAAATTTAAAAAGTTCTGGATCGAGAGTAGGTTTTTTGAGGAGTGGTCTGATTATGGCGGCTTTTAGGGCAGATGGAACAAAGCCAGCCTGGAGGGATTGTTTTATTACAGCGGTGATCAGAGGACTGATGGAAGAGATGTTAGCTTTCCCTAGGGCTGTAGGACACGGGTGGAGGGCACAGGTGGAGGGTTTCATCGTCCTGATGATAACCTCAACCTCCTGCTGTGAGATTTCTGGGAAACACCTTAGAGGCTGGGAGATCTCAAACTGTGAGTAAGCAGACTGGATAGGTAGAGAGGAGGAACCAGAAAGGACAGAACGGATTGAGTCAATTTTTGATTTGAAGAAAGCCATGAAATTATTACAGTGCTCTTCTGTAGTTTCTGTAAGTGGGGGAGTTTGTGGTTTAAGAAGATGATTGATAGTGGAAAACAGCTGCTTAGAATTTCCAGGACTGGTTTTGATGATGTTGGAGTAGAACAGTGACCGAGCCTCTCTAAGGGACTTTGAGTAGACCTTTTGGTCTTCCCGAAAGGCTAGCTTGTGGACAGTAAGACCTGAAGCCTTGTAACGCCGCTCAAGGACACGCCCAGCTGCCTTCATTTCCCGTAGCTCGCTGGTGAACCAGGGGGCTGAGCGGGAGAAGGTGACTGTTCTAGTTTTTACAGGGGCGGGACGATCCAGGATGCTACTCAGGGATTTATTGTAGAAATCTACTGAGTCATTTGCTGATACAAAGTTGGCAGAAAGAAGATGCTGGAGGTCGACTCTCATGGTTTCTGGGTTGATGTTTGTCAAATTCCTGAAGTAGATTTGATGTTTGGGCTTAGTGAGGGGGGACACAAGCGACAATTCCATGGAGACGGCCTTGTGGTCGGACACAATAAGATTGCTGAGAGGAGCAGAGTCAGTGATGACAAGATCCAGAGTGTGCCCCTCATGGTGTGGGTATAATAACATTATATATATATATATATAATGTTATATTATTATATGTATATATAATATATAATATATAATATATAATATATAATATATTACATAATATATTATATATTATATATTATATATTATATATATATATATATATATATATATATATATATATATTATATATTATTATATATTATTATTATATGTATTATGTATTATATATTATAATATGGACTGCTTGAGATTTTTTACAAGTCGCATTAAATATGAAGGGTTCAATCAGGGGATTGGGGGATTTTCGGGAATATACCCTTGCTGTCGGGGACAACAGTGTAGGATTGCTTCCTGATGGCCTTAAATGTTCTTCATGTCAACTTGTCGGAACCTGCTGAAGCCCTAAAAGTAAAAGTGATCGCCATGTAAATCTGACCAATGAGTTCCACCAACTGTGTCGACGCCTTCTCTGAAGCATATAAAAGGGGGGCGACCTTTGTTGTGGAGCACTAAAGAATCCAAGACTCCAACATGAACATGTTTCCGTTCTTCTTCTTGTTTGCTCTGGCTCTGGGTGACAGTTCTCCTTCAGAGGACCCCCAGGGATTTGTGCAGTGTGGCAACTGTCCCATGTTCTGGTTCGACTTCAACGGCCGCTGCTACAAGTACGTGGCCTCACGCCTGAGCTGGGCTGATGCAGAGCTTCACTGTGTGAAAGAAGGAGCCAACCTGGTGTCCATCCACAGTCTGGGGGAACAGAAGTTTGTGGACAGCCTGGTCAAGAACTTTGATCCCTCTGAAGGACCCACCTGGATCGGATTAAGCGACATCCACAAAGAAGGCTCGTGGATGTGGTCCGACGGTAGCGCCCCAGACTTTTTGTACTGGAGCAACAATGAGCCAAATAACTTGGGAGTTGAACACTGCGTTCACGACAACCATGGCGCAGAATTGCGATGGAACGATAAAGGGTGTGATCCACAGTTTCCCTCAGTTTGTGTGTCTCGTGTAAACTGCTCTCAGCTGCAGAAATAGTTCCGTATCCATTCATTTCACCGCCGAGCTGCTGCTTCGATGACACGCCACAGGACTCTACCATCAAGATTGTATCTGTGTGTGTGTGTGTGTGTGTGTGTGTGTGTGAAGAATAAAGGAGTATTTCACTCTACTTCATCTTCATCAGTGTTTGATTTCCACACATGTAAATGAGTGCGACATGAAAACAGTATTAAAACTACTTGTTCTAAATTCCATGATATGGACATTATCTACAAACTATCATAAAGTTTAAAGACTAAATATTAGACATTAAATGGTTTTGGAAACTCGTTTTTTTAGACACTCTCACCGAAAATATCAATATTGACACTGGTCCAGTAAGTATGGAGCAACAGGCTGACAGATGAGGCAAGGCAGAAGTTTCTGTGGACTATGATGTTTTCTTTGGAGGCTCACAAATATACACAGGGGTCAAAGGTCAGTCAGTGTTGTCCAGCCACACAGAGGACCTACATTTGCAGATTGATCCACCAAGTTGACACATGATCTGATATAAAAGGATCAGCCCACACATTGCATTACACAGCTGTTTATGGGAACAGAGGAGGACCTGCACAACAGCAGGCAGGTGGTCTTAATATTATGGCCGATCAGTGTTAACCTACAGCCTTATGTAGCTTCTCCGTCACTCTGTTTTGAGTGACAGGGAAGTATGTCAGATCGGTACAGGGTATGTATGAGAGCGGTGACGACATAGTAGGAGTGACAAATGACTTCAAGGTGGAGGCGGGACTGCACCAAGGATGGGCCCTGAGCCCCTTCTTCTTTGCTATGCTGACGGACAGACTGACAGATGAGGTCAGGCAGGAGTCTCCGTGGACC
Source organism: Lophius americanus (assembly GCA_037951165.1). Classification (NCBI taxonomy): domain Eukaryota; kingdom Metazoa; phylum Chordata; class Actinopteri; order Lophiiformes; family Lophiidae; genus Lophius; species Lophius americanus. The sequence goes on from JBBDHG010000489.1 coordinate 11,542, forward strand.
ATCATGTTGGTGGAGGACATTATGACAGGTAGTGACAACAGGGAGCACTTCATCAACAATTTATCTCATATTATCATCAAGTTATATAATCAATTAATCTTTATTTACATTCCGCCAATTCACAACAACAATTGTCTCAAGGTGCTTTCCAGAAAGAGCAGGTCTAGACCAAACTCTTTATATAATTATCTACAGGACCCAACAAATTCCTCCTTGAGCAGCACTTGGTGACAATGGTGAGAAAAAACTGTCCTTTAACGGCCAGAAACCTCGCGCAGAACCAAGACTCAGGGTGGACGGCCTACTGCCTTGACCTGATCGGGTTTGAAAAGAGAGAGAGAGAGAGAGAGAGAGAGAGAGAGAGAGAGACGGGTGAGGAGAGATACAGATGGGGGAAAAGCAGCAAAGATATCAGCTATAATCACTTTGTTCAACCTCTCCGTGGTCGGGCCGCGGCGGGAACAGAGATCCCAGGTTGATAATAACATTAATATTAATGTAACATTTAGCGATAGCTTATGGGGAAATACTATACAATAATAATAATAATAATAATAGTAATAATAACAATAATAATAATAATAATAATAATAGTAATAGTAATCATCATCGTGAGCAGCTTGAACTCAGTGAACATCGAACAGGTCCACAGCAGCGGATGCAATCACCAACCATGTGACCTTACAGGGCGAGGAGCACAAAGGAAAATTAGTAACATGCATTAATCCAGAAACATTCATTAATCCAGTAACGTGCATTAATCCAGAAACATGCATTAATCCAGAAACATGCATTAATCCAGTAACGTGCATTAATCCACTAACATGCATTAATCCACTAACATGCATTAATCCACTAACATGCATTAATCCACAAACATGCATTAATCCAGCAACATGCATTAATCCACTAACATGCATTAATCCACTAACATGCATTAATCCACTAACATGCATTAATCCACCAACATTCATTAATCCAGAAACATGCATTAATCCACTAACATGCATTAAACCAGTAACGATCATTAATCCACTAACATGCATTAATCCACTAACATGCATTAATCCAGAAACATGGATTAATCCACTAACATGCATTAATCCAGAAACATGCATTAATCCACTAACATGCATTAATCCACTAACATGCATTAATCCACAAACATGCATTAATCCACTAACATGCATTAATCCACTAACATGCATTAATCCAGAAACATGCATTAATCCACTAACATGCATTAATCCACTAACATGCATTAATCCACTAACATGCATTAATCCACCAACATTCATTAATCCAGAAACATGCATTAATCCACTAACATGCATTAAACCAGTAACGTGCATTAATCCACTAACATGCATTAATCCACTAAAATGCATTAATCCAGAAACATGGATTAATCCACTAACATGCATTAATCCAGAAACATGCATTAATCCACTAACATGCATTAATCCACTAACATGCATTAATCCACTAACATGCATTAATCCACCAACATTCATTAATCCAGAAACATGCATTAATCCAGAAACATGCATTAATCCAGAAACATGCTTTAATACAGAAACATTCATTAATCCACTAACATGCATTAATCCAGTAACGTGCATTAATCCACTAACATGCATTAATCCACTAACATGCATTAATCCAGAAACATGGATTAATCCACTAACAAGCATTAATCCACTAACGTGCATTAATCCAGTAACGTGCATTAATCCAGTTACATGCATTAATCCACTAACGTGCATTAATCCAGTTACATGCATTAATCCACTAACGTGCATTAATCCAGTTACATGCATTAATCCACTAACATGCATTAATCCACTAACATGCATTAATCCAGTAACGTGCATTAATCCAGTAACGTGCATTAATCCAGTAACGTGCATTAATCCAGTTACATGCATTAATCCACTAACGTGCATTAATCCAGAAACATGCTTTAATACAGAAACATTCATTAATCCACTAACATGCATTAATCCAGTAACGTGCATTAATCCACTAACATGCATTAATCCACTAACATGCATTAATCCAGAAACATGGATTAATCCACTAACAAGCATTAATCCAGTTACATGCATTACAGTGAAAGGGATGTATGAAGAGGGACAGTGAAAGAGGAAGATGGTTCCACAGGGGCCCTGTCCAATATGACAAATAAGAATGGCGGTTGAAATCTTCAATTTCTCTTTAATTTTATCTTGTTTTATTTTTATTTCATCTCATGATGTCTTCAATGTTTATCATTTGACCTTCAATTTGTCTGAATTTATCTTCAATTTTCCTCACTTCATTTTCCGTTTATGTCATTTTATCTTCAATTTATCTCATTTTATCTCCAAATAATATAATTTTATCTTTAATTTATCTCACCTCATCTTCATTTTATATCATTTCATCTTTATTTTACCTCACTTCATCTTCATTATGTCATTTTATCTTTAATTCATCTCATTTTATCTCCCATTTATCCCATTTATCTTATCTAACGTGAGCTTTACTTTGCTGCCCCTCGATCAGCTGTGTTTAGTGATGCTATCATCATTTCCGAGCTTGTTTTACTATTTAGATACTTCGGCTCCATTTTTAGTGTGAAGTAATCACTGCTGGCGATTTTATTGCTAATTCCCCGTTGTTGTTTTTTAATTGTTTTTGTAGCATGACTATTGTTTTGTTGTTGTTTGTTTGCCATTATGATGTCATCTTTACTTGTGTGGACCCCCTGGAGGAGGAGTTTCCACATCCGTAGTGACTAATGAGGATCCAGATACATAAAAATAATCCTTTGCTGTGATGCTGACTGATGCATGTTAATAATAATAATAATAATAATAATACGTTTACTTTATAATGCACTTTACATTTGGATCAAATCTCAAAGTGCTACAAAGTAAAAGCAGATAAATGCATCAATAAAAAAATAAAATAATAACTATATAAAAACATGACCAAAAAGCAGCAAAGTTAATTAAAGTTATAGGTTCTACTAAAAAGGAAAGTTTTAAATCCTTTTTTAAATGTGTCAGTCGTCTGTGGAGCCCTCAGATGGTCAGGGAGGGCATTCCACGGACGAGGGGCAGCAGAACAGAAGGCCCGATGGGCCCGTGGTGCTGAGCTTAGTCCGGGGAAGGAGGAGGCGGTATGAGTGGGTAGAGCGGAGGGATCGTGTTGAGGTCAGTGGGGTGTTTGTTCAAATGACCACACCCAGAACATCGTCAAGCTGGCATGAACAGGGGGAATTGGCACAGACCCCCTCCTATGTTGCAGCGTGTGTGTGTGTTCGTGTGTGTGTGTGTTCACGTTCGTGTGTGTGTGTGTGTCGTGTGTGTGTTTGTGTGTCAGGTCTCGCCAGTGGTGGTCTGGAGTCAGAGTGCAGCCCTTCCTGATGCTTCTAACCCCTATTATTTTGTATTCATCCTGATGAGTCGTTTACCCATCATGCATCTGACAACCAAACCACAGTGGAGTTCTGGTGGACGATGTGGAAACCAGGGTGATGAGATGCAGGTGCTGTGTCGTTTGTTCAATCTGGCAGATTGCTCTTGGACTTGATCTAATACACATTTATTATCGGGGTTACAGTCAGGCTAAACAAATCATCAGAAATAAAAAATATTTTCCTTTTTTTTTTGCATAAAAGCAGTTTAAATGTAAATTTAAAACCAGTGTGTTTACCAAGAACTTCTGACCAATGAGTTCCACCAACTGTGTCGACGCCTTCTCTGAAGCATATAAAAGGGGGGCGACCTTTTTTGTGGAGCACTAAAGAATCCAAGACTCCAACTTGAACATGTTTCCGTTCTTCTTCTTGTTTGCTCTGGCTCTGGGTGACAGTTCTCCTTCAGAGGACCCCCAGGGATTTCTACAGCGTGGCAACTGTCCCGTGTTCTGGTTCGACTTCAACGGCCGCTGCTACAAGTACGTGGCCTCACGCCTGAGCTGGGCTGATGCAGAGCTTCACTGTGTGAAAGAAGGAGCCAACCTGGTGTCCATCCACAGTCTGGGGGAACAGAAGTTTGTGGACAGCCTGGTCAAGAACTTTGATCCCTCTGAAGGACCCACCTGGATCGGATTAAGCGACATCCACAAAGAAGGCTCGTGGATGTGGTCCGACGGTAGCGCCCCAGACTTTTTGTACTGGAGCAACAATGAGCCAAATAACTTGGGAGTTGAACACTGCGTTCACGACAACCATGGCGCAGAATTGCGATGGAACGATAAAGGGTGTGATCCACAGTTTCCCTCAGTTTGTGTGTCTCGTGTAAACTGCTCTCAGCTGCAGAAATAGTTCCGTATCCATTCATTTCACCGCCGAGCTGCTGCTTCGATGACACGCCACAGGACTCTACCATCAAGATTGTATCTGTGTGTGTGTGTGTGTGTGTGTGTGTGTGTGAAGAATAAAGGAGTATTTCACTCTACTTCATCTTCATCAGTGTTTGATTTCCACACATGTAAATGAGTGCGACATGAAAACAGTATTAAAACTACTTGTTCTAAATTCCATGATATGGACATTATCTACAAACTATCATAAAGTTTAAAGACTAAATATTAGACATTAAATGGTTTTGGAAACTCGTTTTTTTAGACACTCTCACCGAAAATATCAATATTGACACTGGTCCAGTAAGTATGGAGCAACAGGCTGACAGATGAGGCAAGGCAGAAGTTTCTGTGGACTATGATGTTTTCTTTGGAGGCTCACAAATATACACAGGGGTCAAAGGTCAGTCAGTGTTGTCCAGCCACACAGAGGACCTACATTTGCAGATTGATCCACCAAGTTGACACATGATCTGATATAAAAGGATCAGCCCACACATTGCATTACACAGCTGTTTATGGGAACAGAGGAGGACCTGCACAACAGCAGGCAGGTGGTCTTAATATTATGGCCGATCAGTGTTAACCTACAGCCTTATGTAGCTTCTCCGTCACTCTGTTTTGAGTGACAGGGAAGTATGTCAGATCGGTACAGGGTATGTATGAGAGCGGTGACGACATAGTAGGAGTGACAAATGACTTCAAGGTGGAGGCGGGACTGCACCAAGGATGGGCCCTGAGCCCCTTCTTCTTTGCTATGCTGACGGACAGACTGACAGATGAGGTCAGGCAGGAGTCTCCGTGGACCATCATGTTGGTGGAGGACATTATGACAGGTAGTGACAACAGGGAGCACTTCATCAACAATTTATCTCATATTATCATCAAGTTATATAATCAATTAATCTTTATTTACATTCCGCCAATTCACAACAACAATTGTCTCAAGGTGCTTTCCAGAAAGAGCAGGTCTAGACCAAACTCTTTATATAATTATCTACAGGACCCAACAAATTCCTCCTTGAGCAGCACTTGGTGACAATGGTGAGAAAAAACTGTCCTTTAACGGCCAGAAACCTCGCGCAGAACCAAGACTCAGGGTGGACGGCCTACTGCCTTGACCTGATCGGGTTTGAAAAGAGAGAGAGAGAGAGAGAGAGAGAGAGAGAGAGAGACGGGTGAGGAGAGATACAGATGGGGGAAAAGCAGCAAAGATATCAGCTATAATCACTTTGTTCAACCTCTCCGTGGTCGGGCCGCGGCGGGAACAGAGATCCCAGGTTGATAATAACATTAATATTAATGTAACATTTAGCGATAGCTTATGGGGAAATACTATACAATAATAATAATAATAATAATAGTAATAATAACAATAATAATAATAATAATAATAATAGTAATAGTAATCATCATCGTGAGCAGCTTGAACTCAGTGAACATCGAACAGGTCCACAGCAGCGGATGCAATCACCAACCATGTGACCTTACAGGGCGAGGAGCACAAAGGAAAATTAGTAACATGCATTAATCCAGAAACATTCATTAATCCAGTAACGTGCATTAATCCAGAAACATGCATTAATCCAGAAACATGCATTAATCCAGTAACGTGCATTAATCCACTAACATGCATTAATCCACTAACATGCATTAATCCACTAACATGCATTAATCCACAAACATGCATTAATCCAGCAACATGCATTAATCCACTAACATGCATTAATCCACTAACATGCATTAATCCACTAACATGCATTAATCCACCAACATTCATTAATCCAGAAACATGCATTAATCCACTAACATGCATTAAACCAGTAACGATCATTAATCCACTAACATGCATTAATCCACTAACATGCATTAATCCAGAAACATGGATTAATCCACTAACATGCATTAATCCAGAAACATGCATTAATCCACTAACATGCATTAATCCACTAACATGCATTAATCCACAAACATGCATTAATCCACTAACATGCATTAATCCACTAACATGCATTAATCCAGAAACATGCATTAATCCACTAACATGCATTAATCCACTAACATGCATTAATCCACTAACATGCATTAATCCACCAACATTCATTAATCCAGAAACATGCATTAATCCACTAACATGCATTAAACCAGTAACGTGCATTAATCCACTAACATGCATTAATCCACTAAAATGCATTAATCCAGAAACATGGATTAATCCACTAACATGCATTAATCCAGAAACATGCATTAATCCACTAACATGCATTAATCCACTAACATGCATTAATCCACTAACATGCATTAATCCACCAACATTCATTAATCCAGAAACATGCATTAATCCAGAAACATGCATTAATCCAGAAACATGCTTTAATACAGAAACATTCATTAATCCACTAACATGCATTAATCCAGTAACGTGCATTAATCCACTAACATGCATTAATCCACTAACATGCATTAATCCAGAAACATGGATTAATCCACTAACAAGCATTAATCCACTAACGTGCATTAATCCAGTAACGTGCATTAATCCAGTTACATGCATTAATCCACTAACGTGCATTAATCCAGTTACATGCATTAATCCACTAACGTGCATTAATCCAGTTACATGCATTAATCCACTAACATGCATTAATCCACTAACATGCATTAATCCAGTAACGTGCATTAATCCAGTAACGTGCATTAATCCAGTAACGTGCATTAATCCAGTTACATGCATTAATCCACTAACGTGCATTAATCCAGAAACATGCTTTAATACAGAAACATTCATTAATCCACTAACATGCATTAATCCAGTAACGTGCATTAATCCACTAACATGCATTAATCCACTAACATGCATTAATCCAGAAACATGGATTAATCCACTAACAAGCATTAATCCAGTTACATGCATTACAGTGAAAGGGATGTATGAAGAGGGACAGTGAAAGAGGAAGATGGTTCCACAGGGGCCCTGTCCAATATGACAAATAAGAATGGCGGTTGAAATCTTCAATTTCTCTTTAATTTTATCTTGTTTTATTTTTATTTCATCTCATGATGTCTTCAATGTTTATCATTTGACCTTCAATTTGTCTGAATTTATCTTCAATTTTCCTCACTTCATTTTCCGTTTATGTCATTTTATCTTCAATTTATCTCATTTTATCTCCAAATAATATAATTTTATCTTTAATTTATCTCACCTCATCTTCATTTTATATCATTTCATCTTTATTTTACCTCACTTCATCTTCATTATGTCATTTTATCTTTAATTCATCTCATTTTATCTCCCATTTATCCCATTTATCTTATCTAACGTGAGCTTTACTTTGCTGCCCCTCGATCAGCTGTGTTTAGTGATGCTATCATCATTTCCGAGCTTGTTTTACTATTTAGATACTTCGGCTCCATTTTTAGCGTGAAGTAATCACTGCTGGCGATTTTATTGCTAATTCCCCGTTGTTGTTTTTTAATTGTTTTTGTAGCATGACTATTGTTTTGTTGTTGTTTGTTTGCCATTATGATGTCATCTTTACTTGTGTGGACCCCCTGGAGGAGGAGTTTCCACATCCGTAGTGACTAATGAGGATCCAGATACATAAAAATAATCCTTTGCTGTGATGCTGACTGATGCATGTTAATAATAATAATAATAATAATAATAATACGTTTACTTTATAATGCACTTTACATTTGGATCAAATCTCAAAGTGCTACAAAGTAAAAGCAGATAAATGCATCAATAAAAAAATAAAATAATAACTATATAAAAACATGACCAAAAAGCAGCAAAGTTAATTAAAGTTATAGGTTCTACTAAAAAGGAAAGTTTTAAATCCTTTTTTAAATGTGTCAGTCGTCTGTGGAGCCCTCAGATGGTCAGGGAGGGCATTCCACGGACGAGGGGCAGCAGAACAGAAGGCCCGATGGGCCCATGGTGCTGAGCTTAGTCCGGGGAAGGAGGAGGCGGTATGAGTGGGTAGAGCGGAGGGATCGTGTTGAGGTCAGTGGGGTGTTTGTTCAAATGACCACACCCAGAACATCGTCAAGCTGGCATGAACAGGGGGAATTGGCACAGACCCCCTCCTATGTTGCAGCGTGTGTGTGTGCTCGTGTGTGTGTGTGTTCACGTTCGTGTGTGTGTGTGTGTCGTGTGTGTGTTTGTGTGTCAGGTCTCGCCAGTGGTGGTCTGGAGTCAGAGTGCAGCCCTTCCTGATGCTTCTAACCCCTATTATTTTGTATTCATCCTGATGAGTCGTTTACCCATCATGCATCTGACAACCAAACCACAGTGGAGTTCTGGTGGACGATGTGGAAACCAGGGTGATGAGATGCAGGTGCTGTGTCGTTTGTTCAATCTGGCAGATTGCTCTTGGACTTGATCTAATACACATTTATTATCGGGGTTACAGTCAGGCTAAACAAATCATCAGAAATAAAAAATATTTTCCTTTTTTTTTTGCATAAAAGCAGTTTAAATGTAAATTTAAAACCAGTGTGTTTACCAAGAACTTCTGACCAATGAGTTCCACCAACTGTGTCGACGCCTTCTCTGAAGCATATAAAAGGGGGGCGACCTTTGTTGTGGAGCACTAAAGAATCCAAGACTCCAACATGAACATGTTTCCGTTCTTCTTCTTGTTTGCTCTGGCTCTGGGTGACAGTTCTCCTTCAGAGGACCCCCAGGGATTTCTACAGCGTGGCAACTGTCCCGTGTTCTGGTTCGACTTCAACGGCCGCTGCTACAAGTACGTGGCCTCACGCCTGAGCTGGGCTGATGCAGAGCTTCACTGTGTGGAAGAAGGAGCCAACCTGGTGTCCATCCACAGTCTGGGGGAACAGAAGTTTGTGGACAGCCTGGTCAAGAACTTTGATCCCTCTGAAGGACCCACCTGGATCGGATTAAGCGACATCCACAAAGAAGACTCGTGGATGTGGTCCGACGGTAGCGCCCCAGACTTTTTGTACTGGAGCAACAATGAGCCAAATAACGGTGGAGGTGAACACTGTGTTCACGACAACTATGGCGCAGAATTGCGATGGAACGATAAAGGGTGTGATCCACAGTTTCCCTCAGTTTGTGTGTCTCGTGTAAACTGGCCTCAGCTGCAGAAATAGTTCCGTATCCCTTCATTTCACCGCTGAGCTGCTGCTCCGATGACACGCCACAGGACTCTACCATCAAGATTGTATCTGTGTGTGTGTGTGTGTGTGTGTGTGTGAAGAATAAAGGAATATTTCAATAAACTTCATCTTCATCAGTGTTTGATTTCCACACATGTGAATGAGTGCGACATAAAAAACAATAAGATCACTGATGCTCTACAGTATCAGCACTACTTGTTATAATCAAAATAATCTCGTTGTGCGTTCGAGGAGAACAGTTCGAGAGAGGTGAGGTGTGCAGTAGGAGTGACGAAGGTGTTCAAGGTGGAGCATCGGCTCTGAGGCCCTTGTGATCTTTAGTGAGAGCAGGGAGCAGGTGGAGCAGAACCTGGAGAGGTGGAGGTATGCGCTGGAGAGAAGGGGAATGAAGACCGACCAAATGTGTGTGAGTGAAAGGGAGGGACGGAGGAAGGGTGAAGATGAAGGAGCTTCAATTCAACCTAACTCTGTTTTGTCTTTTGGGTTTTTACATTAAATGATATTTTTTTTGAATTAATCATAACACAACTTGGTTTAATGAAATCAACGTATTGCAGGTAACAGTTTTGTCACGCAATAGTAGTGTAAATATTACAGTTTGATTAACCCCTTGGTAAGGTCATTTAATTTATGTCAAGGTGTTTATTATTTTAGTAATAAAATATTATTACAAGTATTTTTTGTTGCTTCATTGTTATTGCTGCATAAAATTAGTGTATAATTATAGGTATGTTATGCCTTTTTGTTGTTGAAAATGTTGAATAAAGTTTGGAAAAAAAGGGGTAAAATGTAAATAAGTAAGGTTTTGGGATTACATAATTGTATTTGGTAATAAAACATCATTATCTGTATCTATAATCCAGTTCCAGACGTTGTGGGTGGGAGGGTGAGCTTGAAAAAAAAAAAAAAGTCAGTTCAGAGGATCTGGTACGTCACGCCCCATATTCTGTTTTCGCGCGAAAAAACGGACTGTACCATATTAAATGTAGGGGGGGGGATAGGAAGAGAGATTTATAGAAACACCATAACGAAAAATAAATTTATGAAAATATTCAACTGATATTTAGTTTCCTTGACGTGTATTATTTGGATAATTGTGTAAAATTCAAGACCGGGAATAGCCTACAGAGTTTTCTTTTAAGTTGATGAACAACAATCCCCCTACTTTGGTAAACACCGGATTTCACTCGTGGTTGATTTTTAAATGTACTTCTGTTCACTGTTAACTTTGCTGCCTCTCAAAACATCCTACTGTTCGGAAATTTAGTGTGAAACGGAGTTAAAATGACCCTCACGTCTAAGGTAAGTACCAGAGCACCGCGATTAAATGTAAGCTATCTTTTTACCAACACGGTCCAAATCGGTGCTTTCGTTTCCTTCTCCGATTGAACGTGTTTTTAGTTCTATTGTTATGGATCAGCTATGAACCAAACACATCTTGCTTTAAGGTTATTTCTGGCACTACGTTTGCACATCGCTAATACAAAACCAAACAAAAAACAACGAAGATGAATGAACCGGCTAGCATGATTTATCTGTGAGCATTCTGGTTAAATGCCAATACGGTCAAAACAAATAAAGTTTTCCAAAGTTCAGAGGTTAAAACCGCTTCGGTTGATGAGCAGCGAGTCGAACCAAACAGCACAGACACCGACATGCACACACGTTAAAATATTGTACAAATGTACGCATAAACAGAAAGAAATAAAGATGAATGACATGAATATTCATATTACACTGTCATTACAACTTGATTATAGATTCTCATAATTCAGTCTCCTTTATAGATCCAACTCAAACACCAAATGGTACATATATATATATATATATATATATATATATATATATATATATGGGTAAATATATCTATAGATATCTATATAAGTTTTTAGTTATGTTTTAACTAACATGTGTATTTACATATACGTGTGTGTGTGTGTGTGTGTGTGTGTGTGTGTGTATATATATATATATATATATAGGAGGACATGGGCCCGGCCTCCCGGGGGCCCTACCCCCACGGGAGGAATCCTCTTTTTTTCCTTCTTTTTTCTAGGTGTTTATGTCTTGTAAGTGTGTTGTTGGTTGCTAGCCAACGATCTCCTTCCTGCCTCGGAGCTTTCAAAAAGAACCTTTATTGCCAAATGTCATAGCTACAACGGGCCACAATGGCCGACGGGCCGTACGTTGTGACTACTCGGGTCTCGCTGGATGATCAAACCGTCCAGTGTGAGAGACACCGATCGGGAGCTGTAGCAGACTATCTAAGGGACATTGATGGGTGTGGGGAGTAAGGGTCCGCCCATGTAGCCCGATCCACAGAGGAGCTTCCGTAGCAAGATTTGAAGAAGAATTTAATAATGGTTCTGTTAGAAATCTGTCCGAACACGAAATACATCGGAGAGATTATTTGAAAGCAAAAGAAACGCAAAGACAATGTCCGGCAGGTGGTTTTAATGTTCTGGCTGATTGGTATATAAGTCCCTAGTTTTCTGGCCATCATTTGTCAAACGTCAGTCCGATTTAGTCCAAATTTACCTCAAATCAACCGCCTCAAGGAGATCTAACTTTTATTTAATAATAATAATAATAATATATTTAATTTATAACGCACTTTAAATTTGGAACAAATCTCAAAGTGCTGCAAAGTAAAAGTAGATAAAAGCATCAATAAAAACTAAAACAATAACTATATAAAAACCTGACCAAAAAGCAGCAATGTTGATTAAAAGTTACAGGTTCTGCTAAAAAGAAAAGTTTTAAGTCCTTTTTTAAATGTGTCAGTCGTCTGTGGAGCCCTCAGATGGTCAGGGAGGGCATTCATCACCCGTGGTGCTGAGCTTAGTCCGGGTAAGGAGGAGGCGGTATGAGTGGGTAGAGCGAAGGGATCGTGTTGAGGTCAATGGGGTGAGTAGTTCATTTGTCATATTCTCCTCACTCACAAGGTTTTTTTTTTTTTTTTAGCAAAAGACTTCAGACTTTTTTTGGCCGGATCAACAATATGTCGGGTTATATAGAGATTGGCTGATATGAATCCACCCTAGGAGGAGTCGATCTTTTGTATATATATATATTGTTTAACGATAATAGTTCATATTTTATTTCTTAGTGTGAGCTTTTGGTGGAAATGTGTTTAGTTTAGCTGACATGAATTGACTCAAGGAAATCGGTCTTGTTTTTATTCCTGAGTGAACTGTTTTTATCTTCATTATTGAGCCACTATGGGATCTGATCAAAGAACAGGCTGCTGACTTCAAAGAAATAGTTGAGTTGAGTCATTATGGACTGTTTTTAAAGTTCTTGAGGAGTTCAATCAGGGGGGAAATGCTTGTACAACGCAGGGAATTGGGGGCTTTTTGGGGATACACTCTTGCTGTGTGGAATGAAAGCTTAGTTCAAGACAGGCTTATGGAGAATTCAAACATGCAATAACCGAAAAACAGACTCGGGATTGCTGGATGTGCATTTTTGTCATATTTCGGTGAAATTCCTGCACATGCAAAAATCCTCCCTTCAAAATCAAACAAGTACTCTCGCGTTTGTCCGTCGACAGGCGTTGCGTTTCAAATCCAAGTTCATCACTGCGGAGCTGGCTCATCTCTTCAGTCAGTCCGACAGCGAGGAGGAGTTTGAAGGTTTCAGCGCGGACGAGGAAGAAGACAACGGATGGACGAGGACAAAGGTATAAAAAGGCGTACGTCTCACTGTGTTATCTATCTGCCCTGTTTGTTGGCCCTCGGCTAAAAGTTTAGTCGGCTTTCCTTCCTACGTGTTTTTTTTCCCAAGATGGTGGATTCAGAGGGGGGCAGCGATGACGACACTGGCTTCTACTCTGATGGCGAGCAGGTTCCTCCGTCAAAGAGGCAGAGTCTACTGGTGGCTCTGAGGTGGGTCAGTCTCTGGGTTTCAGTCCACAAAGCAACAAAGTGATGAATGTCACACCTTCTCCAACCTCATGCAACCATTTGATCGCCTGTGTCTCATGTTGGATCCCGTCAGATCTATGCCACGGTCGCTTTATAACAAAGAAGCGATGCACAAATATCAAATCAGTATCCGGAACTACTTCGTGGATCATTTTCCAATTTTTTATCCACACAGACCTTAGTGCGAGGAAGAACTGGGTTCATTTTGGGAATGGTCAGTTGCGCATATTCGCCACTAGGTGGTTTTTTTTTATCTCAAATATCACAGTTTTTGGGCCATCATTTTTGAACTGTTGGTCCGATTTAGTCCAGTTTGGTGCACTTGAATGGAAATTAAGGACATCTACCCAGCATATAATAATAATAATTATACATTTAATTTATAACGCACTTTACATTTGGATCAAATCTCAAAGTGCTACAAAGTAAAGGCAGATAAAAGCGTCAATAAAGAATAAAATAATAACTATATAAAAACATGACCAAAAAGCAGCAATGTTAATTAAAGTTATAGGTTCTGCTAAAATGGAAAGTCCTTTAAGTCCTTTTTTAAATGTGTTAGTCGTCTGTGGAATATATATATATATGTGAATATATCAGATTTTACTCTATAAATTCATATTTTATCCAACAGGGGGCGCTTTTTTAAATTATTTTATAAAAACACTGTTTTTCGAAGATAATTTCCAACCCGTTGGTCCGATTTGGTCCAAATTTGGGGCACATGAAGGAAATCGAGGGGATCCATCTTACACACATTATATTTTAACCCCAGTAGTTCATTCTTTACTCACTAAGGAGCCTTTTTATTTTTATCTTTTAAAACACTTCCAAACCTTTTGTCCGATTTAGTTCAAATTGACCTCATGTTAGAGAGCCAACTTGTATTTGTCATATTTTACTGTAAATGTTCATATTTCACTCATTACGGGGGCTTTTTTAAAATGTCTTTCACTCTTATTGTTCAGATTTTATTCACTAGGTGGAGCTACAGTTTCCTTGTGTCTAAATTTTATTCCTATTAATTGACATTACTGAGTCACTATGGTATCTGATCTCAGAGCGGAAGAAATAGTTAGTTTGAGATAATTAACGAGTCATATGTAATGAGAGGGTGTGCTTGTACAACGCAGGGGATTGGGCCCTTCTCAGGGATATACGCTTGCTCTTAGGGACGACAGCTTAGGCCGAGTTTTGTCGACTGTTGGTTAAGTCAATATTCTACTTATTTCTATCAACCCAAGTAGAGACATAGACTTGAACAAACTTTATTGATCCCATGGCGCCCTAGGGGTTCATGTGTGGATTGTCCAGTGATGTAATCGGTAATTAAACAAAGATCTTCCCAATGTTGCTCCGCAGGTTTCCAGTCAAACGGCTGTCCACCCCCAAACGGCAGCCATTACAGAGAAGTGTCAAAAAGCCAGTAAAAGGAACTCCTCCTTCCCAGAGAGCCAGAAGAAAGCGGAGGGTGAAGCAGCAGGACAAGGGAGAGGAGGCGAGGGATGAGGACGAAGAGGAGGGGGAGGAGGAGGAAGAAGAAAACAAAGAAGAGGTCCTGTCTCAGAGCCTAAGTAAACGGGACAAGAACATTCAGGAAAACAAGGCCATGGTACAGAACCTCCACAACCTCCTGGGCCCCCCCCCCCCTCCCCAAGTTCTTACAGGGGGATTTACCTGCTCCTCCTTTTGACCCTCTGGGTTTTTTCTCTCTTGTTATCTTTCAGTTGGCTAAACTGTTCGCTGATCTGAGCACCATAGCTGACCTCTCTCTGCCTGCCACCCCTCAAGTGAGTACATGCAGCGACACCGGGTCGCCATCACAACCACACAACAGAACCTGCATGCCGCTGGAAATAAAAACATAAGGCGTCCATTGGACTTCCTATAAAACGCAAACTCGCGACAGTTTCCTCCAGAGAAGCTGTCGAAGATATTTTACTTTTAAGTGTTTTTTTTTTCAATCTTTAATCCCTGTCTTCCTTTTTTCTCTTAATATCTGCAGAAGAAGAAGCGATCGTCGGAGAAGGCAACGCCACGCAAACGCAAGTTTGAACCAGAGATGGGCTCGGAAAGGAGGAACCCGTCCCGCAAGGCTCGTCCTCCTGAGAACTTTGCAGTTGAGGAAAAAGCAGAACCGATCTCTAAAACGCCCAGAACTGTAAACGTCAGGAGACTGATTGAGGTACAGACTGTTTGTTGATATTTATAGTTTACTCACAGTCCCTATTAGGCCAGTATATTTAATATATATATATATGTGACACACAAATGAGACAGATGAGATTCAAATAATGTCTTTATTGTTTATAACCACCATCTAAAATCCAAATTATTTACAAAAATCTGAACCTCGAACTCAAATAACAAAATAAAAGGAAATTAAATTACATTCTTAACATAAAGCAGATTTTTTTTTTCTCTAAAACATTTGTGCCACAATTATTGACACCCCTCCTAAATCCGAAAGACTCGGGATTCTGAAAACTGAAGCATATTTCCAGTCCTATTTTATATTTTAGGTTCACCTGTGTGAGCAGGAACTCTGAAGTGGTGAACAGGTACTTCCTGTTTGACTGGGGTATAAATACGAGGTGACACAGGCCTGATTCTCTCTGAGGTTCTTCACGATGATGAAGACCAGAGAACACAGCAATGAGGAGCAAAGAAAAGTTGTAGAGCTGCACAAATCTGGTGATGGAGACAAAACCTCTCTCAGCGGTCTGGAAGAGGACGTGTCTGTAAACTGATCCCACACACTGTGAGGAGGATGGTTGGACAGGCTAAAGACTCTCCAAGGATTACAGCTAGAAAGGTCAGAGGTCAGTTGAATCTTGGGGTCAGAAAGTCTCCCGTACCACCATCAGATGGCGCCGACACCAACACCAGCTGTTTGGGATGGCAGCAAGAAAAAAGCCTCTGCTGTCGTCCACACACAAGCTAACGCTGCTACAAGCTAATGTTGCTACAGTTTGACAAACCGCACTGGGACTTTCACTGGAACAAGGTCAGAGGTCAGATGAGACCAAAGGAAGACTTTTGGTAACAAACATCTAAGGTGGGTGTGGAGCATCAAGAAAGGAAGCCGTATTGAAAAGCCCCCCATACCCACTGTGAAGTCTGGTGGTGGATCTCTGATGCTGTGTTGCTGTTTTTCTTCCAAAGGTTCTGGACATCTTGTTCAGGACATGGTTTCAGGAACCTTAAAGTGGGTCGTGGTTGGACCTTCCAGCAGGACAATGTTCTGAAGATCACCTCAACATCAACCCAAGAATGGATTCTTCAATCAGCCTATTTCTACGTTTTGATTCTCATGTTGACTTTCACCTTTGATGGAGGTTGAGTTCAATCCACAACATTACAAATAGAGTTTTTCTTTTTTCTCTAGCCGAGCCATCTGTGTCCTTTGACGCAAATGTTCTAGTTTATGGCCTTGGGGGGACTTCCTGTTGGCACGGCGCGCCTGTCAGCCTCCGCTGTTATTAGTGAAACACAGTAATCTGTCCTCTGTTCTGCTGGGATGTACATACACTGTATACTCTAGTGACAGAGATGTATCCAGACAGTATATTTTTAAATATCTGAAATTTTCGGTTTACTGTGACATCAGCTGGTCTCTCGCCTGTCTTATTCTGAAAGAGTCCTTTCGGAATACCTTCTCCCAAGTACTTCCTGCGCTCAGAGTAGACAATTTGAGTCACAGTCAAGTCTCATTATTCTTTATAACCGATCTCGAATATATCGTAATCGGAAGAAAGCACAGTTTTTTTGTCTGGACTTTTTGGACGAGATAGCCCTTTAACCCAGGTACGACCCAGACTGCTGCTGGCGTGCGGCCCGGGTACGCAGACCCAGGTTTTACCCTGAGGTACCGACGTTTACAAACTTTAGGTAATTAGTGAGGCATCTGAAGTGATGTTAAAAGCAGAAACGCCTCATCACGCGCTTTTATTTTGAAAATCCAGATCCACTTTAATTAATTTATTGTTTTACGTTCCTATATTGTTATTACGTATTTTGTTGTACGTGTTGTTTTTCATTTTTTCTTATTCCTACGAAAAAAGGAGAATCTGTAGCAAAGAAATTTTGTTCTTATTTTTTAAAATTATTCTGAAAGGGCTTCTATTGCGGCGGAATGAAATCTCAACCAGAAACCGGAGAGGACGCCGAAAAATTTAATTGAGTCAACGAAGAATGTAATCCCAACCCCCAAAATCACTTGAGCTGCTGATTCCCACGTCACTGAAATGATCACCTGACCTCTTGTGCTGGGCAAAATGTGGAAGGTCCATTTTTTGGGTGGAATTTTTGCTTTTCAAATTAAGAGCACGGCGCATTCGCACGGGATTAAAATCGCAGACGGCGTACTGAACCCGTCTGAACAGGACTTTCTGGTTCCCCCCGTCAGATTTAACCTGCGCTCACCTGGTTGTGTTTGGGCAGGTGGACGAAGAACACGCCGGCGGGGCGCGGAGGAAGAGGAGAAGCCAGAGTGTCAGGAGGAGCCAGTATGACGTGCGGTCGGTGGATGAGATCACAGAGGACGACCTGATCAACATCGCGTACCGGAGTAAGGACAAGATCTGGGACAAGGAGAACGTGAGTGTCAGCGGGCCTTCATCGGTACAGAACCGCTGTGTTTGAAATGGTTTCTGACTGCGTGCGTCCTTCAGGGCAGCTCGTGTCACCAGTGCAGACAGAAGACCTTAGACACCAAGACAGTGTGCCGCAGTGGGTTCTGCGTTGGCGCCAAAGGTCAGTTCTGCGGGCCGTGCCTCAAGAACCGCTACGGAGAGGACGTTCGCACTGTGCTGCTTGACCCGGTGAGTTCTAACACACATACATATATACACATACAGTATACAAACAGACACATACAGTATATACACAGACACATACAGTATATACACAGACACATACAGTATATACACAGACACATACAGACACATACAGTATATACACAGACACATACAGACACATACAGTATATACACAGACACATACAGTATATACACAGACACATACAGACACATACAGTATATACACAGACACATACAGACACATACAGTATACAAACAGACACATACAGTATATACACAGACACATACAGTATATACACAGACACATACAGTATATACACAGACACATACAGTATATACACAGACATATACAATATATACATAAAGTATATATACAGACACATACAGTATACATACATATACACAGACACATACAGTATATACACAGACACATACAGTATATACACAGACACATACAGACACATACAGTATATACACAGACACATACAGACACATACACAGACACATACAGTATATACACAGACACATACAGTATATACACAGACACATACAGACACATACAGTATATACACAGACACATACAGTATATACACAGACACATACTGTATATACACAGACATATACAATATATACATACAGTATATATACAGACACATACAGTATATACACAGACACATACAGTATATACACAGACACATACAGTATATACATACAGTATATACACAGACACATACAGTATATACACAGACACATACTGTATATACACAGACATATACAATATATACATACAGTATATATACAGACACATACAGTATACATACATATACACAGACACATACAGTATATACACAGACACATACAGTATATACACAGACACATACAGACACATACAGTATATACACAGACACATACAGACACATACAGTATATACACAGACACATACAGTATATACACAGACACATACAGTATATACACAGACACATACAGTATATACACAGACACATACAGTATATACACAGACACATACAGACACATACAGTATATACACAGACACATACAGTATATACACAGACACATACTGTATATACACAGACATATACAATATATACATACAGTATATATACAGACACATACAGTATATACACAGACACATACAGTATATACACAGACATATACAGTATATACACAGACACATACAGTATATACATACAGTATATACACAGACACATACAGTATATACACAGACATATACAGTATATACACAGACACATACAGTATATACATACAGTATATACACAGACACATACAGTATATACACAGACACATACAGTATATACACAGACATATACAGTATACATACAGACTACATACAGACTACATAGTCATATACAGTATACATATAGACTACATAGACACATACAGACTACATAGACACACACAGTATACATATAGTATACACACAGAATACTTTCAGTAACATACGGTTTACAGCCAGTAACAGTTTGGGCTGATAGCATTCACTGACCTTCGCCGTGACCTTCCTCTGCAGGACTGGTTGTGTCCCATCTGCCGCGGGGTGTGCAACTGCAGCTTGTGTCGTAAGAAGGAGGGCCGCTGTGCGACCGGCATCCTGGTGGGTTTGGCCCGCTACAACGGACACGACAACGTCCACGAGTATCTGAACAGGTACGCTGCATAATCTCTCACACCTGCGTGGGATCCGCCTCCAACAGCCGCCATGTCCGTGTTGTTAAGAACGCACGCACAGTTGATGTAAAAACCAATGCTGGAAAATGATGTCATTTTAAGTCATTTTAACGGTAATTAGTCCAACGCCGGCAGGAGGATTTCCCCTGCAAGCCCCCAACCCCCCTGCGTTGTACCAGCAATCCACCTGATAGAACTCCTCAGATTAAATGTGACTCATTAATAATCTCAAACAGTGACTCAATCATGAAGATAAACACAGTTAAGTCGTTTTTCTGAGCTCAGGAATAAAACAAGACAGATTTCTTCGTGTCAATTCATATCAGCTGAATCAAAGACTCTGCTGGGACGTATGACTGATGAGTTACGGCCGAGAAAATCAGACATATGGTTGGGGCATTGATGATAGAACTTTTTTAGTTTGTTTGTTTTTTTGCAACATGTTCTACACATACGTGAAATACACGACCCGTTCTGTGGAACGTGAGGGCGTATAATAAAAGTGTCTACCAACGTTACAGCGGTGACAAACGGTGAGAAAATAAAAAAAAGGCTCGACCCAGTTTGTGCGGGACTCTGCTCTTAACTCTCCTCTGTGTTTGAACAGGAATTACGCAAATGCAGCTTTTTTTGACTGTAAAAGAAAAATACAGGAAAATAATTGGAATCATACATAAATGACATTTATAGCACATAGCGGTAGAGAAATATTAATCTTTATTGAGACTAAATATTTATGGACGAGAGACAGAGATTATCTGACCGATGATGACGAGGAGGAGAAATCAGCCGTACTTGGAGCCAGACGGGCAGCAGATGGCGCTCACGTCCTGTTTTCTCTCCATTTCAGCATACAGAAGGAGCTGCAGTGACTCCCAGCGAGGAGAACCTGCGACCCGGACGACTCCTATGAGGCGCAACGCTTTAGGACGGAGACGTTTAACCGCACATTTTCAAGTTTAGATCAAACCAGGTTCACAAAAGAAGTTGGGTATGTTGATTTCTCTTCTGTCACCTCAGCGTAAGCCACATTCAGACACTGTCATGTTTTTGTTTTGTGTCATTTTCTGTTGAATACTGTATGAGACACAGGATGTCTGTTTGTTGTTGTTTTGTTTTATAGTCTGTACTCATTGTTAAGTTGTGTGTTTCCGTATTTCTACTCCGGATGTCCATTAGACGAAATGCAAGGTGTTTATATTCCCTATGCAAAAATTCTTCTTCTTTTTTTTTTTTTTTTTTTGTATGCAAACTACTTTTCTAAAAGTAAATATCGTTGCAACGTTCTTGTCGGACCACTGTACCTTTTTAATAAAGTGGCATTCCGTGAGTGGTTTGACTTTATTGATAATTCTGCAGTCTTTTATCTTCAAAGGAGGACAATTAAGTCTGGTTTTTGTATAGTTGTGGGGGAAAATGCGTATTTTTCAATGTCGCACCAGACGTTGAAAAGTATTTGGAACCTTGTGTCGACCACATGTTGCGGATACCAGATGTGATTTCTGCAGGTGAGTGGGGTCATGGCTGCAGGTCAGGGGTCGTTGTGAGGTCACATGGCTTTCATGAAGCGTCAGAGTAAGGGATCAGTAATCTATTACAACATTTGTCCCACCGATGCTCTCATTATCTTCAGCGCGGGTGTGAAAGTGAGTTCAAGGCGAATCGGACCTTGAAAGTTTCGAGACCCTTCCTCCATTAAGAAACTCTCCACCTCCTTCAGGTTCTGAGGTCCACGCTTGTGGACTTTCTTCCACAGCACATCCCACAGATGTTCTGTGGGGTTCGGGTCAGGTGACTGGGATGGTGACGGCAGAATCTTTATTCTGTGGTCTCTGAACCAGTCTTTGGTTCTTCAGATCATTGTCCTGCTGGAAGGTCCAACCGCATTTTCTAACATCTCCAGTCTCTTTAAACTTCATTATTGTTCTAACTGTTCAAACTGACATTTTGAACTGCTGAGAGATGTTCTTGTCTCCATTGCCAGATTGGTGCAGCTCTACAACTTTTCTTTGCACCACATTGCTGTTTCCTCTTGTCTTCAGGCCTGTGTCACCTCATATTTATACCCCAGTGAAACAGGAAGTCACTCTTCACCACTTCAGAGTTCCTACTCAAACAGGTGAAGCTTAACAAATAAAATAGGAATGGAAATATGAGATAATATCAGTTACCTTTTAATCACAAGGCGTCTTAGGGGAACCAGTAACTGGTGGCACAAAGGTTTTAGTGAAAAAATATTTGTTTGAATGTTTTGTTTCTTGTCATGGGTATAAACAATTAAGACATTCATTATCTCATTTAATCATTTTATTTAAAGGTGTCAATAATACTGCAGGGCAGTGTAGTTTTTTTTCTTCTCTCCACACGTTTAAACTCCCATCAAGAACTTAACAAAAAAACCTGAGGGTTGAGAGATTGTTTTCAGATTTACATGTTTGAAGAGCTGCTTGCGTGATTTTTTTTTTTTTTCTCATAAACTGAGCAGCCTGCTTGTGAACTCTCTAAAGCCACACTTTGATCATTGTTGAGCTGTTTAACAGAGCACGGTTCACAATGCAGACAGTTTATTGGCTCATTTTCTATCCACACAGACCAAATTAAGTCAGTTAAAGCAGCTGCGTGTTCTCGAGTGGCAACAGATTTGATCCTCGCAGCGTAAACCGTTGCTGAGAACTGTAATTATTCCCAAAGGCAGCACAGATACTCCATCATCACTGCTGTCACAACACAGCTGAAAGATCGACAGGCAAAGAGGGGGTGGATGGAGAAAAAGGAAGTGTGTGTTTGTGTGTGTGGGTCAAAGTATAGATGTGTATTAGAGGAGGATATGTTTCCACCCCATTGCGTTTGTTTGTTGGCAAGATTTAGGAAAAACCACCTGATTTATTTACATGAAGATTTACCCAGAGGAAGGTTTTGGTTTTTCCTAGCGATATTTAAATGTTGGTGTTAAGTGGGTCGCAGAATTTTCAAATTAAATATTAGAAATCCATTTGGAGTGGTTAGGAGCCTTGACGTCACAATATGGCGACGCGCTCTTATGTAACTGTCACCTATGAGAGACAAACAGTTCCGGAATATCCCAGGGTTACAAAGAGAGTTTGTTGTAGTTTATGGTAAATTTGAAGACTGAAAATAACTAAAGTAAAAAAATGACTGTCGCAGTGTTTAAAAAAAAATAAAAAAAATTGAAACGCCAAATCCGGTTGGAGCTGGGTGTGAAGACGTCACAATGTGGCGACGCGCTCTCTTCAAACTGTCAATTTTGACAAGACGAACGTTTCCCGAGCATCTCAGAGGTACTAATAGAGTTTGTCGCAGTTTAAGGTAGCTTTAGAGGCTTACAATAATTCAATTTAATGAACGAATCTATGACAATTGTTCGTAAAAAATCGATCTAACAGAGCAAATTGAGCCTGTACATTACCGCGTTATGTTCAATGACCCTCCGTGTTTTCAGTGCTGAATCTTCCGACACTATTTCTTATTTAAAACTCATTCACCGGCATTTCATCTGAAATATATTATTTTATTTAATAATATATTTATAATTTATTTATATTATTTATTTATTTTATTTTTTAAAGGGTATCCTGACTAAAGTGATCCAATTGATTCTGGCTGCAAGGGTGTCTGTCTGTGGTACTGTTGTTCCCTTGATTCACACAAATACCAGAGAATCAGAGGGATTTAAGACAGCTTTAATCACTTTATTGTCAAGTGTTATGCAGGCAAAGATTTTTTTTTCTCTTCTTTCTTTTTCAAATTGACATAACACATTTGTACAAACCAGTTTTAAAAATATCAATAAACTGGGGCCTTTGAGGCTAATCTGGCAAAAAACCCATTATCAAATGTCATGGAGACAAACAAACATCTTTAGAAAAAGATTTACAAATGAGATGCCACTACAAAATATCAAAAAAGAAAAGAAAGTTGGTCGTCACACAAAATATTACCAAAAACATTTATTTGTTTGGTATCAATCTTTTCAACTTTAAGCAAATAGTCATTTTTTACGCTTTCTTCTTTTGTTATTTTTCTCCAAAAAAAAACAAAACAAGACAAAAACACATTATGGCGCAACGAGCAGAAGAAAAGAAACGATGGTCAGATGTAGAAAAAGAAAAGCGAACCACAAGGAGTTTTAAGAAAGAAACGGCGCTACCGCAAAAAACTGAAACATGCTGCACACAACCGTAGGACCGACGCACACAAATACAAGTCCAGCAAAAGGCAAATAGTAGAAATCAAGGATAAATAATAAATTAGCCGCACACACACTGGGGTCCTGTGTGTTAACAAGAGTGGGAGGGGATTTTTCTCTTCTTTTTTTTTTTCCAAAACAATTGAGAAATTCTATAAAATGACCATAATTTAGAAAGAATGCACGCACTGAACTAACACAGAGCAACACCACCAGAAAACGTTTCAGAATATCCACATAGCTAAACAGCCCGCCCCACTCCCGCACGCAGATCGCATCGCTCGTAGCCTCTCGGTGCCGTCGCCCCCTCTTAGCGCAGGAGGGTGCCCCTCTGAGTCCACCCGCCTCGCTCTGGAGTTCCCCCTGTACAACAGCTTGTATTAAGGCAAATGTGGTACAGCGGTCACGCAGGGATAACAGCGGAGGGGGGTCGTCAGCGGAGCGCGGCCGCCAGAAAGCGACACACGCCGCCGTTTCAACCAATCTGATGGTTGGCGATTGTGACAAACTCGTATGAGACGGCGGCGTCTGCTTTTTCTGATGTTTGCCCCAATCAATCTCGAGTGAAGAGGCTTGCCTTTACGAAAAGAGAAAACATCCTCCGACAATGTAAACATGGTTTCACAAGGATTGTCTTAAAAGTATTGCTTTCACTACACAAACAAAGTTGTAGAAAGCTGGATTGTTTTTCTGTATAGAAACCTTTTTCCTCTCTCTCTCTCGCTCTCTCTCTCTCGCTCCTCTAATGGCCACTGCACTTCGATAAGAATGCCTTATTTAAAAATCTTTTTTTTCTTTTTATTTATTTATTTTTGTATATGTGCTTGTCTTTCCTACCCTTTTTTTTTTAAATTTTTTTTTTAAAGAATCCTTCCCTCGTTTCTTCGCTAACAGTTTATCTGTTGACTGGTCTCAAAAGGAATCCACACCTGAATCAGATCCGAGGACTAAACCTGAACCGTGAGGAAAACTCAGACTAGGTAGATCCTCTCCGCCACAGCATTGGAATACAAACTCACACTCATCCGTACAGCTCACACGTAAACACATCCACCCCCCACCCTGTTGCCCCCCTCCCCCCCATCACTTCTCTGCAACAGCCCTGTACCATGATTGACCCTCAGCACTGTCTGACAGGTATGAGACAGGAACCCAACTTTGTGCATAGAGTTAGATTCTGTAGAGATTAAGACAAGCGTCTCCCAATGTTCCATAATTTCATGTTGAGCAGGACCCCCCCCCCACACCCCAATCTTGTGCTAATATAGACTCTACTAACATTCCCTTACCCACGAGGAATGGAATTCTAATTATAGATGAAACTTTATAAATGCTGAATGAATCTTTCATACATTTAGAGAACATTTTTGCTATTATATCTGTTATTTGTCTTAAGATTGTGGCCTTCATATTTGTCTGTTTTCTGTTCATTGCATGATCCCGTCTCATTTGAGTCCCTCATCATCATGTGAGAACATCAACTTTGTAAAAAATCATAGAAGGAGAAAAAAAAAAGAAGCCACCCTTAAGGTCACTGCAGTGACTCCCAAAAAACAGGAAGTCAGCCTTCCGCAAGGAGACGGGAGCAGGATGCCTACTCAAACTCCTCCTCTTCCTCCTCCTCCTCTTCCTCCAGGTGATTAGAGGTGGTAGGCGTAGCCGGGTCAGAGTCACGTGAGAGGGTCGCCACAGCGACAATATGAGGGGAGGCGCCCAAGCCTTCGGGGGCGTCTTCCTCCATGTCGTCAGTGGTGATGATTGCCACCGCGGTGCCGCCCTTCTTGTTCTGGTGGGTCTTGATGTGCTTGGAGAGGTGGTCGCTGCGCATGAAGCGCTTGGAGCACTCGGGACACTCAAAGCGCTTTTCGCCTGGAGGGGAGACGACAAGAGTTAGCGAGAAAAACATATCAGGGCGATTATCCCTGGTGTATCCCTGAAAGACCCCAATCTCCTGCGTTGTACAAGAAAATCCCCCTGATTGAACTCAAGTTAAAGTTAAGATCCGACAAACAAAAACAAAAACAAAAAATGCCCCCCGTAGAGAGTAAAATAAGAATTAAGGGAGTAAAATACGATAGAGATCATGGAGGTCATTCATATGCACCAAGTTTGGATTAAATCGGACCAAGATAGAAAAAACCTTCTATTCTGAACATAAAATAACATTTTTTCTCTAAAACATATATGTGCCACAATTATTGACAGCCCTAAGAAATCCTGTGTCCAAAAATTCACAAATTTGAGCGGGAACTCTGAGGTGGTGAACAGGTACTTCCTGTTTGACTGGGGTATAAATATGAGGTGACACAGGCCTGATTCTCTCTGAGGTTCTTCACCATGATGAAGACTAGAGAACACAGCAACGAGGAGCAAAGAAAAGTTGTAGAGCTGCACAAATCTGACAATGGAGACAAGAACATCTCTCAGCAGTTCAGAATGTCAGTTTGAACAGTCAGATCAATAATGAAGAAGTTTAAAGAGACTGGAGATGTTAGACATCAACCTGGAAGAGGATGTGTCTGTAAGCTGACCCCACATACTGAGGAGGATGGTTGGATTGGCAAAAGACTCTCCTAGGATTACAGCTAGAGAGGTCAGAGGTCAGATAAATCTTGGGGTCAGAAAGTCTCCCTAACCACCATCAGATGGCGCCGACACCAACACCAGCTGTTTGGGAGGGTAGCAAGAAAAAAGCCCCTGCTGTCGTCCACACACAAGCTAACGATGCTACAGTTTGACAAACACCACTGGGACTTTCAGTGGAACAAGGTCAGAGGTCAGATGAGAGCAAAGAAGAGTTTTTCGGTTAAAAACATCTGAGATGGGTGTGGTGTAGCAAGAAAGAAAGCCACAGTGAAAAGTCCCTCATACCCACTGTGAAGTCCGGGGGTGGACCTCTGATGTTGTGGGCCTGATTTTCTTCAAAGGTTCTGGACATCTTGTTAAAGACATGGTTCCATGGACTCCATCAAACACCAGCAGATACTGGATGAAGACCTAAAAGTCTCTGTCAGGAACCTTAAAGTGGGTCGTGGTTGGACCTTCCAGCAGGACAATGATCTGAAGATCACCTCAACATCAACCCAAGAATGGTTCAGAGGTCACAGAATAAAGGTTCTGCCATGTCCATCCCAGTCACCTGACCTGAACCCACCAGAACATCTGTTCTCTTTTTACTTTTACTGAAGAGACCTACAGAAACATTCAAATGCCTGTCCTCTACTCGAGTCACGTTTATTTATGTAACACATACAAGGATGAATAAAATCAACAACCAATAAATATGATCTCAGATAGGCAGTTAAACATCATCGAATAAAGATAAAAAAAAACTCAAACTCAAACCCAGAAGGCTTCAGAGAGAAACAGTCTGGATTTTTAGATTGAATGCTCCGATATCCCTCCTTATAAACCGGACAGAATCTTTATAGTTCTCTTCTGCGATGCCTCATGATCGGAGTTTTAAGTTTTAACGGTTCTGTACTGAATCAGAACTTTTTAACAGGATTTAAATTTGTTAAATGTAACCAGGGTTGACCGCCACCCTCAGTCTTCCCTAGGTGCTGCCTACCTGTGTGGGTTCTCCGGTGTCTCTGCAGCTCATCGCTCCTGGTGAACCTCTTGCCGCAGAAGATCCAGTTACAGACAAACGGCCTTTCTCCGGTGTGCCAGCGCAGGTGGGCCCTCAAGTGGGAGGTCTTGCCGTACACCTTCCCACAGCCCTCCATATGGCAGATGTGCTGCTTCTTCTTTGTGGGGTCCCCGCTGTTCCTGAAGCACACACTCGTGTTAGAGGTGAGGTGGGGGTCTGGGTGCCGTGAGGTGGTGATCGTCAGACATCCTGTGATTATTCTGGCGATGATTAATACATTTAACTGCTCGGTATGGATCTTAGCTGACGGGTCCAGGAGCTCAGAACTCTAAGTTAAGAGTGCAACGATCGTCGTGTGAAACAGCTTCTACCGTCGGCAGTTCTAGAATAATAACGAAATGGGTGGCTGTGGTTTGTCTAAGGTGGCCGTACCTGCCCTCTCCTTCCCTGCAGTTTGGACACGAGCACGCCACACGACGGAGCCTCTTGCTGGGGGGTCCCTCCTGGTCCGAAGAGCTCTGTACTGAGCCCAGCTGGTCGGGACTCATCGACGAGGCTGATGCAACGTTGCTGACGGTCACCGTCACTGGAGACGACTGAACTTTGACCCCATCCTGACCCTGTTGTTGACCTGAAAAAGGACAGCATGTAAAGGTAACTGAAATGTATTTTCTGCGGTGAGGCTGCAGAAAAAGGACACAAGGGTAATCAGGTTGGAATGTGGGGAACTGAGTCGGGGAGAACCCCCCCCCCCCCCTCTCAAATGAAATATGATCTACAAGAGTAAAATATGATATATATACAAGTTAGATGTCCTCTAAACGATTAACACGCACCACATCTGGACTAAATCGGGGGCAACGGTTGAAAGTTTTTGACAGAAAAAGTTTGTATGTTTGTAAAACAGCACCCCCTTGTGAATAAAATATGAAGTGTTAAAGTCAAATATACGAGTTTTAACTCCTGGTGTTGATTCATATACACAAAATCTGGACTACATCAGACCAACAGTTAAGAAGTTTGTTTGATAAACAGTGTTTTTCGTAAAAGAGCTCCCCCTAGTGTCTAAAACCAGTGGCAGAAATTTGAAATAGCCCTTTCCTGAAATCCTTCCAGCTCCTCCCCTTCCAATAATCCGCCCACTTTGCTTTAAACACATGCATGTCTGTGGTGATGAATGGATGAGTGATGATTTGGACGAACGGGTGGTCTTACCCTGTAGACCAGTTATGGTGAGGGGGACACCTTGCATCTGAACCCCAGCAGTGCCGAGACCCGCGATGCTGACCGTCTGTACCCCAGAGCCCGGGTTGATCTGGGCTGCGCTGAGCGTCAGAGGGGCTCCACTCAGGGAGACCAGCCCTCCACTCCCCATGGTCGCCCCCCCGGCCAATGTTAGCTGCTGTGGCATGGCGGCACCCAGACCACCCTGCAAGGAAACTCCACCAGGAAGCTGCAGCGTTTGCCAGGTGATCTGCCCAGATGGTGACAGTGTTGGTGTACGGATAAGGACTTGGGTTGGGTTCTGGAAGGCCTGGATGGGTTGCAGGGTTTGTCCCGGTGCCAACTGGAGGGTCTGAATGTGCTGAGGTTGCTGCTGGCCATGGACCTGACCCTGACTCTGAACCTGGGGTTGAAGCTGGAACTGTTGCACCAACTGGTGGCCCATCTGACCCACGATCACCTGCTGGATGGTTCCCGCCATATCCGTGGGGTTTTGCAGTCCATTTGCCTGGTTCTGGCTTTGAGAGTCGGCCTCGCTGCTCTGGACTTGGGTTTCGGCTGGTCCACCCTCTGACCCAACAGAAACTATTTGTGTCCCGTCAGAGACGCCCTCCCCTTCAGGAACTGCTGCGGAGCCAGATGATGCTGGAGCCGGCGCCATCCCCGACACAGCTGTTGTCACCAACTGGTTGCCATTGGCAATGGAAAATGTGCCATCTGCTGATTGGATAAGCTGTACAGCCCCGCCCCCTCCAACATTATTTATCATGGGCAAAGCCAGGGTCATTCCGCCCAGGTTTATGGGTACCGTGGTCATAACAGGAGCCTGGGTACTCTGCAGGGTCTGCAGCTGCAGCGGGAAAGACTGAGCAGGGCGGATCTGCAGCGGGACCGTCTGACTGGCTGTACTCGTCAGAATGCCCTGCTGATTGGCTGGCTGGAGGATAGCCTGGGTTTGGTTTGGACTCTGAGTCTGGATGAGCTGGACCTGCTCGGACAGAGTCCCGATAGAGGCCGGCTGAGCTGGGCTGATATGGATCTGCTGCCCATCTGCCGTCTGCAGATGTGGGATAACCTGATACTGAACTCCGCCCCCAGCATTGGGCAGGTTCTGAACCTGGATGATCTGGAACTGCTGCTGTTGGT
This sequence comes from Lophius americanus, assembly GCA_037951165.1. Lineage (NCBI taxonomy): Eukaryota > Metazoa > Chordata > Actinopteri > Lophiiformes > Lophiidae > Lophius > Lophius americanus. The sequence goes on from JBBDHG010000489.1 coordinate 41,667, forward strand.
GATTGGCTGAGATGCTGTTGGTCACGACTGGCTTCACCTGGAGAGGAGCAATGATAGCGATAAGAAGACCGTCACAACAGACACTCGGTGCTGAAATCCCCCGTGTCCCTGACCTCCGTCACCTTGCGTCCACCAGAACCGTCATTGGGCAAGGTGGTGGCCACCGACACAGCGACAGGCTGATTGGTGTTCTCCTTGGCCATAGTAGGCGCTGTTGTAATAATCTGCCAGCCGTTCCCTGTGAACTGAGCCGGGACCAGTTCCAACTGCTGAGGCACCAGCGCCTGACCTCCACCTGTGTCAACCACGATCTGACCCTGGAGCTGACCCGCTTGCAGTTGGATCTGACCAGCCTGGAATTGGATCTGCTGGGCACCGGCCTGGGCCTGGCCCCCCTCTGCTAACCCCTGCCCGCCGATCTTACTGCAGGTGGCTGCTAGCAGAGCCAACGGAGAGGGCTGAGAGGAATCCTGTAGCAGGGTGGAGGAGTGAGGGAGAGGAGGAGCAGAGAAAGACGGTTGAACAGGAGTGACAAGCGTGGCGGCAGAAGCCAGTCAACACTCAAGAGGGAGCTCACGGGAGAAAGACAAACAATAAGAAAAGGGAATGACATGTGAGTAAATAAAGCCAGACAGGACGGGCAGGTATCATGACGGACATCTGCGCCGTGAATAACTTTGAAGGAAGAGGCAAATAGAAAGATTATTAAAGGAAGACAAAAAAAAAAAAAAACATGGTGCAGAAAGAAGAAACATACAAAAAAAAAAAAAAAAAAAAGAGCTGAGAGGAAAGGAGAAGGCTGTCAGTGGAAGTGGGCGGTATCACAGGAAGCGAGTGGGTGGGCATACGAGAACCACATTTCTCTTTTTCTCAGAACACTGGTAGAAAATGCAGCTTTCTCTCTCTCTCTCTATATCTCTCTCGCTCGCTCCTCGCTTTCAAAGGAACTAGGTCGCAAGCAAATATTTTATGCTTTGCACCTTCTAGCACTGCACAGGAACCGCACGGATCCTGACACAAATACAATAACACAACAAATGCAATTGAATAAACACGTGAAATGAAGCCCCGACATTTGCCCAGACGCCCTACAATAAGCGGGGGAAAATAGCTCACATACCAACGCGGCAGCTGTTCAAATTTAATCCCCCTGCAGAAATGAGTTAAAAGTGAAAGAGGTTGAAGTGTGAGAGTCATATCAGGTTGTTTCAGAAGTTCTGGGCTGGATCTGAGCGGAACTTGCTCAGAAGCAGGAAGTGGAATTCACCCGAGAAACGCCCCCAGAGGTGCCTGCATGACTGACCAGGAGGCAGGGAGAACATTTTGGACCTACGAGCAACAAACTCTGAACAAACAACAACAACAACAACACACTGTTTCCTACCTGAGATCCAGAACTTTTCCCCTTTTTAGATGCTTTCCCTCCTTCAGTTCCAGATGATTCCTTCTTGGAGTCTAGGAGTGAAAGGAGAGCAGCACTTAAAATCATCCCGACGGGTTAAAGTCCCAGCAAGCCGGCTTGGATTAAATCTGATCATAAAGCGGACAGAGGTGATCAATAAAGGTGGAGGACGGACCGGTAACCTCATCATCAACATCAAAGGGGGCTTGGAGCCTCCTATCTTTGACAGACACAGAGAGGGGGGAGGAGGGGGAGGAGACGGGGAGGAGGGGGGAGGGTACCTACCACTCATAACGCATTAATATACCGAGGGAGAGGGTGTAGTTCACGGTAGAAGGCCGGCCGGGTACAGAGGCGGAGGACGGGCCTATACGTTCGGCGGCAGGGCCGTGGTGGATCTGCTCGTTTGACGAAACCACCCACCGGTCAGGAAGGGCGGTGCCAAGCGCAGACACAATCAAGCAGCGCCAAATAACGGGGGTCTCTGAGAACACGGTTACCGTGTCTGGCCAAAAAGACCCCCCACCCCACCCCCCCCTCAGAGACTCGTCGCGTGCCTCTTTCAGCACACAGCCAGTCCGTTACCGAGTTGAATGGCGCTTGTCAGAGAGGTATCCACGGAGGAGTTGACAGTGTGTGACCGTGGAGGCCCACCCACTTCAATTTAAGCATCAGGACAACACCCTCCTCGCTGCTCCCGCTGCTGACCGCCGCCGTCTCTCTCAACGCGCGACACGGGGTCGCCTCGTCCTCGTCCGTCGCGCACCGTAAACAGACCGTCACTAGTGTTTGTATTTTACGTGTATTCCCCTTTTTTTTCTCGCTCAATTGATTTTTAAGGGGGAGATACGGAGGTAGCTGTGGCTTTTGTGGGCGGACGAGCTCCTCCCACTTATTCAGATTGGACGGCGGAGCTCGGCGTGCGAGGGTCGAGATGGGAGTTGTATTTTGGTGAAGCCTCGCCTTCTCGATCTGGATTGGGTGGCTGGGACTACGACTCCCATGATGCTCCGCGGCGCGTTGTGGAGGCGGGGCTAGCAGTCATGTTGGTGTGAGAGCGACAGGGAAGGGCGGGGACTTCTGAGGCGTTGGGGGTTGGGCAAAAAGGGAGAAAGAGCTGCGTGTGTTTCGTCCACTCTGTGCGCTGTGGTGTGCGTGTGAAATAAAAGATAAGATAAAGCGGAGGAGCACGAGTGTCCTTCACTTTCAGTTAGTCTGCTGTAAAAGTAGGTAAAGAGTAATTAATGTCAGAGTGTTTCATTTACAGCGACATACAGAATAATTGCCACCCTTAAAAATAAAAGGTTAAATGTGATGGGGGAAAAAAAAAAAGTCTTTATTTTCTAGCCATGATTCTAGTCTGTGATGAACACATGGAGAACTGCTGAGACCATTTCTCCATACAGAAACTCTCCAACTCCTTCAGGTTCTGAGGACCACACTTGAGGTCCACTACTCTGCAGCACATCCCACAGATGTTCTGTTGGGGTTCAGGTCCGGTGACTGGGATGGTCATGGCAGAACCTTTATTCTGTGACCTCTGAACCATTCTTGGGTTGATGTTGAGGTGATCTTCAGAACATTGTTCTGCTGGAAGGTCCAACCACGACCCACTTTAAGGTTCCTGACAGAGACTTTTAGGTCTTCATCCAGTATCTGCTGGTGTTTGATGGAGTCCATGGAACCATGTCTTTAACAAGATGTCCAGAACCTTTGAAGAAAAACAGCCCCACAACATCAGAGATCCACCACCAGACTTCACTGTGGGTATGAAGGGCTTTTCTCTATGGCTTCCTATCTTGATCCTCCACACCCATCTTAGATATTTGTTGTTCACAACCTCAGAGAGAATCAGGCCTGTGTCACCTCATATTTATACCCCCAGTCAAACAGGAAGTCATTGTTCACAACTTCAGAGTTCCTGCTCAAACAGGCAAACCTAAAAAAAAAATTTGTGTTTCACATCATCCCCTTCAGATTTTACGGTATTTTTATTGTGCATTTAATGCCAGTTACATACAAACAAGTTGGGACAGGAGCTACTAAAATAGTTTGATGCTAAAAAAAAAACACCTGCATGGAACAATCCACTGATTAATACATTAATAGGCAGCAGGTGATTTCACGGTTGTGTCTGGATGGACGTTCTCTCAATGCTCATTTTTCTGATACTTTATAAGCTGAATGATTATTAACTGGAAAGGGGAACGATAATATAATATAAGATAATATTATACAGATATACTTTTAATGTCCCCCAAAGGGAAAATTTGTTCTGGACTCCGCCCAGATACAGTTTCCCAGAAAATACGAGGAAGTAGACGTGCAACGATTTGACTAAAAAACCTTTTCACGCAGTACACAAGCCATATACGAGACCTCCACACGTACAGTATAATGCAGAGAATGTGAGTTTGGGTGAGACACGACTTTACGATAGTAAAAAAAACAGTTGAGGTGGTTCATCATCTGATCAGGATCAGGACCCAGAACTTGCTGGAGGGACTATGTACGCCTCAGGGAACCCATTCTAGTCTATCACTTGTTCTTGACGTATCGGCCTGTTTTATTCTTCACAAACTCAGCTAAAAAAAAAAAGAATCCATCATTAACGGTATTTTTCTCCCTCCATTAATGCGTCTGCAGAAAAAACATCGCCGGCGTTTTGAGCAGAAGAGCAGCAGAGCGGATAAATCCGAAAAGTCATTTTGTTGCATAAGCGCTCGCCACACAGAGACGTCTCTTGTTTCTGTATCAGCTTGGAACAGAGGTCATGACTCCCCCCCACATACCACATCCTCTTTTAAACTCTCCAAGGGAAATTATGCGTTCAAGTCACGTCTGCGAGGCCCGCGACGAACCCGCGCCGGGGCGTCGGCTTGAACCTACTTCAAATACTCCACGGGAAGTAACCGAGCAGACCCCAACTTTAGCGGGCGGTCCTATTTCTGACATATATGTGCATGATTTTTTTTTTTTTGTGTGTGTGTGCGTGTTGCAGTACGAAAAAGGCGGTTCCGAAGGATGAGGTCAGCGATGACAGTTATGGCGAGACGTCTTCTGTGGCCGCTTTTAAAACCACACCACAACTGTGATACAGAGGTCGGCTCCGAGAAGTCAGGAACGGCGATATTAGGTGTTCACCGAGACACCGTCTCACTCAGGTGTCGTTTACTGACTCAGAAAAGGTGAAAAAAACATAAAAGCTGCTTTTATTAGATTTATTAGATTATTAGATATTAATGGAATCGTCATCGCCACAGACCCTTCATTTTAGCTCAATAACTCAAATACGATTTCATGGATGAATTTCAGACCCACATAGAACCTAGTGTGAGGAAGGACTGGAATGATTTTGGGAATGGTTAGTTGTTTATTCGCGACACTAGGGGGAACTTTATCTCAAAAAGTTTTCGGGCCATAATTTCTCAACCGCTAGTCAAATTTATAATAATAGTAATAATAAAAATTCTAATAATAATAATACATTTTATTTATAGAGCGCTTTTCATAAATACTCAAAGTCTCTTTAAAGATAAAGAGTAAAATCACATGTTAAAAAAGGAATTTAGACAATTCAGACAAAAAAAAAAAAAAAAGCGTTTCAATTCACAACAAATCATTCAATCCATCAATCAATCATTCATGTTTTCTGTGATAACTCAAAAACTATTTCATGGCTGATTTTCAGACTTTAGACCCACATAGACCCTAGTGTGAGGAAGGACTGGGGTGATTTTGGGGAATGTCAGTTTTATATTGGCAACGCTAGGGACCCCTAAACTCCAAAAGTTTTCCGGTCATCATTTCTCAACCGTTTGTCAGATTCAGTCCAAATTCGATGCGTAGGAATCGACTCGAGGAAATCTATCTTGTATTTTACCTTAATAGTTTATATTTTAGTCACATTGTGGAGCTTCTTTTCAAGAAAGATTTGTGGACATACAGTAACTTCACCTTTATTTGGTGGAGTTCAATCCAGTCGGATTGCGTGTAAAACGACGGGGATCGGGGACTTTTCAAGATACAACCTTGCCGTCGTCGACGACAACGTAGGTTTCCGATAGTTTTTTTAAGTGGAAGACGGGTCGGGAAAGCTTTGCGTTACGTGCCAGATCAGAATATCAAAAAGAATTCAACAACAACACAAACCCAAGAGGATAGATGAGAGGATGTGGAACTGGTTATTGTACGGACATCACAAGAAGAAGCTGCAAAACCTGTTCATTAAAAATAATTAGGGCAATGACTCAACCTCGGTTCCATGGCGTTGCTGCGTGTCAAACATAAACTGTACAACCTAGACAGGGAACTGATTGCTCACCAAATTTATTGCGGCTAAGGAGAGGTGCAGAAAAACACATCGGGGTGTTTGACTCACGGCCATGAATATTGTTATTATGCTCAACTAGGAAGATGTAGACTTACAATATTTTATACTGCGTTGTGATAAAAAGATCGAACGTACTGTGAGTTATTTGAAAAACTGTGGATTTTTTTTGTGAAAATTTGAATGGGAGAGGTTCTTTTCACTAAAAAAGATCCTCATTTCTGAAATCATGGCAACACGCCGGAACCCTGTCTCACACACACACACACACACACACCTGGGGTGGCCCAGAAACACACATTTAGACTCACAGACACACACATGCACTGCAATTACTGCGGAAGCCAAGTGCCTTGTTCCCGCCCCCTGGGCCACTCGACAGGCCGTTGCTAGGCAACGGAGTCTGGTCTCAAGCAAGGTTGTTATCAGGGTGTGCGTGTGTGTGTTTGTGTGTGTGTGTGTGTGACAGAGAGAGAGAGAGAGAGAGAGAGCGAAAGAATGTTTTTTAGGTGATGATGGGAGTCTTTCCTCTGTTATCCATAAATCCTCTGTAATAAACGATAGAAGCAGCAGAATGCTTCAAAGTCCTTCAAGTACCTCTATAAAAGATTTAAATGGTTCCTAATTAGATTGTAAATCAGGTTGTTAAACACTTTATAAGTCATTATTTAACATTTATAAACGGCTTATAACATTGTTCCTAAATTTATTAATGCGGGTCACTATTTGGCAATCCCCAGTAAGCAGCACAGATGAGTGTGCTCACTATTTGGCAAACATCATCTAATGAGTTATGGCAGCTTATTTATGATTTGTTAAGTGTTGACAACTTAATTACAACTTACATGAATTACGTACAGGCCGTTTATAAATCCTTAACGAGGTGAGTCTTATTGCGAAATTTTACCGAGTGGAAGTGTAAATATTAAATATCCCTGGAATGTGATGAAATTGAGGCACTACCTGTTTTCCAGCTGTTGCCACTAGATGGCGCCATCACAGTTCTTAACCAAGACTATGTGACCTACCTGTACTGATTTACAAAGGCAGAATGCAGTATCTGCTGGCATGCGAATCAGAGAAAAACAGCTGTTTGTGTGTTTTTCTTTCTCCAACTGTTTCTTTCACAGGCGCCGCCTACTTTTCCCCAGGGGTGGCTCCAATGTAGAAAATACGTTTCAAAATGTCGTCCTGTATGTCTGTGTTCAGTGTACGGAAGAGGATTGGGGCCATATATGAGGACGCAACCTTTTTTTCGGGGGGGAGAGTTTTAACTTTAAACTAAGAATTTTGACTTTATTTTTCCAAATTGAGCCACTTCTTTGGTTTGATTTTATAATTCTGGGTTTAAAGCCCGAACTCCGCCCAAATATTTAACATGGCCAAACGTTGTAATGTGAAATGAGTTTGCAAAGAATGAAAATAGTCGCGTAAAGTACAGGTTCTATTCCCAACGGCTGAGTTGATGGACTTGTTGGACCACATTTCTTGCAGATCTTTTTGCATTTTCTTAGAGTTCATTCACATGAAGGCATCTTATCTTTGTTCATCAGGATGGAACGCTAGAAAAAACTCTCCGTCTTTCATTTAAAGTCAACAGGCGTCTAAAACATAAATCTGTGAATTTGGGAAAACGAACATAAACTTTTTCTCTTGAACTCAATGCAAACGTTCGAAACGGACTTTAAATTGAATTGAATTGAACTTGTAGTTTTTATATTTAAGTCCGCTCTAGGGCTTATAAGATTCGTCTTTCTAACTTGGAATCTTTTGATTTGAATTGATGAGCGGGATAAATTGGTTTTTTCACCCGTTTCCTTTTAATCTATGGGTTTGATCATTTGCTTTGTCTTCAAGATCATTCAAAAACTGCAGAAAGTAGGTGGAGAATCATGTGTAGAAAATAATCATCATGATTTTATACATATATAAATATATATATATATATATATATATATATATATATATAGTATGAATCTGGATTTTTGTTTTTCACTTTTTTATTATATTTTTTATTATACTACTAGCAAGGCCGTACACAAGATTTTAGGGATACCGAGGGCATGCCCCCCCCCCCCGGACATTTTTGGGTTACCCTAATCTACTTTTTACGGCATTTAGGGCCTTAAAAAGATCATTTACTAAGATCCCGACCATCGTGTGCTAAATTGCATGTGCATTCTAACAGAGTGAACGTTTGGATTACGGTTGATGTAATGAGATTAGGAATAATTGGGCGAGTGACGACAGGTGCAAAAAAGGTGGAGGCGGTACTATTTCAAGCGTTTTGTGTGTGTTAACGGTTTCTGCCATGGGGGAGTTTGGACGGAGAGCTGATTATTGACAGTAATCTCAAAATGAAATTTAAGGCCATGGAACTTGACGTGTCAGTGAAACTAATTTACAGAATAAAAAAAATGGAAAGTGCTTCATGATTTAATATTTTGTTGAATATAGTTGAGTTGGCGTCTTGAGGATGAATTCATCAATTACGCGGGAGCTTTAAAATTTTTATTTTTGTTAAAAGCTCCAACCAGAGAGTTTTGTCAGACCAAGTCACAAAAAGAAAAAGTAAAAAATGTTTCTTTTTTGATTTTTGGCAGGAAGTGTGTTCTTCACACACACACACTGCGCTGGCCCTCTACGCGACGGTGCGTCACTCAAGGCCGATGGGAGGGATGTGCATCACGGCGGTGACTGTAGCGATTGGCCGACAGGAGGACGTGTGTTTGTAGGAATGTGAGTCACAAACGATGCATCTTCATATGAGGCATCTTTGAGACAGTGCGTGTTTGCGTGCACTAATGGTTTTTGTGTGTTCCTGATTCTGCGAACACACGCACACACACACACACACACACACACACTCGTATGTATTTGTGTGTAGGTGTGCTTTTGTCACAGGTTGCCTTGGCGTCAGGATGTCTCCCTTTCCTAAAGGTTAGGTCGTAAAGAACGAGAGATTTATGACTTCAACCTCAAGTTAATGATTTGGCAGCTGCCTCTCTCGTTCATACCATCTGTGTGTGTGTGTGTGTGTGTGTGTGTGTGTGTGTGTGTACAGATATGGAGAACCTGCTGACAGGTGATGATAAACACTGTTTCTCATAACTATTATGTAACAATTCATAAGGTGTGATGATTGATAGAACAGAGAGAGAGAGAGAGAGAGAGAGAGAGAGAGAGAGAGAGAGAGAGAGAGAGAGATAGATACAGTAGAGAGAGAGAGAGAGAGAGAGAGAGAGAGATAGATAGATAGATAGAGGTTGGTAGATAAAGAGAGAGAGAGATAGAGTACATAGATAGTCAGAGAGAGAGAGATTATTGTTCATCTTACTCATTTATCAGGTATTTATCACTACAACATGAGAGTTTAACGACTGATGGAAACGAACCAGTGGTTTCCAGTGGGCACGGCGCCAGTTGAGGATGTGGGCGGGACATGCGTCAAACCCACAAGGAGAAACACCTTAGCCACGACGGTGACTCATCTTCCCGGCTGGATCTCGTCTGACATGCTCAGAATGGTTTCACAGATTGGACAGGTGGAGTCACCGAGAGTTTTCCAAACCTCTCTGGCTCACCTCCGCCCCGATGTGTTGTTTTTAAATCTTTAGAAACGGAAAGATTAAATATCACTGTGGGGTTGTTGTTTTGTTTCGGGTTGTTTTTGCAATTGGACCAACGTTTGGGAAGTACTTTTACTTTAAGAAGTGAAAAAACACTGTTTTTGTTTCGTAAAAAAACTCTCAACCCAGCGAGTAAAGTATAATAGACACAAGACGGAGTTCCTCCAGTCGATTCATCTGCACCACATTTGGGCTAAATCGGATAAATTATGGCCTGACAACATTTGGTGATGAAGCTGCCCCTAGTGGCCGAAATATGACACTGACATTTACCCAAATCAATCCAGTTCTTCCTCGTACTAAAGTCTATGGGGCAATATCATTTGAAAATGATCCATGACATCCTGTTTTCAGTTGTAGCGTGCATAGATGATTCCGGAACACGTTTATTATAATTAACAAAGTTAAGCAGAATTCACCGGTCAGGTGGTTATAATCTTATGGCTGGTCACAATGTTCTCATTCCATGACTTTAAATCATGTCTTCTTGTACTAACATGTATAAGTACTGCATTTATATGTCATATATATATATAACATATATATATGTTGTATCTATATATATATATTATATATACATATATTTACATATTATATATGTTGTATATATATATTTTATATATGTATATATATACACATTTACACATTCACGGGTCACTCGCTGAACTCTCTCCCTGGTCGAGCCACAAACACGTCTGAAGGGACATCAAATACTTATAAAAGGGTTTGCGGTTGAGTGGACGGCTCTTTGTTCCAGATAATAACACGTCCTGTGACTCAGGAGGCTCCTTCAAACGCCGTCTGAATGCTCGGAATGACAACGGCTGATTTTTAACCACACGCTTTCAGGCGAACACGGACCCGTTCCTCTTTTCATGAATCATGACGCAAATTATTTTTGCACATCTGTGTTTCGTGTTATTGGCAACCTGCATGTGTTATTAAGCTCCGCCCCCTTTTACCACAACAACAGCCTGAGTCTCCTTCTGTAGTTGTTGAAGAGGTCTGAGAACACATGGAGAAGATCTGAGACCATTCCTCCATGCAGATACTCTCCGACTCCTTCAGGTTCTGAGGTCCACCACGCTGGTGGACTCTCCTCTGCAGCACATCCCACAGGAGAGAAGGTTCCTGACAGAGACTTTTAGGTCTTCATCCAGGATCTGCTGGTGTTTGATGGAGTCCATGGAACCATGTCTTTAACAAGATGTCCGGAACCTTTGGAAGAAAAACAGCCCCACAGCATCCGAGATCCACCACCAGACTTCACAGTTGACATGGGGTGCTTTTCTCTATGGCTTCCTTCTTGCTAGGCCACACCCATCTTAGATGTTTATTGTTAAGAAGCTCCACTTTGGTCTTATCTGACCTCTGACCTTGTTCCAGTGAGAGTCCCAGTGGTGTTTGTCAATCTGTAGGAGCGTCAAACAGCTGTTAAACAAACAGCTGGTGTTGGCGTCGGCGCCATCTGATGGTGGTTAGGGAGACTTTCGGACACCAAGATTTAACTGACCTCTGACCTCTCTAGCTGTAATCCTCGGAGAGTCTTTAGCAAGTCCAACCCTCCTGCTCACAGTTTGTACGGTCAGTTTGCGGACACGTCCTCTTCCAGGCTGATTCTTCATTTCACGTTTCCTTTGCACATCACGGCCGTGTTCTCCGGTCTTTTCCCGCCACGAAGAACGCCAGCGAGGATCCGGCCTGCGTGTCATGCATCAGCACATGAGCGGCGGGTAAAGGTGAAAAGTCAAATTGCGGTCAAAGCCTCCAGAGGTGTTTGAACCCAGAGGTCGAGAGGGTTCTGAAAAAGAGTTCCTGAGGACAGGAGATGAGGAGATGAGATCCTCTCAGATGTAACATCATTAAGGGAGAGACAGTGACAAAACCTTGAACGGAGGCTGAACTCTGAGACAAACTGCCATCCCATAAATCAGTTTGAAATGTGGTTGAATTTTCTTTTGACTGATTCAGTTGTTGGCAAACAAGGAAGGCAGTCGAATCACTTGAATTATTTACTCTTTGAATCATGTGGAGGCTGCGGTTAGCTGTAATTTGTACGAACGGCAGAGTTTCTGGTGAAGTATTAAATATTTCAAGTCAGTTGAAACGTGTTCTCTTTGGGTCGGAGCTCCGGGGGTGAACGGCGGTTAATCAGGCTGCGTTCGCTCTGCGGGAAAAATGTGGCCCGGCTCTGATTGTTACTGAAATGTGATTTTTTTTTTTTTGTCATGGCAGTGTAAACAAACACAAACCCCGAGGAAACCGATCTTTTCCAACTTCGATTTGGGAAACTTCCAAATGTGGTCCATAATCAGACAGAGAACGGATTTTTTTTTGCAGTGAGACCTCAGTCTGAACAGCAAGATCGGAACTCGTGCGACTTTGACGTCATGTTCTATCAACATTCGTCGCAAAGCTTCAGCGGCGGGAGTCTCTTTTAACTCGAAAACACCTCTATAAGCACTATAAACATCTCTATAAACACTATAAACATCATTATTAACACTATAAACATCACTATAAACACTATAAACATCATTATAAACACTATAAACATCACTATAAACACTATAAACATCATTATAAACACTATAAACATCACTATAAACACTATAAACATCATTATTAACACTATAAACATCACTATAAACACTATAAACATCTCTATAAACACTATAAACATCTCTATAAACACTATAAACATCATTATTAACACTATAAACATTGCTATAAACACTATAAACATCATTATTAACACTATAAACATCACTATAACCACTATAAACATTACTTATAAAACTATTAACATCACTATAAGCACTATAAACATCATTATTAACACTATAAACATCACTATAAGCACTATAAACATCATTATTAACACTATGAACATCACTTTAAACATCCCTATTAACTATATTACCTTCATTTTGAACACTATAAATATTACTATAAACACTATAAACATCGCTATAAACATTATAAACACTATGGACATCCATTCAAACATCCCTATAAACACTATAACCTTCACTTTAAACTCTACAAACATCACTATAAAGACTATACACATCACGTTTAACACTATAAACATCAATATAAAAACTATTAACATTATTTACACGATAAACATCACTAGAAAAACTAGAAAAATCGCTGTAAACACTATAAAAATCCCTATAACCACTATTACTTTCACTTTAAACACTACAAATACTACTATAAACACTATAAACATCGCTATAAACACTATTAACATCATTATAAACACTATAAACATCACTATAAACACTATTAACATCATTATAAACACTATAAACATCCCTATAAACACTATTAACATCATTATAAACACTATAAACATCACTATAAACACTATTAACATCACTATAAACATCCCTTTATATATTCAGCACTTAATTCCCTTATTTTAAATTCATGCGTATTTTAATGTATTATTTTTTTCAAGTTATTTATGTAGGTATGTAAACATATTTAAGTGCATTTATTTATATATGTCTTTATTAGTACACAGCATAGCTTGTGTTTTTGTAACTTTTCAAATGTCTGTTTTGTGAAGCTGCTGAGTTTCCCCTCTGGGGATTAATAAAGTCACTCTCTCTCTCTCTCTCTCTCTCTCTCTCTCTCTCTCTCTCTCTCTCTCTCTTTCTATCCATCTCTATCTCTCTTTTTGTCTGTTTATCTCTCTCTCTCTCTCTCTCTATCCATCTCTCTCTCTCTTTTTATCTGTCAATCTCTCTCTCTCTCTCATGCTCTCTCTCTCTGTCTATATTTGTCTCTGTGTATCTCCCCCCCCCCCTCTCTCTATAGATATCTGAGTGGAGGCCGTTGAAGAGGGCCGGCCCGGCGCTGCTCTCTCAGACAGTGAGCAAGCGTGAGATCCAAAACCCAAAACCCGAAACGGTGAAGTCCTGCGTTGCTCATCGGTTTGCGTTTTCTCCGCCTCTCTTTGAAGACGACGTTTCGCACGAGCTCAGGAAGGCTTTTTTCTTCTTTTTCTTTTTCTTTTTTTTACAGCAGAGGGTTTTAAGTGGAGGGTGCAGCCCGCCATAAAGATCCAAGATAAGTGTGTAAATTGTGTACGAGTGAAGCTCGGCGCAGGACCTGACACGACTTGCGGGCCAGGTAGAGCTGACGCCAAGCCCGTGTTTCTGACTGTCTGTCTCCGTCCTGAATGACAGCCTGCAGGCGGTGCATGTGTGTGCGCTTAAGTGGGAATAGAAACGTTTCATGTTTGACGGGAACCATCAATAAAACGCAGCTACCACGAAACCACCTCAGAACCACCTGAACCTCGGTCCGAGAAAAAGAGTGAAGGAATGCATGCGTCTGTGAAGAGAGAGGGGCGGGGGCGTGGCGTGAAAGAGTGGAATAGGCGTTTATCGACCTGCATTCTTTTCCTCTGATCTGTTTTGCGCCTTCGTACGCTCCAATCGGACCGATGACCGCACAAAGCAGCGTTTCCCGTTCGGCCTGTGCAGCCGGTGGTTAAAGTGGCCTTATGAGGAGCATTTTTTTTTTCTGATTTCCAGCTAATTCTGGGGCCTGTTTTGCATTTCTTTGTGGAATAAATTAACAATTTGTTGCAGAGCAATTAGCATGAAAAAGCAAGCAGCTTTTTTCCAGTCAATTTAACAACAAGCCATCCCTTAGTGCTTTTCTTCACCCCATCCCTTCTGCTGCTCCCTCAACCCCCAAATTTAATAGCAGCCATTGTGGCGAGGTGAAGCGCAATGAGTGGGCGGAGCACTAGTTAACCAGGAGCGTAGCGTGAATGGTGTGTGTGTGTGTGTGTGTGTGTGTGGCAGTGGATCTATGTATCTATCTGCATGCATATGTATGCGCCCGGCTGGTTGTTATTGTAAAGGTTTGTGCTAAAAAAAGAAGAAAAAAAAAAGAAGCACTTTCACAGAGTATAAGTCATGGCAACGCCGTTCGCCGACAACACAGAAACACGCGAGTGCACAAACACAAAGATGAGGAAAAACGGCTAAAATACTGTTAATCAATGGGGAGCAAAAAAAACACAACGGAGACGTGGAAACATCTTTTATATTCTGAAATAAAAATTCTTTACATGCAGCGCCCTCCGCCATCTTTAAAAGATGTGATGCCAAATATGTCTTTATTTTCTATAACCATGATCTTTAATTCTAACTATTCATAAATGTCTTACCTTTAACTCAATTAACACCTTTTGAAAAAAAAACATTACATAAGCAAAAAATGTGCCAGTGGTGAACACTGACTTCCTGTTTGACTGGGGTATAAATATGAGGTGACACAGGCCTGATTCTCTCTGAGGTTCTTCACCATGATGAAGAGCAGAGAACACAGCAATGAGGAGCAAAGAAAAGTTGTTGGGCTGCATAACATAAAATAAAGACTCAGCCTGGAAGAGGACGTGTCTGCAAACTGATCCACCAAACTGTGACGGAGATGGTTGGACTGGATAAAGACTCTCCAAGGATCACAGCTAGAGAGGTCAGAGGTCAGATAAATCTTGGGGTCAGAAAGTCTCCTTAACGACCATCAGATGGCGCCGACACCAACACCAGCTGTTTGGGAGGGTAGCAAGAAAAAAGCCTCTGCTGTCGTCCACACACAAGCTAACACTCCTACAGTTTGACAAACACCACTGGGACTTTCACTGGAACAAGGTCAGAGGTCAGATGAGACCAGAGTAGAACTTTTTGGCAACAAATATCTAAGATGGGGGTGGTGAAGCAAGAAAGAAAACCAAAGGGAAAAGCACCCCATGTCCACTGTGAAGTCTGGTGGTGGATCTCTGCTGCTGTGGGGCTGTTTATCTTCCAAAGGTTCTGGACATCTTGTTAAAGACATGGTTCCATGGACTCCATCAAACACCAGCAGATACTGGATGAAGTCCTAAAAGTCTCTGTCAGGAAACTTAAAGTGGGCCGTGGTTGAACCTTCCAGCAGGACAATGTTCTGAAGATCACCTCAACATCAACCCAAGAATGGTTCAGAGATTACAGAACAAAGGTTCTGTCATGACCATCCCAGTCACCTGAACCAAACCCAACAGAACACACCTCATGACTTTATGACGTGACATTATTTCTTCGTTCATGATATTCCTCAGTTCTCTTAAAAAAAGAAGAAGCTAAAACAACATTTGGAGAAATTTGGATAAAATGTAAATCAGCTGTCAGCATCGACGGCGGCGAGAAAGAGATAATTATCAGTATCTGCTAGAAGAAATGGACCCGGTCGGTTCTTCATGCTGCATGTAGTGACTTTTATTGCAGTTAACATGATAAATAGGAGCGGATGTGGCATTCGGTAAAGTCTGTTATTATGGTCTGTTTGCCACAGCTGGCTCTGACACACACACACAAACTCACATATACACACACACATACACGCACACACACATACTCCCACACTGACATGAATGCGCACACACACAGACGTACACACACGTAAACACACGTACAAACACACACCCACACACACAGACACACACTCACATACAAACACACACTCACGCACACATACACACACACACACATACTCCCACACAGACATGAATGCGCACACACACGCACAGACGTACACAAACATAAACATACACACATACACACAGATACACACTCACATACACAAATGAGCACACACACACAGAAACGCACACAAACATACACAGATACACAGACACACATTCGCACACACACAAACAGATGTACACACACACCCACACACATACTCACAAACAGACACAAATGAGCACAAACACACAAACAAACGCATACACAAATACACACACACACACACTCTCAAAAAAACACACATAAACACACACACAGACAAACATTTGCACACACACACACAAATACACACACACATACACCCACAGATTCCCACACACACACAAAAATACACACACATTCGCACACACACACACACATATATACACACACACATATAAACATACACACACAAATACACAAACACACACACACACACACTTACACCATCGTTTCTGAATCACTCATCCTCCAACAGACACGCCTGGAACACAGAAAAAACAAAAAGGCGGAACAATTTGAGGTTTATGTTGAATTTCTCGTGAAGATGTTCCGCTGAAGGAACAAACTTAACTCACGTACAAAAATCCATCCTCCTCTCTCACCCGAACAGTCGGAGTTAACGCCAAAACTCAAAAATAATTGCATGGCTCACAATCGGATCCGTAGATAGACCTTAGTGCAAGGAAGAAATGGATTGATTTTTGGGAAAGGTCGGTTTCACACTTCCGACACCAGGGGGAATTTTAACTCCAAATGTTTTAGGGTCATAATTTCTCAACCGTTTGTTGCGATTTAGTGTAAATTTGAGGGAAATTAATCAGTTGAGATCTATATCGTGTTTATCGTATTTTTCTTCAAAGAGTTCGTATTTCACTCACAAGGGGGAGCTCTTCTTACGAGAAACATAGTTTTTTTTCCGCCATACTTTCCGAAACGTTTGTTTGATTTAACCCAAATTTACTTTATATTAACCGCCGTTACGTTAATGAAAACGGAACGGCGGTTACGTGTTTATTTTAACGTAATTTCCTCACCATGGGTCCAGATTTTAGGTGTAACAATAGGTCATAAATTATGTTGGAAAGCGCATAAATGTAAAATATGTAAAAAAAAAAATTAGATAAAATTGCGATATTATATAAAACCAAAGACATCCTGAACAAGAACTCTTTCTACATTTTTACCTACAAAGTACGTAATGACGTGAAAGATTCACTTCCTGGTTGTATTCAGAATGAAATCAGGGGAACAGGTTTGTTTTAAAAAAATAAATAAATGTAAGAACAAAAAAATATATATTTATTTGACAAGGATTTGTACCGTTTGAGCTCAGCTAAAAAATAAGACAGTTAATAAATATAGAACCCTAGAATAGTATAGTATTGTATATAATGAAAAATATGGAACTCTACAAAGACTTCTAATGTGTGCGTATATAAATTATATGTGTATAAACAGTAAAAGTATACATGTAAATATCTGTGTATATCTGTATAAACGGTATTTTTGTGTATACAGTATAAATATATAAGTAAATATCTGTATATCGTATGTGTGTATTATTCCTAATTGTTGGTCTGATTTTGCTCATATTTATGTTATATGAACAAATGCAATAATTTTACACTAACACTTCACATTTTACTCACTAGGGGGAGATTTTTTTATATGAAAAACTATTTTTTTCAGGCTTATAACTAAATAAATAACCTAATTTCTGGTCTGATTTGCTCAAATTTACATTATATTCAGCACTGAGTGACAAATTTTACTCCAACAGTTTACATTTTATTCACTAGGGGGAGATTTTATTTTACGAAAAAGGACCATATTAGGGGGATTGATTGTAATAATCATAATAATAATTAAACATTTAATTTCTAACGCACTTTACATTTGGATCAAATCTCAAAGTGCTACAAAGCAGATAAAAGCATCAACAAAAAATATAATAATAACTATATAAAAACATGACTAAAAAGCAGCAATGTTAATTAAAAGTTATAGGTTCTGCTAAAAAAGGAAAGTTTTAAGTCCTTTTTTAAATGTGTCAGTCGTCTGTGGAGCCCTCAGATGGTCAGGGAGGGCATTCCACAGACGAGGGGCAGCAGAACAGAAGGCCCGATCACCCATGGTGCTGAACTTAGTCCGGGGAAGGAGGAGGCGGTATGAGTGGGTAGAACGGAGGGATCGTACAGCACAGGGGATTGGGGGCTTTTTTTGGGGGGGGGGGGGGGGGTTTACCCTCCATGCCGTGATCTTCCTTCTCTTCACCGGTAAAACCCTTCACCCTCCTCTCAGCTCTTCACCGATACTCAGATCTCCAGCAGGAAGATTCATTTACTCGTGTTCATTTTTCAGGTTCAGCGCCGCGTCTGTGTTTAATGCGAGTCCAAATCTGTGTGTGTTGGTTGATTGATGCCTCCGAGCCCGGCAGCATAATCATACACTTCCAGACGTCATTTTTCACTTTCAACCCTGATGGATGGAGTTGATCACTGTCACCTCAGCGTGGGGGGTCCCGGGTCATCTCTGAGGTTTGTGTGTGCGTGTGTGTGTGTGAGTGTGTGTGTGTGTGTGTGTGTGTGTGTGTGTGTCCGATGGTCCATCTATCTGCCTGATGAGAGAAGTGATTGAGTGGACCCTCCCTTCCCCACCCCTTCTTCCTCCACCCCCCCCACCCCACCCCCCGAGGAGAAACCTCAGGGTTAGAGTAAGATTATCTGTTTCCTACTCCGGTATTTTTGTTTGTAATAAGTCATGAGAGTTACACCCCCCCCCCCCCCCCCCGCCCCCCTTCAAAAACCCAAATCTCTTTCAACAGTTCAACTACTGTACTTAAGACTTAAGAGTTCTTAAGGAGACACTTCAAGTCTCCTTTTGCTTTTTTATTTCTCCATCACTCAAACTTTCTGACTTTTTCAAACCTGCCAAATCAACAATCTGGTCACTACGATAAATCTTCTCAGTCCTTCTGCCTTTAAGGGTTCTTGCGAGTTTCAGTTGGTGGAAATCCTTCACCTTCAGCTTTATCTACATCTAGATCTACCTACCTGTAGTCTGTGAGGAGGTCTGAGGACACATGGAGAAGATCTGAGACCACACAGAACCTCTCCACCTCCTTCAGGTTCTGAGGTCCACACTGGTGGACTCTCCTCTGCAGCACAACCCACAGATGTTCTGTTGGGTTCAGGTCAGGTGACTGGGATGGTCATGACAGAACCTTTATTCTGTGACCTCTGAACCATTCTTGGGTTGATGTTGAGGTGATCTTCAGAACATTGTTCTGCTGGAAGGTCCAACCACGACCCACTTTAAGGTTCCTGACAGGCTTTTAGGTCTTCATCCAGTTTCTGCTGGTGTTTGATGGAGTCCATGGAACCATGTCTTTAACAAGAGGTCCAGAACCTTTGGACAAAAACCAGCCCCACAGCAGCAGAGATCCACCACCAGAACTCACAGTGGGTATGAGGGGCTTTTCTGTATGGTGTTCTTTCTTTCAACACCCTTCTTAGATGTTTGAAGCCAAAAAGCTTTACTTTGGTCTCATCTGACCTCTGACCTTGTTCCACTGAAAGTCCCAGTGGTGTTTGTCAAACTGTAGCGGCGTTAGCTTGTGTGTGGACGACAGCAGAGGATTTTTTTCTTGCTACCCACCTAAACAGCCGGTGTTTGTGTCGGCGCCATCTGATGGTGGTTAGGGAGACTTTCTGACCCCGGGATTCCACTGACCTCTGACCTCTCTAGCTGTAATCCTTGGAGAGTCTTTAGCCAGTCCAACCATCCTCCTCACAGTGTGTGGGGTCAGTTTACAGACACGTCCTCTTCCAGGCTGATGTCTAATATCTCCAGTCTCTTCAAACTTCTTCATTATTGATCTAACTGTTCAAACTGACCTTTGAACTGCTGAGAGATGTTCTTGTCTCCATTGCCAGATTTGTGCAGCTCTACAACTTTTCTCTGCTCCTCATTGCTGTGTTCTCTGGTCTTCATCATGGTGAAGAACCTCAGAGAGAATCAGGCCTGTGTCGCCTCATATTTATACCCCAGTCAAACAGGAAGTCACTGTTCACCACCTCAGAGTTCCTGCTCACACAGGTGAAGATAGAAATATAAAATTTACCTAATAAATGTCGCATATATGTTTTAGAGAAAAAAACATGTTTTAATGTCTGAACAGGAAGTTTGTTTTAACAAAAGTATTGTTATTTGAGTTGGAGGTTAGATTTTATTGACCCGTATGAAGTAGAGGTCATGGGTAAACTTCACAAATCAAGTGATTTGACTTCAGTGTCAGGAGTTTAGCGGGAAAAGACAAAAGTGAGAGGCGGAGTTGAGAATCTCATGACCTTCTCGAGGAAGATGTTTGATTCTTCTTTACATTCTGAGAATGAACAGCTTTTCCTCCGCTCCTGTTTCCAATCGAGCCGCTGCCTTTATAAAGCCTTCGTCTCTCTTCTCCTCTTCCTCCTCTCTTTTGTGGACACTGAGACAGCAGATGTGATGGCGGGTCAAACGACCTCTGTGATGTATGACTTAACGCACACACATCATCCATCAGTGTGTGGGTGTGTGTGTGTGTGTATGTGTGTGTGTGTGTGTGCGTGCGTGTGTGCGTGTGTGTGTGCGATTCCAATCATCAAGTGTTATTTCAATTCACCTTCAGCCCAAACCGGTGTTGCGACAGAACCTCAGCAGAAGCTCCTCCCCTTCTCACCGTGACTCCATCCATTTCCCGAGTGTGTCGTCTGCACGAAGATGTCTCGCATACATGAATGAGATTGAAGTAGTGTGATTACATCGGCCAGGATTCCCTCAGCCTGATGGGCGCTGACCTCTCTGACCCCGGCTCCAGAGGCAGACCCACGCAACGAGCCTGGCATCCATAAATTCTGAGGTCGGATTATTGAGTGTGTTGAAGAAAGAAAGAAAGAAATCAAAAATAAAAGCGTGTTATACATTATCGCTAAATTCACGCCGGAAACGCTTTGATCATGTTGGACCGCTAAATTGAAAAAAAAAACCCAACAACTTAAAAGAACGAGTGAAAATTTATTACACCCACGTTTTTTAAGTTTCTCTCATCTTATTTTATATTCTTTTAGAAACTGTAAATTTGCCAGAATTGTCCTCCAACTCACGAATATATAAAAATAATAATTGTTATAAAGGCCATAAAACATTTTTACTGTGTTATAAACGACTATTTTACCTTTGAAATCCTTAATTTTTTCATACTTCTCTCAAAGTTCACTTTAGAATAAATTAATGGGATTGCTGAAATTTTGTTACAAGCAAAGTTATTAATTAAACTTAAGTCAAACTTTTGTTTCCCTACAAACGATAATTATGTATCTAACATTAATCAATAGATTTCCCTAAATCAACAGCCTTAATGTGACTGAATCATCCATCCATCCATCCATTCATGCATTCATCCATCCATCCATGCATCTGTACATCCATCCACTCATCCATCCATCCATCCATTCATCCATCCATCCATTCATGCATTCATCCATCCATCCATGCATCTGTACATCCATCCACTCATCCATCCATCCATCCATTCATCCATCCATCCATCCATCCATCCATCCATCCATTCATCCATCCATCCATTCATGCATTCATTAATGCATCCATCCATCCATCCATTCATTCATTCATCCATCCATCCATTCATTCATTCATCCATCCATCCATGCAGCTGTACATCCATCCATTCATTAATGCATCCATCCATCAATCCATCCATTCGTACATCCATCCACTCATCCATCCATCCATTCATTCATGCATCTGTACATCCATCCATCTGTACATCCATCCACACATCCATCCATCCGTTTATCCATGCATCCGTACATCCATCCATCCATCCATTAATTCATTCATTCATCCATCCATCCATGCATCCATCCATCCATCCATCCATTCATCCATCCATCCATTCATCCATCCATCCATCCATTCATCCATCCATCTGTACATCCATCCATCCATCCTTCCATCCATTCGTACATCCATCCATCATCCATCATCCATGTGTCCATCATCCATCCATCCATCCATCATCCATGGATCCATTCATGATATTTTAACATGTTTTTAAACAGTTAAAACACAAATGGGCTTATTTCATGAGGAAAGTTTGTATTCCATGAACAGATGTGAGTTTAACTCGACCTTTTGGTAAATTATATCTTTAGCGAACATTTGACTCTTATAAGACCTTTATGAGGCTCACATGCCCAAAACAAACTTACTTTTCTACAGTACAGCCGTGCCTAAAGCCCCCTGCTTTGGTGGGCCCGCTGACTTTTGGTGTCCCCCAGGACTCTATCCCGGCCCCTTACTGTTTGACGGAGACCCGCTGCCACCGGCTCTTATCATAAACAGCCTCGGTCACATTTTTCAACAATAAATAGTGACTCAAAATGATTTCAGCCAAACAGCTGAGCAGGTAATTAAAGGGTCAATGTGTCATTTTTTTTCCCTCAGTGTTGAATAAGAACCACTTTATGGCCCGGCTCATATATTACAGACCAAAGTGACAAACAATGAAGGTGAGTCCGTGTCTGAGAGGGGAAAAGGCTTTCAGAACTTCCTGACTCCACTGGAAGTGCAGATGAACCAGAATCTTGTAAAATGTTGGTATAAAAGTCTTCATCGCAGCAGCCCTAACACGTTTTCCCGCTCTGCTGCCGGAGCCGTCCATCAGCCCGGCGCTGACAGATGGCGGACGTGCCCTCTCCTCGCAGTAATTACAGGAAGCCGAGAAGGGGAGCTGCTTCAGGCACATCCTGGCACACGGCTCACCTCGCAATTTGTTTAAACGCTCGACTTTAAACGGCATCAGAAGACAAATTCATGTCACTCTGAACGTCGCGTCAGTCTTTCCCTCCACGGGAATACTAACCTGGGTTCCTGCGGCACCGCTGGAAACAGTTGAGCTGTTTCTTTTTTGGAGGCTTGACACTTTGAAATACTTTGTTTATATTTTTTTGGTTGTGTTTCTCTTGTAATTGATTGAACCCAAGCAGACGGCACCGGCTGCAGTCGGAGGGTCAGAACTTAAACATGATTCTATTGCGGGTCACTCTCCAGGGAGACGGTGACTCCACCTGTCAGCCAGCTGTTTCATACAAAAGAAAATGACTTGGTTTCTCTCATTGCCAGATGTGACCGTTACAATCATGACAAAACGTTACAAAACGTTACAGAACGTTACAAACCGTTACAAACCATAAAAAAATGTTACATGACGCTACAAACCGTGACAAACCGTAACAAACCATTAAAAACCATTACAAACCTTGAAAATACGTTACAAACCGTTACATGATGTTAAAAACCGTGACAAACGGTTACAAACCACTATAAACCATTATAAACCCGTGAAAACCGTGAAAACCCGTACAAACCGTGAAAACCCGTTACAAATCGTTACATAGCCTTACAAACCATTAAAAACCGTTACAAACCGTTACAAAATGTTACAAACCGTGACAAACCGTTACAAACCATTAGAAAACCATTACAAACCGTTACATAACGTTTCAAAGCATTATAAAGGGTTCGGTTTTTATGCACCGAGTATTTGGAACAAACACTCAGAGAACTGCAGGACCGGTCTGACTCTCAGTTCTTTTAGATCAAAGCTTCGTCTTTCTTATTTGCTGCCGCCTACATTTTAAAACGATTCTTATTTCTGTCTTTTCCAGTTACAGAAAACACAAAATCACGTCTCAGGGACGGAAACGTCTCAGACAGTTGATTTTTTCTTCGATTCCAGCTTTTCCTTTTCATTTCCATAATTTCTTTTTTAAGCTTGGTTCCATATTTTCAATCCCTCTTAATGTTTCCAGAACTGATTTTAACTCTGTCTTGATGTTCTTTTGTACTTTGAAGTGGCCTGTCGCTGAAATGTGCCGTATGAATAAAGTCGCCGTGCCTTAAAACGAGTTGAAGACCTTAAAAAAGGTCAGCGGGTCAAACTTCCAGACTTTCCTGTGGAATCCGCTCCAATTGCGAGGCGTCGGAAAACGACCCAGATCAAACGGACACATTTTTTTGTCCATCAAATAGCGCCGGTACAGCTCAGTGGGTCACACCCCTGACTCTGGTCCAGGGGTTCGAATCCATTCACCCTGAGGCAAGGTCCTTAGTCCCGGTCCCAAACCCGGCACTAGATGGAATAAAGACGGAAAACAAACTGGAAAACTAAAAACTGTAAAACTGAATTCGTTGAGAATACTCAAAGCTTAGGTTGCAGACGATTGATAAGAAAAATTAAGGACCTGAAATGCATTTTTAAAGTGATCTTTAAGGTGAAAACGAATATCCAGTTTTGCTAAATTTCGATTTTGTTTTTAAAAAACTTTAAATTGCTTAAATTGTAGTTAAATTCAAGAGGAGACCATTTAATATGTTAAAGAGATTTCTGTGTGTAAAATGTAACATTTTTAAGACGTGGTTACATGACTTTCAATAAAGGTCGTATTTATCAAGTTATAGATATATATATATATTATAAACACAAAAGGGAGCAGATTTTGTTGGTACACAACATTTTGTAATTAAATGAAATGTTTAATTGGGTTTTGCAACACAATTAATTTGAGTCGGATTTTTTTTTTTTACTTCTCAAATGGTAGAAATGTTTTATTTTTCACTTAATAAATTCAAGGACCACTTAAATAATCTGAAATGATGAGTTTGTTGAACACAAAGAGAAGCAAAAAGTTGCAAGAACTGAGAATGAGGCCATTTTCTCAGGTAAAAGCAAAAAAAAAAATATATATATTACTCCAAATGTTTTGACTTTTATCGACAGTTTTGAAGTTTCCCGCTCCTCTTTTGAACGAATTAACTCCAGCGTTTGGTTTCACAGTGCAGCAATGATCTGAAGATCTCCCGAGGCCCTACAGTTAGCAATGGACGTTTTTGGCCTCATGTTTAGCAGCTTGTCTTTTGACTCCGCAGCTAATTCTCCCAGCAGGGCAGCTGACCACGAAGGCTTCCCCGGCCCCCGCGGCACTGAGGCGAAACCCCGCCAACAAAGGAGAAGTTGAGGAAAACACCGCGGAGAAATAAAATACTTCACTCAGACCTCTCCCTGAGAAGTGCCAGATCTTTATTTCACTCTTTTCTCTGGGCCTTTTCTGACTGAGTGCCCACAAAGAGCGCGGCCAGCACACGACAATCTTTTATTGTCGGCGTTCGATGGTGCGTGATAATGTGGTCATTATCACCGCTGAAGGAACAGGCTGTAGCTCAGACAGGGTTTCATTGGGGGCCTTTAAAGCGCACACACACACACTCACACACACACACACACACACACACACACACACACACACACGCTTTCAGTGTGGGAAAAGAATTCATCTAAAAGAGGGACAGCTGTTTGGGTGGCTCGCGAGGACGGCGAGATGGCCTACTGTAAAACCCAGCAGTGCATTCGGCCTCAGGGTTAGAGGAGGCGGGGGGGCGGCAGGGGCAAAGGTCGGCAGTGTGGGAGCCTGTGATTTTTGTCCTGTTTGTTCAAAGGTGTGTTTTTAGCTTCTCACAAAATTACACCTAAATATATTCGTAGTGGACCGCACTCAGGGATTCCGGACTTTGGAATGTGGAAAAAACTTTTTTTTAAAAACAGGAAAATGATGTGAAGCGACTTTTAGGGGTTAATGTGCCGGAAAAATTATGAATAAAATGTTTGTAATACTCTATTTTTGTTTTATTTTATGACATACCTTATCCTACACTACGCGCTATTTAGTAGAGAAGACGTTCAGGGACGGATTTGGTTACGTTCATTTGTTTGGGGGGAGGGCGACGATTTATTCTCATAATTCTGACTTCATAATAAAGTCCAACTTCTGAGAGTGAAGTCTGAATTTTGAGTTTAAAGTAAGAAATCTTAGAATCAAGTCAGAGTTCTGAGACTAAAAGCTGGATTTTGAGTTTAAAGTTCGGAATTCTGAGAATAAAGTCGGAATTCTGAGAATAAAGTCGGAATTCTGAGAATCATTTTAAAATCCTGGGACCACAGTCACATGTCGCAGAGGTTGGTAGTTTGGGAGACTGTGACTTTGTCCTTTTCCCTCAAAGGTGTGTTTTTTAGAGTGACTTCTTAAGACAAAAGTCTGAGTTTTAAGTCAGAAGTCTGAGAATAAAGTCAGAATTCTGAGATAAAAGGCAGAATTCCGAGAATAAAGTCAGAATTCTCCGATTAACAATTGTAAGGAGCTTTAACACTTAGAATGAAACACTTCTTTCATTTTGATAATTTTTAAAGAAAAATTTACAAACTACAGAATTATTAGCACATGTTGAGAAAAAGTTTATATATCTTTACCCTTGATCTTTAATTCAAGTTATCTACAAAAATCTAACCCATGAATTCAAAAATAAAAAATTCTAACTATAAAACAAATATTTTTCTGTAAAATGTATGTCAAAACTATTGATACCCTGTATTTAATATTTTGCGCCGCTCCCTTACACATAACATTAGAAAAAAAACGAGTGAAAATTAGCATATTTAGAACAAAACAAACATTAATCATGTGATACTAAAAAACAATTTCCACGGTTGTGTCGTTTCAACGCCTTCAGATTCAAACTGTGTTCAGTGTGAGACTTCATTTCATCCGCCTTAACGCAACATCGCAGGGATGCGATTAAGCTCCGCCTACTCACGAGAGGAAGGCGAGAAAAATTTGAAATCATCCTGACGCTTTGGGACATTTATTAATCTATTATCGTAGACTATCGTAGTAATAATAACTTCTTTGATCAAGTATGTGTATGACTTTGTTCGCTTGTATCAAGTCATATAATTCTGTCGTTGGTGTTCCCCAGGGCTCCGTCCTCGGCCCCTTACTGTTTTGCATATAAACGCTGCCGCTGGCTCATATTACAAACCGGTTCCGTCACATTTTCGGAATGTGACGGAACATTCAGTTTTGGGTGTGCACATTCTAAGTCTCTATTTCTTACTGACAAATGCGACTCAACCTGTTTATAGTTTGAGCCAGTGGCAGGATTTATATGCAAAAGAGTAAGGGGCCAAGGATGGAGCCCTGGGGGACACCACAAGCCAAAGGGGGCCCCCGAGGAGGAAGCGTTAACCGAAAGGTTGAATTATTATAATTAAAATTGACGATTTTCTATGGAAAGACAAATTTATTGTGAAGTTGTTTCTCTGAAGTCTGATTTTTATTTTTTTTTAAAACATGCTCGACCAAACAATCTGCCATGATATGGTAAATTTAGAATGTTTAAGATATTAAAATGAATAAAACGCCCCCAAAGAAATAGAACACGCAAAAAAATTGATGACATATTGGCGGGGAAATACTTTGAAATGTATGGGATAAAATAAGGTGCTATAAATATATTCATATAGTCTTCTTAAGATACAATTAAACATTGCGTTAAACTGGACATTTTCTATAGTGGTTATATTTCAGTTAAATAAATACCCTGGTGGCGTTTGTGTTTGTTACGACACATGAATTTATTACTTAACTGGTGGTAGATTTTTTTAAAACTGAGTGTAGTTTTAACTGCATGTGACGTGGATTCTTTAAAAATGTTGACTTTATACGTGTTGAATTAACAAAGTTCCTCTCTTTCTGTCATGATCGTCAGAATCTCAACACTCAACTCTAAATGCTATAATTATGATTTTTTTCTTCTGTGGAAGACCCCACAGATCGACAGCATGAACTCTTTCCTTTCCTGGTGGACAAATGTGTTTTGTGGTGATTTAAAAAGGTCTTGAATGAACACCTGACTGGATGCGTCAGGCAGAAAAGCTTTGTTTCAACTCCACTTCCTGACGGTTTTACTGATGTGGAGGGAGAGGCTGGTGAATGAGAGGCTGGCCCGGTCCGTCCCATCCTGTCCCCGGGGCGGTTCCAGTCAGCCCAGGGGTAGGGAGGGGAGGACACCTCCACTGCCTCATCAATTCTATCTCATTCAGCACAAAACAAACCTTGTCTCTCAAGCAACACCTCTTCCTGTGCTTTGAATGCCCAGCTGAGACTGTACAGCACACTGTAAAAAATATGCACTACCGAGACTGTACAGCACACTGTAAAAAATATGCACTACCGAGACTGTACAGCACACTGTAAAAAATATGTACTACCGAGACTGTACAGCACACTGTAAAAAATATGTACTACCGAGACTGTACAACACACTGTAAAAAATATGTACTACCGAGACTGTACAACACACTGTAAAAAATACAAGGCTGAGACTGTACAGCACACTGTAAAAAATATGTACTACCGAGACTGTGCAGCACACTGTAAAAAATATGCACTACCGAGACTGTACAGCACACTGTAAAAAATATGTACTACGGAGACTGTGCAGCACACTGTAAAAAATATGTACTACCGAGACTGTACAACACACTGTAAAAAATATACACTACCGAGACTGTACAACACACTGTAAAAAATACAAGGCTGAGACTGTACAGCACACTGTAAAAAAAATGTACTACCGAGACTGTACAACACACTGTAAAAAATATGTACTACCGAGACTGTACAACACACTGTAAAAAATATGTACTACCGAGACTGGACAGCACACTGTAAAAAATATATACTAACAAGACTGTACAGCACACTGTAAAAAATACAAGGATGCGACTGTACAGTACACTGCAAAAAATGCACGGCTGAGACTTTACATCACACTGTAAGAAATGTAAATAGGTAAATAAGCAATATTATGACAGATGGACTGAAATATTCATCCAGGACTCTATCATTTTCTACTTTTCTCTCATACATAACTTACTGTGTGGGAAAAAGGAACAAAAACTGACATAATTCTAAGGCTCTGAACGGATTAGGACCCAGTTACATCCGACTTTCTGGTTATTAATTAATTCTGTTGTTTTATCAGTATATTCAACATCCCTTTCCCAATAAATTTGCAATACCACACTGTTTAAAAATACTAGTTGTTTCCATAATAACTGCCTGTAATTATTACTCAAATATAGATTGAATCCCAATTAATTTTACTAAAACAATTCCAAATAAACAACATTCTTTGGCTTTAAAAAAAAAAAGCCTCGTTTTGAGTCATATTTTGACTTAAAAGTTTTTTATGGTGTAGTATTTGTATTTTACTCATCTTAAGCATTTTACAACACATTACGGTAAATTAAACAACTCTTTATTGTTTTAATATTTACATGATAAAAGTCATGATTTAGCACTTCCCCGTTAATTGCACTGACATTTTTTACAGTGTATTCTCCCTCTAGAACCCTGAGATCTTCTGCTGCAGGTTTTATTAGAGGCTCCTTACGACAGTCGGAAGAAGATCGCAGATGCGTCATTTGGGAATTTTCTATCGCTTTCATTTATCTATTTTTAGTAACTTATTTTATTATATCTGTCAGTTTGTTACAAACTTTATTAAAAATGTAATTTTGAATGATGTTTTTACTTTCACACTCTTTTTATTTGTATTTTTCTTTTATTAATCATCATTTAATTTGTACCTAAAACAGTTCTGGCTGCATTTCTTGTATGAAATATACCATAAAAATAATCTTTTTTTTTAAGCATTATTTAACCAAATCATGAGGCTGTAATAAAATTTTTTTTAAAAAAAGCAATAATAAATTTTAACTCTTTCAAATCTTTATGAATCAACCGACGTAAAGTTTATCTCAATATTTCTGTAATCATTTACAAAGTACAGAGTTCATTTATATCAGTAAAAGGTGGAAACGGCTTGTAGTTCATTATTTAAATTAAAATATATATATATTAAATAAAAATGTACAAATTTGAAAACAGTAGTATAATACTGTAAATATTGAAGTACTGCATAAAAAAAAATCAGTTTCATTTACGGTCAAATAACAGCAGAAGTGTTTGGCAGAATTTTGCCGTAAAACATATTGTGACGTTGTAAATGACATTACGGTAAAAAACAAACAAAAAAACTAAACAGCTTTACTTTGGACCTACAGTTTAAAAGGACACTACAAAGAATGAATCAATTATTTTTATTTTAACCTTTAGATCTAAATTGTTTTGCAGATATATACCATATTACTGTAAAAATAACGGTATGCTCTTGCTAAAACTTTTTTTAAATGTACAATAAATTTCACAATCTTCAAAATCTTTGATTTAGACGGACAATACTTTTATGGTAATTACTTTATTGTGACATTATGGTATGTTTCTGTTAATTTTAACAAAAAAAAAGATTTTTCACAGTAAAATCCTGTTTTTTTTTTCAAACACTCTGTAAATAACTTCTTCTTTTTTTTTTAACGGTTTCTCGATATAATTATATTCAAAGTTCCTGCTTTGGTTATAAATGGTTTTGAATTTTTCAGGCTTTTCCCTTTTGCCATTTGACAAAATTTAAATAGACAACTTTTTACAGTGTATACAGGACTTTTGAGTCTCTCTATGCATACGTGTATATATCAATATGTGTTAATCTAAGCCTGTATATGTTTTTTTAAAACTATATTTTGCACTGTATTTATAAGAATTACAAGATATCTATAGTAAGAATTAATAATAATTTATAAGAGAAAGGTAAAATCAAATAAGAAGTGTAAAAAAGGGTTTGCAAAATAAACAGTAGCGTCAGCTACGCCCCTTTTCTGTAATAATAAAAATAAATAAATAAATGTACATGCATGTATGTATTAATAATAATAATACATTTAATTTATAATACACTTCTATATATATCTGTGCGTATTAATGGGAAAACTGTAAATATGACCAAAATAAAACCTGTCAATCAATCAATCAATCAATGGATTTGATGAAACGCATCCAGGAAATAATCCAGAACCATCCAATCCTCTTTTTTATCAGAGCAAAAACCAAAGACGGGTTCATATTAAACCCGTCGCTGCTTTTTTTCTTCTTCTCTCTTATTCTGTGACCAGACAGAATGAAGTCGGCTGGACCCCCGGGCTAAACGGAGAAGTTAATCGCGTCCTTCATCCGTTCAAGAACTCCCACTGCTCACGCCGACCCGCCGGTGATTGATAGTGCGAAAGATTAATTTGAGAGATGCTAGGAATGCGAGTAGTTCACTACTTCCCCCAATTTACACCTTTTTTACTTCTGAAATCTAGAGTCCTCCAGAACAATCTGCACACTTTAAAAAAATGTGCAAAATGAAATTAAAAAAATGTCCTTATTGTTTATACCCAAGGTCTTTAATTCAAATTATTCACAAAAAAATCTAACATATTTTCAAAATGAATTCAAATACTTTTTTAAAAAATTAAACATCACAAAAAAATTACATTCTTAACATAAAGATAAATATTTTTCACTAAAACGTGGGCCACAATTATTTACACCTCTAAGAAATCCTGTGATCAGAATCAGAAAAAAGTTACTTGTCAAAGTACGTGACTAAAAAGGTAACGAGGAACATTTCCCGTCTTATTTTATATTTCAGCTTCACTTGTTTGAGCAGGAACTCTGAAGTGGTGAACAGGTACTTCCTGTTTCACTGGGGTATAAATATGAGGTGACACAGGCCTGAGTTTCAACAGTTAGATCAATAATGAAGAAGTTTAAAGAGACTGGAGATGTTAAAACTCGGACCGGAAGAGGACATGTCTGCAAACTGACCTCACACACTTGAGGAGGATGATTCTACTGGTTAAAGACTCTCCAAAGATTACAACCAAAGAGGTCAGAGGTCAGTTCAATCTTGGGGTCAGGAAGTCTCGACAGATGGCGCTGACACACAAGCTAACGCTGCTACAGTTTGCCAAACACCACTGGGACTTTCACTGGAACAAGGTCAGAGGTCAGATGAGACCAAAGTAGAACGTTTTGGCAACAAACATCTAAAATCTGTGTGACATAGCAAGAAAGGAAGCCATAGAGAAAAGCCCATTATACCCACTGTGAAGTTCGGGGGTGGATCTCTGATGCTGTGGGGCCGTTTTTCTTCCAAAGGTTCTGGACATCTTGTTAAAGACATGGTTGCATGGACTCCATCAAACACCAGCAGATACTGGATGAAGACCTAAAAGTCTCTGTCAGGAACCTTAAAGTGGGTCGTGGTTGGACTTTCCAGCAGGACAATGTTCTGAAGATCACCTCAACATCAACCCAAGAATGGTTCCGAGATCACAGAATAAAGGTTCTGTCATGACCATCCCAGTCACCTGACCTAAACCCACCAGAACATCTGTGGGATGTGCTGCAGAGGAGAGTCCACAAGTGTGGACCTCAGAACCTGAAGGAGGTGGAGAGGTTCTGTATGGAGGAATGTTCTCAGATCTTCTCCATGTGTCCTCAGACCTCCTCACAGACTACAGAAGGAGACTCAGGCAGTTATTGAGGCAAAAGGGGGCGGAGCTAAAATATAAAAAGCAGGGTGCCAATAATTGTGACACACATGTTTAAAAAAAAATATATATATATATATATGTATATATATATATATTATATATATATACGTATATATATATATATTATATATATATACGTATATATATATACACACACACACACACACACACACATATATATATATATATATATATATATATATGTGTGTGTGTGTGTGTGTGTGTGTGTGTGTGTGTATATATATATATATACACACACACACACACACACACACACACATATATATATATATATATATGGGGTTTTTTTTACATTGTGGATAAAAGGTTAGATTTTACGACATTACTTGAATTAAAAATCGCGGGTAGATCTCAAAGACATTTTTTTGCAACTCATGTTGCCTAATTCATGTTTATTTTAAATGGTGCCAAGAATTCTGGAATAAACTTATTACATCAAATGACAAAAAATAATAAAATCAAAGTCTTCGAGCCAAAAACGGAAGTCCGGTTTCTTTATCACGGGACCTGGATTTATAAGAATCCACACAGGCATTAATTCATAAATAAAAGAATCCACAATTACCACGAATAAACCATAAACTAAAAATAGAAACCGCCTTTATTTAATCACCTACTACCACCTTCACCTTCACCGGTTCGTCACGTGGCATCACGGAGGTGCCGCCGCCGCCGGTGTTAACGGATCACCTCGTTGCCGACTTTTCCGTTTATTGCCTCACCTTTTGGATTTGACTGGGACCTGCAACGCAAAGGTTCGACGCCAGCCTGCTGCTCTGCTGTGATTGGTCCGTCAGCGGAGACGCTCCAACTACTTAAGCAGTCAGGAAAGACTCGAACCTCCACATCACTGCCAGCGCGCGCACACACACACACACACACACACACACACGCGACCTTAGATATCTCAGCACGAGCCATGGCTACTTCACTGCTAGGGGTAAGTTTACGTTTTATGTTTCTACTTATTTTTGTGAGATATAACTCAGGATATTGTTTTCAATGAAGAGCTTTTATGTCCCGTGAAATACTTTGATGACGTATTCGCTGCTGAGTAGTACTAGTACTCATAGTATCATGTAATATTAATAAAAGCTCAACCTCCCAGGATTAACGCGGCTGTGGTTCCGATACTTCGCCGAACTATCTTGACTTTGATGGGGAAGTTTTTTCTCCGAGTGCTGCGTCTTTTATTCGCGCACCACTCGGAGCCTAAACTCCAGAATTCCCAGAATTCCCGGCCTAAACATGTCCGTTGTTTCAGGAGGAGCCGCGGCTCGGCAGCACACCGCTGGCTATGCTGGCCGCCACCTGCAGCAGAATCGGTGACCCAAGCCCCTCCTGCTCGCCCGGTCTCTCCGACGGCGCACCGGGATTCATCAAAGGCTTCCACCCGTGGAAGGGAGGCGCCTCGGCCACCGGCAGCCTCGGCGCGTGCCTCACCTCCGGGTTCACGGAGATCTCCAGCGCTTTCTCCCTGGCCACGACCAACACTCCTCCTTTCGGGAACGACTATCCGGTGCACCAGACCCCGGTGCCTTTAGACTGCAGCGTTACCGATCCGGCGCGCGCGCAGAGGTCCGTGTTCCTGTCCAAACTGCCGTCCTCTGTGGAGAGCATCGCCGGGATTTATCCGAGGATGCACACGCATCCCTACGAGTCGTGGTTCAAGCCCGTGGGAGATGTCAACAACGGGTCCGCCACCTGGTGGGACATGGGAACTAGCTGGGTCGACGCGCAGAGCCCCACCGGGTTACCGTCTCCTCTCGGCGGCTACAGCAGCGACTACGGCTCCGCCTTCGGCCCCGGAGCGTCTCAGCACCTGCTGCCCGCTTCACAGCACCTGTTTGACGGCTTCAGGCCACCGGTACCGGCTGCCTACGTGGATCCCACGAGCAACGGGACCCCCGCCATCACAGGAAACCCCATCGTTTCACTGCCGGCATCCTCCCGTTCGTCGTCGCGGCGCAACACCGGCCGAGCCACGTGCGACTGTCCGAACTGCCACGAAGCGGATAGCCTCGGTCAGGGGGGCACGAGCCCGCGGCGCAGGGGTCTACACAACTGCCACATCCCGGGTTGTGGGAAGGTTTACGGGAAGACGTCTCACCTGAAGGCTCACCTGCGCTGGCACACCGGGGAGAGACCGTTCGTCTGCAACTGGCTCTTCTGCGGGAAACGCTTCACGCGCTCCGACGAGCTCCAGCGCCACTTGCGCACACACACCGGGGAGAAACGATTCGAGTGCACCGTCTGCCACAAGAAGTTCATGCGCTCCGACCACCTCAGCAAACACGCGAGGACGCACAGCGTGGACGGTTCCGAGGACTGCGTGGAGGGAGGACTCGGTAAAGGCAGCAGCGACACGGAAAACAGCCTCACCGGTAGCCCGAGCCGGTCTCCCGGCGCACACGCCCGCGAGCCCGTCCAGCCCACCGATAGACTGAGCGCGGGGGAATAATTCATAAAAGTAAACACAAACAAAGCAGCACGTGGGCGCGAGCGCGTGGGTTCTTCTTGGACCCTCGGATCGGATATGGCACTTTATGAACTTTCTGTGAATGAATATTGTGTCCTGACGTCATCTAAGAATCTCCTCCTCATCACTTTTTCTCTTATTTCGACACATTTTATAAGCCTAATTTATTCTACACTATAAAAAAATAAATACAAACTTTTATAATTGACGGTAAAATTCAGGCAGGGTTTCCAGAATTTCACAGTAAGAAACAAAACAAAAACAAAAGTGACAAAATGCAAAATATTACAGTTAAATGCCAGGAAAAGAATTCTGTAAATTAGTTTTCCGGTACAAATACTTTACTTCAAAGGATTTTAAATAACGATACGCTTGAAATCAACAGTATTTCACAATTCTGCACTGATAACATTTTAAAATCTGTAGAAATGAAAGTACATGCTTTTGTTGACTGGTTGTTTTTTATGTTTTGTTTTTTTTTTACTGTAAAATTAAATTTACATTAGCACACTCTAAAAAAAAAAAAACGGTTAAAAACGTCAGTAAAATTTTAAACGGTAGCAAAAAACATTGAATTACCCCGAATGGAAAAAAAAAAATACATTTCTTATTTTTTAATAGTACAAATATTTGGGAAAACACAAAATGCCTTTTACTGTGAAATCATAAAAATTTCCTAAAATAAAGAGAAAAAAAATCCATAATGTCAAAAGAATCATAATTATCATTAAAATATTATTCTATCTAAATTACATATTTTCCTTACATTTGCGCGGAATTTACCGTTAAAAAAAGACTTTTTTCCTTTTACCTTAGTTTTTACAGAAACAAAATGTTAAACGTATATAATTGTGAAATACTGTGATTTTATTTTAAGGTTTTTATAAAAAAATCAATCAATTTATTATAATTTACTGTCTATTTCTGTGATGCCCTTGTACTGTGAAATGTTTACAGTGTATCTGTTTATTTAAAGGTTATTCACCACAAAGTCTTGAATTGTGAAATTCTGGCAACCAGATCTGCCGGTATTTTACTGTAAATTATACAAAATGTTCTTTTCTTTTACAGTGTACAAACATTATATTTGTCTATAATTTAAAATATAGCCTGTTGTTTCATTATGTGCGTTATTTTGGCAATGTAACTCTCATTTTTGTTTCAAGTTTATACGACGTCTTTATAAACTACGGTACTTTACAAATGTTTTTATTTTTAAAAAAAAAAGTGAAATTGTTACTTTAAATTTTTTTTATTTTTTTTAAATTTTTTTTCTTCTCAAGGCCATGATCTTAACTAGCGATAAATAAACAGGGGCAAGTTTGTTTAACTCCTGCTTGACCATGTGATCAGGGGTGTTGCTAGACACAGGGAATATCATGACTTAACTGGAAAAGTAAAAATAATAAAGCTAAGATATTAATGTTTTTAACGTGTTTTTTTTTTTTTTATGGTGTAAGAATCATGTGTTTTTAGATAAAGAAGAAAAAAACCCGATTACAAACGGACTTGCTTCATTTTGTGAGCATTGAACTACTTTCACACATTTAAATGCTACTGTTGGAAAAACAGGAATTTTTTCACTTGTTTTTAAATTGTTTTTTTTAAATTTACATGAATCCGCTGAATATGAGATAAAAGTGGGACAAAATCAAAACCAGGAAGTATACATTAATAAAATAGATCTTATCTCCTTATTTAGATAAGTCTGTTATTTCATAATCTCTGACAAAATAAGTTTTTTTTTTTAACCCACATAGAAAATATCAACATTTTCTCACTGTAAAATATTTCCCCCCACAAAAAAACAAGACCCTCTACTTTAGACAAATAAATTGTATTAGCCCTTTAAATGACCGAGAAAAAAATGCAAAATGTATTTCTTTGCTTATTTTATTTCATTTTTGTGTAATTATCAGTTTTAATATCTTAAACACCAAATTCACCATAAAATGACAAAATTCTTTGTTTTTTAAACAGTTAAGAAAAAGAAAAAAAACAAACATTATTTATTGATGACATTTTGTATTTCAATAAAATAGTCGATGCTAATTAGATTAGCACAATCGTACGTAAAAGTATGTTTTAAGAAAACTGTTTAGGATTTAATTTTTTATTTTTTTTGTGGGTCTAATCAAGTAAAATAATTAAGTTTATTAACTCCACATGCTTTAATATGACAAAAAAGCAAAAATGATCAAATAGGACTTTATTAATGGTTAATTCCTAGCTCCGTTGAGCTGCGGTGTCCCCCAGGGCTCCGTCCTCGGCCCCTTACTCTTTATACATGCTTCCATTACCGTTGTGTTATAAACAGATTAAATCGCGTCTTTCCGTAAGAAAAAGTGACTCAAAACGTTCTCAACCAAACAGTTGAGTCTTTTTAAACCTTTTACTTACTTAGTCGAATTTAGTTTTTACATGTGCATTAAAATAAAGACTCTTAATACAGTCAAGGCACCATAAACTAGTATAAAAATCCAACTTTAAGGAGTATTTCATTTAGAATAATCAGGAACACGGTTGTCCTTTCATGCGTCTCCACCTAGTGGTCAGTTTATTCACTCACGCCTTCATCTTTCCTTGTGTCGTGAACTTTGGCGTTAAAACACTCAGGGGAAACATCAAATACATTTTATTCAACGGCCATTGTGTTTAATTGGACGGAAGGTTCTGTCGCATCAACTGGACCTGTTTGATGTTTGTCCCTGTAGAATCTATCGCATGAATTACTTTAGCTGGACTAAACCGATGAAACCTGCTCAATCACATCAGAAGCAGAGGGGATTGATGGGTTCAAGGTGGAGGTGGGACTGCATCAAGGAGGGGCTCTGAGCCCCTTCCTGTTTGCTGTGGTGATTGACAGGTGAGGTCAGGCAGGAGTCTCCGTGGACTCTGATGTCTCAGTTCATGGAAGTGCAGAATCCAAGGACTCCCAGTTATAACACACATTCACCGACCCCCAGAGTCACCATCACAGCCTGTCAGTCTTTGTCTGACTTTTTTAACCTCCCCAAATTTGAGGCATAGTGAGCATCTGTTCGCGCTCAGAGATAGGTTATCCCCCCCGTTTACCTCCGTTCACAGGGTGACGTGCGTCTCCCGGGAGATGCCGCTCCGGTAAATCCAAACAAGGTGAGTGTCACGCCACCGTGAGTATCCGTTTCAGTCAGAATCAGACAGCCATTCATTGTTTGAGGTGTCTGGGGGGGCGTGTTTGTGACGTAATAGTTAGGTAGGTAGCGCCACAACACACTCACCTTATTCTATACGATCTATATTATGATATAGATCGTAGGAAAGCATGGGTTTTTCCCGAATTCCTTTTTTTAAGTGTCTCTTAAATATTCTACACAGATGTTATTTTTTTTTTTAAACAGAAAATTAGATAAACAATTCAAATTTGAGATTGAAAGTATCTTATTTTGGTCAGACCTCAGATAACTTTAATACACACTCTGAACTTTTGCACAAATTTTGCACAAGTTTTTTTGTTCTTTTTATTCTTTGTTGTTGTTACTTAATTATCTGTCATCATTTATTTTTTATTTTATACTGAATCAAGCCTTGACCTTTTTTTCTCTCTGAGCTTTTTGTCTGAAACTATTTGTCAATAAAGTTTGTTTGAAAACAAAGAAATAAAAAACAAAAACACAGTGAACTGAAATGTATCCCAGATTTAAACGAAGCAGCCTCGAAGATGTTTGTAATCGAGTTACTCGGATTATTCGAGGAATCGTTTCAGCCTTACATGTGTGTGAATGAAAGGGAGGCAGGAGGAACGATGAAGATGAAGGAGTAGAGGTGGAGAAGGTGCAGGAGTTTAAGGACTTGGGGCCAACTGTTCAGAGCAACGGGGAGTTTGGAGAAGAGGTGAAGAAGTGAGTGCAGGCAGGGTGGAATGGTGGAGAAGAGTGTGAGGAGTTATCTGTGACAGAAGAGGAGCAGCAGGAGTGAAGGGAAAGGTTTCCAAGATGGAGGTGAGAGCAGTTCTGCTGGATGGTTTAGAGACGGTGGTTCTGACCAGAAGACAGGAGGCAGAGCTGAAGATGTTCAGATGTTCTCTGGGAGTGAGGAGGAAGGACAGGATTAGAAAGGAGGACATCAGAGGGACAGTCGAGGTTAGACGTCCTGGAGACAAAGTCAGAGAGGACAGATTGAGATGGTTCTGACCCGTGAAGAAGAGGAGGGATAGTGGATCTACTGGTAGAAGGATGCTGGAGATGGAGCTGCAGGCAGGAGAAGAAGGATGAAGACCAAAGAGGAGGTTTGTGGATGTGGTGAGAGAGGACATGTAGTTGGTTTGTATGAAAATGGACGATGGGAACAGATGATCCGCGGCGGAGACCCCTGAAGGGATCAGCTGAAAGAAGAAGAGGAAGTCGTAGCATCACTCACACATCATCTGACCTGCTGGTAGAGAAAAACCCAAAAGAAATCAAGAAATTCTTTAAAAAAAAATCTTGCACATTTTATTGCCATCAAAAATATTTATGCTACACATCTAGTCACATGAAATGACATCAACACTACATTTACAAATAAAGAAGAAAAAGTGCCGTTGTTACCCCGAACCCAAAGCCCGGTCGGGTGAGATGATTATTCATGTATTGCTAAATTATTCTCCTGAACAGAGAGAAACATAAATACAGAAAAGAATCACAATAAATAATACAAAATTAGTGTTTCGGACCCAAACAGTTAGAGCAGGTCTTTTTTCTGTAAACAAGATCGCATCACATAGAAACGTAAAAGAGGAGCGGGGATTAGCCATGACCTCTGACCTCAGTACCCTCAGAGCAGATTTGGACCTTTTTTTTTTCTTTTAAAGCCGGTAAGCGACGGCCTGTGGAGTGATCAGCAGACATAAACATGCAGACGCAGTTCTGGTTCTGTTTGTTAACCCTTTAACGTCCTGCTCAACTGTTTGGTTAAGCACATTTTCAGTTTTATTTCTAATTAAAAGAAATGTGACTTTTTAATAATGCGACCCAGTGACATCATGTAGAGGCTCAACAGCAAGGTGCCGAGGATGGAGCCCTGAGGGTCACCACATGTCAAAGGGGTCATAGAGGGGGGAATTATTAGGTTTTTTAGCATATTAAAGCATGTGAGGACTTACTAACCAGAATTACGTATCTCTTAAAAAAAAAAAAAATTTAATAAAAAGCATGTTTTTCAAAAAAACATGCTTTTCCTAAAAGTTGAGCTACTATTTTCTATTAATCACAAAATATCATGATGAAATTATTTCATTTATTCAAACTTGCTCAACCAAACAATTTGCCATTTAATGTTAAATTTGAAGGGTCTAAGATATTAAATTAAGAAATGACCCCAAAAGGAATAAAATAAGTGGGAAAAGTTTTTTCTGGGTTTTTTTTTTTTTTTTGTGAGAGGACATTTAAAGGGTTAATTCGGGTACATGTACGAGACATTTTATACTACAGTTTCTGACTTATTGTCAGTATTTTTCCAATGTCGATATTCAGTCCAGTATTCCAGTGCTGTGGTTGTGAGACATTAATCTTAAAACAATGAACAAAAAAGCCCCCCCAAAAAAAGGAAATATATAGCAAACCAGTTATTTCAGACTGACCAGTATGGCTCTACTGCCCCTTTCAGCTTTCAGTAGTAAAATGCAAAATAATTGTTCAAGTGCAATCATCGTCAACAATCATAAAACCACGTTCTCAATTTATCATGATAGAAAAATGCCATAAAATAACACTAATGTGGAAAAAACAGTTGATTGCTGAAAAACAAAATACATCAAATACACTTTGAAAAATACTAGTGTATTTTGCCTGAAAGTCTTAAGAATGAAATAGAAGGGGGTTTAAGAGTTTTTGGTGCAATTCTAAGTATAAACGGAAAACAGTCACGAAGGAGAAATGTCGTACCTCAAACTGGCCACCAGGGGGCAGACTGAGACAGGAAATCAGAACACGAGCACGTGAAACCAAAAACATGTGGAGTTTTACTATAAAATCATAAATACAGCCTAAGTAGAGCATAAATGCATCTACCTGCACCACACACACACACACACAGACACACACGCACACACACACACACACACAGTCACACATAATTTATTTGCTGCATGGCTAAAACATGAGGAATGATCGATCTCCTTTGATCCTGCTGAAGAGGTGGAGGCCGTGTGGATGTTTCATTTCCATTTCCAAGATACTGGCCGCATTAGTCACAAAGTCTACGAGAGTTCAGTCAGTACATAGGTTACAGATGTGATCCTGCCAAGGTTTTTTCAGAGTATCCACATTCGTCTGGTTGAAGGTCATGAAGCAGAAAAGAAGCCTTGGTCGTCTGTCCCCCTAAGAGGATCTACTGACTCCCCTCTGACCTCAACCCGTTGCCTAGTACTGCCAGGGGTCACCGAGGGGCATCTTGGGAACCTGTATGTGCATCTCCATGTGGTGGTCAGGTGGGCGGTCTCTCCTGTAGGTCACTGTCTTCTCATTGGTTGTGGGGATGTACGACATGTCCTACAGAGTGACAGAAAAATGCAGTCAGTATGTCATAAATACTCCATTAACACTATATCCATTAAATATTCTATTCTATTCGCAATCTAAGACGACTCTCGTAGTGTCACCGGTCGTTTTAGATGTAGGTCCTCTTATTGGGGTCCCAGTTTAATGACAGGATGTCCCTTTAACTGGATTTTATGAAGTGGATTTCAGCTTGTGGAAATCTGGAAGTCTTAGGAAATAAAGATTGTTGTATTAAATGATAAATGAACTAGGCTTATTTAACCATCAGGAGTAACCAATGGACCAACCATCAGGAGTAACCAATGGACCAACCATCAGGAGTAACCAATGGACCAAACATCAGGAGTAACCAATGGACCAACCATCAGGAGTAACCAATGGACCAACCATCAGGAGTAACCAATGGACCAACCATCAGGAGTAACCAATGGACCAACCATCAGGAGTAACCAATGGACCAACCATCAGGAGTAAACAATGGACCAAACATCAGGAGTAACCAATGGACCAACCATCAGGAGTAACCAATGGACCAACCATCAGGAGTAACCAATGGACCAAACATCAGGAGTAAACAATGGACCAAACATCAGGAGTAACCAAATGACCAACCATCAGGAGCGACCTTTGGATCAACCATCAGGAGCAACCAATGGAACAACAATCTGGACCTAAAAATGGACCAACCATCAGGACCAACCGCCAGGAGTAACCAGTGGACCAAACATTGGGCGCAACAGATGAACCAACCAACAGGAGCAACCAATGCAATAACCATCAGGAACGACCAGTGGAACAATCATCGACAGCAACTTGGAATTAACTTGCTAAAGGGCAATTAAGCTGTCTTCACCTTCACCTTTGACCTAGACTGTAAGGCAGAGGATTAAACTACCAACCTTCCTAAAAGTGGACAACCTCTCAACGTCTGGAGCCACAACTGCTCGTGTATTATAATACATACTTGTATTATAATGTATTATAATACATACTTGTATTATAATACATTATAATACAATGTATTATAATACATACTTGTATTATAATGTATTATAATATATACTTGTATTATAATGTATTATAGTACATACTTGTATTATAATGTATTATAATACATACTTGTATTATAATGTATTATAGTACATACTTGTATTATAATGTATTATAATACATACTTGTATTATAATGTATTATAATACATACTTGTATTATAATGTATTATAATACATACTTGTATTATAATGTATTATAATACATACTTGTATTATAATACATTATAATACAATGTATTATAATACATACTTGTATTATAATGTATTATAATATATACTTGTATTATAATGTATTATAGTACATACTTGTATTATAATGTATTATAGTACATACTTGTATTATAATGTATTATAATACATACTTGTATTATAATGTATTATAATACATACTTGTATTATAATGTATTATAGTACATACTTGTATTATAATGTATTATAATACATACTTGTATTATAATGTATTATAGTACATACTTGTATTATAATGTATTATAGTACATACTTGTATTATAATGTATTATAATACATACTTGTATTATAATGTATTATAGTACATACTTGTATTATAATGTATTATAATACATACTTGTATTATAATGTATTATAGTACATACTTGTATTATAATGTATTATAGTACATACTTGTATTATAATGTATTATAGTACATACTTGTATTATAATGTATTATAATACATACTTGTATTATAATGTATTATAGTACATACTTGTATTATAATGTATTATAGTACATACTTGTATTATAATGTATTATAATACATACTTGTATTATAATGTATTATAGTACATACTTGTATTATAATGTATTATAGTACATACTTGTATTATAATGTATTATAATACATACTTGTATTATAATGTATTATAATACATACTTGTATTATAATGTATTATAGTACATACTTGTATTATAATGTATTATAATACATACTTGTATTATAATGTATTATAGTACATACTTGTATTATAATGTATTATAATACATACTTGTATTATAATGTATTATAGTACATACTTGTATTATAATGTATTATAATACATACTTGTATTATAATGTATTATAGTACATACTTGTATTATAATGTATTATAGTACATACTTGTATTATAATGTATTATAATACATACTTGTATTATAATGTATTATAGTACATACTTGTATTATAATGTATTATAGTACATACTTGTATTATAATGTATTATAGTACATACTTGTATTATAATGTATTATAATACACACTGAATTTCTGAATGAATATCCTTTGCGCCGGTTTTACTGCTGTAGATTTTTGCGGTCGAGTTCATTTCGTCTACTTCAGGTACCGTCGGGCGGTTCAATCCATAGTTGTGCACCATATTTTTAAGATCATTACGCGACACCGACCCGGGAGAAACATCCAGTTCCT
This sequence comes from Lophius americanus, assembly GCA_037951165.1. Classification (NCBI taxonomy): domain Eukaryota; kingdom Metazoa; phylum Chordata; class Actinopteri; order Lophiiformes; family Lophiidae; genus Lophius; species Lophius americanus. The sequence goes on from JBBDHG010000489.1 coordinate 85,496, forward strand.
CAGCTGGTATCATCTTACGTCTTCAACATCCACAGGAGGTTCTGTTCTTGCCCAAACAGATGCTGCAGTTCTTACGCAATGAATAAGAGCTTTCCAAAGATCTTCCACGTCATCCGAATCAGTCCAGGGACAAAAATCTCTCTAGATGCTCCTGCCTGTTGACTTTTCCATCGTTTCCTGCCTCCTCTTAAAGGGGCAGTGCGTCGTTAGACGGTAAATGTAATGTGGGAGAATGAGAGGAAACGTGAAACAAAGCAGGTTCGACTTTCTGGCGCTCAAATGAAAATATGCAAAAGCCTCGGGATCAACTCAGCGTGGCTTTTATTTTCTTTGTCACTTGTTGTTGTCTGAGTGCTAACCTTTTCTGTGCAGGGATAGTCTCCGTCCTCCTCGGCGCCCCCCGGTGGGCGGTTTCTCTTCTGTAGCAGCAAACGGGACACGGCGATCACCGCCAGCCCGCAAAGCACCGTCAGAGCGCAGATACTCAGGAATGTTCCCACCAGCCGGCTGCTGCTGCCGCAGTCTGTGGACACGGACAGAAGGAGAAACGGGTCACTGCAGCGGTGAAGAACCACTAAGACCAGACGAGGAGGTGTTGATCACACAAAGTGAAACGCACGCAAAGATCTCGCCGAGAGGTCAAAGTACAAAGATTCTTCAAAATACCTGAAAATGTTCTAAAAGTCTAAAGGTCTTCTTTTTTTTTCAGGTTTTCCTTTTAAGGGTCTCCACAGCCGATCAGCTGTTTCTTCTGCATCATCTGCTGTCACTCCAACCAACTACATGTCCTCTCTAACCACATCCACAAACCTCCTCTTTGGTCTTCCTCTTCTTCTCCTGCCTGCAGCTCCATCTCCAGCATCCTTCTAGCAGTAGATCCACTATCTCTCCTCTTCTTCACGGGTCAGAACCATCTCAATCTGTCCTCTCTGACTTTTTCTCCCAGACGTCTAACCTGGACTGTCCCTCTGATGTCCTCCTTTCTAATCCTGTCCTTCCTCCTCACTCCCAGAGAACATCTGAACATCTTCATCTCTGCCTCCTGTCTTCTGGTCAGAACCACCATCTCTAAACCATCCAACAGAGCTGCTCTCACCTCCATCTTTCCCTTCACTCCTGCTGCTCCTTTTCTGTCACAGATAACTCCTGACACTCCTTTCCACCCTGCCTACACTTGCTTCTTCACCATTTCTCCACACTCCCTGTTACTCTGAACAGTTGACCCCAAGTCCTTAAACTCCTGCACCTTCTCCACCTCTACTCCTTCATCCTCACCGTTCCTCCTGCCTCCCTTTCATTCACACACATGTATTCTGTCTTCATTCCTCTTCTCTTCAGCACATACCTCCACCTCTCCAGGTTCTCTTCCACCTGCTTCCTGCTCTCACTACAGATCACAATGTCCTCCACCAACATCAGAGTCCATGGAGACTCCTGTGTCTGACCTCATCTGTCAGCCTGTCCATCACCATAGAAAACAAGAAGAGGCTCAGAGCTGATCCTTGATGCAGTCCCGCCTCCACCTTGAACCAGTCCTTGACTCCTGCTGCACACCTCACCGCTGTCCTGCTGCTCTCATACATATCCTTCACCACTCTAACATTCTTCTCTGTCACTCCAGACTTCCTCATGAAATCCTACAATTCCTCCCTCGCCACCTCGTCGTCCACTTCCTCTAAATCCACAAAAACGCAACGCAACTCCCTCTGACCTTCCGTATACGTCTCCATCGGCACTCTCACAGCAAACATTGCGTTTGTCACGGTCCTCCTAATAACAATAATAATTGAAATGATAATAATTAAAAAGAAAAGTGTCTTTTAAATGTCCTCACTCTTGTGGTCCAAACCTGAAACGGACCTTTACGAAGATCCATGAACAAGAAAAGCATAAAAAAACAAACATATTCCTTTTATTTCCAATAATAGTTTTTAGTATTTAATATGATAGATTATTTTCTTATTCTATTATATATTTATACTCCATTACAAGAATCTAAAAAAAAAAGAAAAAAAAGGCCTCTATGAATTATTTTATTGTTTTTTTTTTTTTTTTAATTATGTCATAAATTATAATTTACTCAAGCAGAAAACAATATCAAGAATTTCAAAGCTGACTCAGGCTCTCCTAGTAAATATAATATGAACTATTAGGGTAAAATATCATTTATATATATATATATATATATATATATATAAGACAGATTTCTTCGAGTCGATTCACAGGCTCCTGATTTGGACGGTATCAGACAAATAATTTCCATCGGTAAAAAGGTTTTGTAGCGGTGAAAAGGTTTTGGCGGTGCGTCTGCTGGGGGGCATGTGTGGACGACGGGCTCATCATTCGACACAAAGAGCCCAAAGAGGGCTCTGACATTTCGTGGCTGGGTTACCATGGAGACCTGGCTCCTGCTGCGTGAAGGAGGACTGGGAGAGAGAGGCAGGAAGAGAGTGTCCCATTGGGTTGACGGGGGTGCGAGGGAGATGGGGGGGGGGGGGGGGGGGGGGGGGGTTGCACAATGAGGAGTGTTGTTCCGAGAATCAGGGAGGTGGGATGAACTGTAAAACTTTTTAAACATTTCAATTATTGCAGGAGTGTGTATGTGTGAGAGTGTGTGTGTGTGTGTGTGTGTGTGTGTGTGTGTGTGTGTATTTGTGTGTTTCTGTGAATATCGGGAAAGTGAGCTGGGCGCCGAAGGGAATTAAAATGAAATACAGCTGTAAGACTGACGGCTTGAACACGGCTGGTCAGCAGCAGTGCAGCAACAAACCGGACCTCGGGTGAAGGCCTTCTATCCCGTGTGTGTGTGTGTGTGCGTGTGTGTTGACATGATACCTGGTCTGGTGCTGATGTGAAGATGCGTCCGACCCGACAGAGAGCTGGTTTGAAAGCGATAGCGGCAGCTGTCTTTACTGATGTACATGCACTGGATCCACATCTCGCCCGTTTGGCCTGAAACAGAGAAACGGGGAAAGAGTGAGAACCTCATGAAGCCCAATCAGTCGGGTTTCGGCACCACAGCCCAACACTGGCGGATAACATACGCAGCCTTTCTGAATAAAAGTTACAGAGGCGCGATTGAGGATCAATGTTGCTCCGCCTCTCGGACGGCAGCAGAGGCGTTAACGGTAACTAGAAGTAGAAAAAAGCACCAAGAGAGCAAGAACTTCCTCAGAACCTTAGCCTCAGGTAGAATCCATGCAGTTTCTTTCTATACCTGTGTTCTGTGTTTGTTCTTATAATGTGCAAAATGTACACAAATGAAAAAGTTCACAAAAAAAAACAAAAATTTCCTTGCGCTTTCCACTTCAGCGTCTCTGCTCAGCCCACTGAGCCCCCAGCTCCACCCCAAAAGTAAGATCAAAGGAATAGAATGAACTCTTGAAACCGAACCCCCGAGCTCCAGCCCCAAAGTAAGATCAAAAGGAATAAGGGGATCAAAGGCAGCAGTAGCCACATTGTAACGTCGCTACTCCTAGTGGCTTATTCTATTTTTATTTCATTTTAAATAAACGTGTGAATAACGTAACGTCACCAAAATGTTATCACCTCTAGGATATGCCAGAATCTATCTCTGGTTTAAATTTCATACAAATCCTTCCAGTAGTTTTTGTGTTATACTGCTCACAAGCACACCAACACAAACTCAGGGCCGTACCGTAAACATCATCCATGTAGCCCACCAGTGGGACACAGGTGTCATTGCAGTTGTCCCCCTCGTCTCGCGTGAGACCCTGAGACAGGTGGCAGTTCACACACTTCCTGAAAGACGGAGACAGAGTCAAGCGTTAGCTTGAACTACAAATTGTCTGCATCCTCCTGCGAGACGGACACGTACCAGTATGATTGACAGGAGCCCTGGCAGGCGGGGCATCTGTCACAGAGGTCTCCGGAGTAACGAGGGTCATCACACACACACTTGCCACACACACATCGGCCCCGCCCGCCGCAAACCGAGCCGTCGCGTGATTGGCAGGCGTCTGCGGAGACGAGACACCCGCAGCTATCGCCCGTCCAACTGTCCTCGCACACACACTCGCCGAGCCGACACACACCCCGACCTGTGACGGACAGACGGACAAACTGAAAATGTAATTTTTCATTTAAAAAAAAAGAAGATTTTTAAAAAAACATTTGAGTGGGACCCCTCACCTCCACACAGAAGCCCCCCTTCGTAGGGACAGGAGAAGTCGTCCATCTGACAGTACTTCCCGTACACCGCCCCGAGTCTGCTCCGCTCGCACACACACCTCCCGCAGTCACACACACCCCGCCCGCTGCAGTCCACTTCCGACCCGTCGGCCCTGCAGCTCCGCGGTAAATCCCCGCGAGAGTCGTTCGTGGGTCCCGCATCGGGCCGCCGCTCCTGCAACCCGCTGCACGATGATTGGTTCTCGTCGCGGCAGAGCTGCGAAGGCCCGCAGCTGCAGCCGCACTTGGAGCGGACCCGGACCACGGCGGATTCGTTGTAGCCCACGGGGCGAACCGACACCGTGACGTTTTCGTCCTCGCCGCCGGCAGGACAGGAGGTCATTCCGATCGTGATGTTGAAGTGGACCTGCGCGGGGAGACAGAGGACATCAGAACTCAGTGAGCCGGGCCTTGTTTAAGCTGTGAGGGTGAATCGTGTAGGTCCAAACTTCACCCTTTAATTCCCTCAGCGAGAAAAAAAACTTTATTTAAAGATGTGTTTTATGTCTTTGGGGGCTTATATATATAAATATGTATATATCTCTGAGGTTTGAGGCGGGGGTCCACTCACTGAGTCCGTCGATCCTTTCACAGTTATTTTATTCCACTTAAGTTGGGCGTTAGGCGAAAAAAGGATTGTTTTGAACTCAAACACAATACAGTATCTTCTCAGGATTCTCATGGACGTAAAACACCATGTTCTAAAAATAATAATATATCCTTCACTTTTAAGAAAGTTCAGCTAAAGCCTTTATATCTATAAATATATATATAAATATATTTCTATAGAAATATATATATATATATATATATATATATATATATATATATATATATATATATATATATATAGATAAATATATATAGAAATATATATATTAAAAAAAAAATATATATATATATATAAATAAATATTCATATATATAAATACATATAAATATATGTATATATATGTATAAATAAAAATAAAAATTCATATATATATATAAATATGATCATGACGTTGGTGGTCCGCTGACTTTTTATATATAGTTCCACCAACAGGTTTTTATAACCAAATACATGTATAACTATAAAAGGTTACTACCTGCTGGACGTTAGCATGTTAGCATGTTAGCGTTGTCGTTTTATCCCTGAAAATTGGGGAATACTATGGAATCATCAACACGGCATCCTTCGTGTAAATGCGATACTTTAAAAATTGTTCCACGGATAATTTTCAAATTTTGTTCCCCCGTAGCCCTTAGTGTGAGGAAGAACTGCATTGATTTGGGGAAAAGTCACTATGGGATCTGATCCCAGAGCAGACTGCTGACTTCCTAGAAATACTTAGGATGAGTCAACATGGACTGTTTGAGATTATTAATGAGAGAAAATTTAATTTGAGGAGTTCAAATCCCGAATCCTGAACTGAATCCTGATTTCAGCCAAATCCTGAACATAAATCCGCTCCCTGGTTTCATAACGGCTAAACATGAAGGTATGTTAGGATTCTAGGACTAATGGGTCGTGAAATCACATGTTTAATCCGCTCAACCTTCAGTGTGTGTGTGTGTGTGTGTGTGTGTGTGTGTGTGTGTGTGTGTGTGTGTGTGTGTGTGTGTGTGTGTGTGTGTGTGTGTGTGTGTGTCATAAAGTTCCTGTTCCGTCTCCTGGAGGCGTTTCTGCAAAAATGCAAGTCATTCTTGGCAAGCTGGATTTCACTCAGCAGTTATTCTGGTACCGTTTGATTGGGTTGGACACCAGAACATCTCCGGCCCTTAGCAGTGGATCCGCTTGGACAGAGAGGGGACACGGACACCCAGTACCGGCTGACCGCAGCGTCCTCCACCGACACCTCCACCTCCACCTCCGACAGCAGCCTCTGGACGCGGAGAGGGTGGAGAGAGAAGCAAAAGGAAAATTTCTGTTTGCCGTCTCGTATTCAAAGTCCAAATCTAATCTGGAGTCGGCTTAAAGGTCGAGTTGGAATAATCTGTGTGAGAAAGGACAGACAGAAAGGGGTAAAGTGGATTAATTAAACTCGTCACATGTCCTCAGAGAGAGAGTCGGGCGGAGGGGGGGGTTTATGTGAACCAGGAGGTGGGGGCTAAAATAGAATCTTTGTGTCCATCTACGATTAGGACACATGGTTTCCGCGGGGTTCTGATAGCCGTTATAATGCCTGCTTCTGTTCAGGCCCCTGCGGGGGGGGGGGGGGGGGGGGGGGGCATGTATGTGTGTGTGTGTGTGTGTACGTGGGCGTGTACCAAGATCCATGGGTTCGGCAGATTCCCTGAAAAAACAAAGGAGTGCTGTACACAGAGCAAGATTATAGCCTCGTCGGCTGCCAAGTGAACGCGCCCCCCCCCCACCCCCGCCCTCCCACTCGTTACCCTCCATAACCTCCTGTTCAACTCCGTTTTACTTCTGGGGAATTTGGTAACTGACCTGATATTACGACATGATTTACGATTTCTCCTCTTTAATCTTTCAGCCGGTACAAACAATAGCTTTTTGTAGTGACTCCTCCTCTCCTCCTCCGGTGGATCTACTTTCCCCACATGTCGGGGGACAGAAATAGTTCGCCGATACGAGATTGGGTTCGATCTGCCATTAAGGTTGCTGAAATGGACTTCATCCCTCCGGCACTCTCCAGCTCGCCGCTATTTAATTGATTTCGATTTATTTATTTTTTCAGGAGGCAGAGGAGATTTGAAGTCTGATGTCATCGCGTTCCTTTCACTGGTCGCTAATAATACCAGGGACCTTCTCATGTTTGGTTATGAAAGATGGAAAAATCAATACGTAAGACACAAACAATGTCTGAACATTTCTTTTCCAGCGTCAAACGTTATCCCCGCTTTCAATTTTAATGCCTCTGTTTATTTCTGTGGTTTACTATTATCCAGAATTTTATTTGGTTTTACTTTCTCCTTTAATAATTATTATTATTATTATTTTTTTAACAATAACTGTCAGTTTGTGGGATTTTTTTTACCAAAAACTTTCAGTTTCAATTTGATTGTTTTTGCACTCAATCATCTGCCTTTGATGTATTTCACGGTGAAAAAAGCAAAAAAACTAGTGAATGAATTGACGATTCCGTGACTTCTGTCTGAAAACGGGAATATTCCAGGAGTCGGATTACGTGACTAAACAAGACTAACAGAAAAAAGCTCAGAAATTCTGTCAGTCAAGGCGGGATAGTGGTTCTGAGACGGCGGGGAAAGGTTATTCTTGAAAGCTGCAGAGGAAGAAGGGGAGTGGCTTGTACCTCGTATGCGTTCACCACCAACTCTATGAGGTTCGGAGCCTGGAAGAGGCCCAACCTTCCCAGGTAAGAGCCCGGCAGAAGTTTAACCAAGTCCTAGCGGAGCAGAGGAAAAAGAAGACCTGATTTTTATGATGGTTTTTAAATAGTTCCCGTGTGTAAAAGTCGGCCCTGCATGCACCCCTTTCCTCCTTTCCGTCACCCGGAGGATTCAACTCGGCTCGGCCGCCAGCCTCGCAGTCGCACAAGGGAAGGAGGCCGAGGAGTTCCGAGCCCAGCCGAGTTGAATCCTGCTACAAAACCGCTTCGCTGCTTTTTCTTGCATCACATAATACGTAGAATCCTCCATTTGTCAAAACACAAAACACAGCAATGTCTCAAAATGCGAGAAAAAAAAAATCCCTCTCGCAACATGGCGGCCTCCACACGGAAATCGGAAAAAATATCGGTAATTAAAAAAAGATTTTTTGCTTTCGGCTGAACGTTCGCCAAAACAACTAGTTAATAATATTTGTATTTCATTTATTTAAGATATTACGATATAAAACCAAATAGCCTCTAATTTGTACACACATTAAACCTTTGAATGCAAAATTTTTAATCTATTTTTTAATCTGCTATTTCTTAAAAAAAAAAAAAAAAACTATTTAATCGTGTTTCTGTCCGACAGTAGTGCAAATAGTGAATGCTCCAGGTTCTCCTCCACCTGCTGCCTGCTCTCAATACAGATCACATGTCCTCCACCAACATCAAAGTCCACGGAGACATCATCTGTCAGCCTGTCCATCACCATAGCAAACAAGAAGGGGCTCAGTGCCGATCCTTGATGCAGTCCCACCTCCACCATGGACCCTTACATCCGTGACTCCAACCCCCCCCCCCACCTCCCCGCTGTCATGCTGCTCTCATACATATCCTGTACCACTCTAACATTCTTCCCAACATGGAGTTAAAAGGGTTTTTTTCTAAAAAAAAACAACAACCTAAAAACATTAACTTTTTTCGCAAAAAAACAAACAAACCTAGTTATTAATATCATATTCCACATTTGCATAAATTGAAGGTAGAAAAGAATTCATCTGTACAAATAAGCAGGACGGGACTAATGCGTGTGAAGATGATGATGATGATGATGATGATGATGATGATGATGATGATGATGATGATGATGATGATGATATTACCTCATACCACCGGTACTGCTGCTTCTCCACAGCAAAGATGGAGTGGATGTGATTTTCAAGCAGCTTGTCAGACAACTGACCGACGCTGGGATGGTCCTGAAAAGAAAACATTTTCCTTCAGACTGAATGTTGTCAGAATATTTATGTTCAAGGTTTATTTTTCTTAAGAGGATCAATTCCATTTGGTTTGTTGAATAATGAAGCATCATCTTCTTCCTCTTCCTCTTCTTTGGGCTGTTCCCTTTAGGGGTCTCCATAGCAGATCTTCTGGTTCCATCTGCCCCTGTCCTCTGAATCTTCTTCTTGTCTGTCATTCCAACCAACTACATGTCCTCTCCCACCACATCCAGAAACCTCCTCTTTGGTCTTCCTCTTCTTCTCCTGCCTGCAGCTCCTTCTCCAGCATCCTTCTACCAGTAGATCCACTATCCCTCCTCTTCTTCACGGGTCAGAACATCTCAATCTGTCCTCTCTGACTTTGTCTCCAGGACGTCTAACCTGGACTGTCCCTCTGATGTCTCCTTCATAATCCTGTCCTTCCTCCTCACTCCGAGAGAACATCTGAACATCTTCATCTCTGCCTCCTGTCTTCTGGTCAGAACCACCGTCTCTAAGCCATCCAGCAGAACTGCTCTCACCTCCATCTTGGAAACCTTTCCCTTCCTTAACCTAGCTCCCATCAACTCTTCTCCCAGGTCTTCATCGTATGGCTCTTCAGCTCTGAACATCCGCCTTGTTCTTCAGAATCGACACCAGTTCACTTTCCTTCCAACCCTCAGGCCTCCTCTCTTCCTCCAAGGAGAGTCAATAAGAACATTTTCTAAAAAGCAGGGGTTCCTCCTCCACCTACCATCCTGGTGCTGCCCGTGTAGACGTTGTTCTCCAGGTGACAGCGGCCGTCATGCGGCGTGACAATCCCCGCCAGCCGGCCATCCAGTGCCAGGTGAGACGGCTGGTCGGTCATCAGGAGCAAAAGACGCTTCGCCTCCGGACGCCAACCCACTGCTCTCTGAACGAGAGAAAGAGCGGAATCATGGGAAATCAAGCAATGTTTCTGATGCTATCTGGTGTTTGTTATAATTTAGAAACGGCAAAAGTTGGGGATGTTACGGAATCGTTAGCGGCGCCGGCGCGGTAAATCCTTCTAGTTAACGCGATAACTCAAAAAACGATCTCATGGATCAATTTCAAAGTTTATAATAATAATAATACATTTCATTTATAACGCACTTTACATTTGGATCAAATCTCAAAGCGCTACAAAGTAAAAGCAGATAAAAGCATCAAGAAGAAATAAAATAATAACTTTATAAAAACATGACCAAAAAGCAGCAATGTTAATTAAAGTTATAGGTTCTGCTGAAAAGGAAAGTTTTAAATCCTTTTTTCAGTCGTCTGTGGAGCCCTCAGATGGTTATACCCTCGTAGACCTTAGTCTGAGGAAGGACTGTATTCATTTTGGGACATGTGGGTCATATACTTTCGACACTAGGGGGAGTTTATCGCCAAAGGTTTTTGTGCCATGGTTTTGCTATCGTTGGTCCGAACCGTTTAGTCCGAATACTGCACTTAAGAATCTTGAATATATCATATTTTACTCTAGTACTTCATATTTTACTCACTAGGAAGTTTTAAATTTGTGATAATCTCCTGTTTTTAGTTTGAATTGAGGAGTTCAATAAAGGGAATTGCTTGTATAACGCAGGGGATTGGGATATTGGGGATATACCCTTTCTGTCGGGGATGACATCGTCGGTCCAGTTTTACATTTTTGTCCTACTGAAGCCAAAAAGGCTTCACTTATCCAGGGATTAATCTCCCCGATTTGATTCATACGCACCAATTTTGGACTAAATCGGACCAACAGTCAGAACATTTGCCAGAAAAACACTTTTATTCGTAAAAAAACACTCCCCCTAGTGGGTCAAATATGTACTTTAAGGATAAATTATGATATATTAAAGACATATCTACTCGAATCGATTCATTTGCATCAAATTTGGACTAAATCTGAAAAACATTTATCAAGATTTGCCTGAAAAACACTGTTATTCATAAAAGAAAACTCCCCCTAGTGGGTAAAATATGTACTTTAAGGTTAAATTATGATATACTAAAGGTAAATCTCCTCAAGTTGTTTCTTGTGCGTAAAATTCGGACTATATTGGACCAGCTGTTACAAATTATGACCCAGTACAGAGTGGAACTACACTTCACCGGGGCGCGAACAACAATTGGTTTACGGCGGCTAACCACTCCTCTTCATCGGGGGAGTCTTTTTATTGCCTCTGACATCCATATTCCCTTGACTCACCCGTCGCTAACCTCTTACAGCGACCTGATGCGGGACACATGTGCAGGCTTTGTTTGAAAAGTGTACAAATGTGGTGAGAAAATTGCGCATGGAGCTGCTTTAGTCATCCGGACTACATCAGTCATGTCGGCCGAACGCCTCTTCTCCGCGATTCCCAATCAAAAAAGGAAAAGGCAGCAGAAGTTCTTCCACGAGTCACAAAGTCGGCCCGTTTTCTCTTTACCCTTTTTTTTTTTTTTTTTTTTACAAGCCTGTCACTCGCCCGTGTGTGAGCGTGGGAGAGGAACGAGGGTCCGTGGGAGTCTGTGTGTGTATTTAAGGAAAACCCAGCGAGTTTATAAGCAGGCCTGACATCATGGAGAGTCTATTCCTAGAGTCATGACCACCATGGTGTTTCCCTGCAGACTGGTTACTCAAGGCCCCCCCTTCACGCTTTTGACTCACGGCCCCCCTGCAGCTGTGTGCGTGTGCGTGTGTGTGTGTGTGAGCCATAGCATAGCAGTTGTGTCATTGCTCACTGGGATTCCATTGGTAATATCTAATGCAGACTCACCATTCGCCCACAATAAAGGCCCCTTTCCCCGGCATGCGGACCCCACCAGCGAATACGGGACCGTGAGTCATTTGGGAATGCGTCCTAGAATGTGGAGTGAGCTGACCCGCGGGTTTCATCACTTCTGATATCCTGACTTCTCTTCCCGTACCCACCTGGCAGACAGCGGCTTGCAGCATGGCGTCCAGCCCCCCCTCAGGTGTGTCCATGTTTCCAGAGATGCGCTGTCGTTTCATCTCGCGCGTGAACTCGCTCATGTTTCCCGTCAAGCTGAGGACGTGGTGGAAGCCGTGGGCGGGACGGCAGTGGATCTCGTAATCGCTATGCAGGAGACACGAGCCGGAAGTGTACGATTAATACATTTAACGCGTTTCTACGTCACATGAAAAACTAATGGAAGACTTTTATATTCTTCTAATGAAACAAATATTTGATTTAATGCCACAATTATTAGCAGCCTGTGTTTAATATTTTTTGCTCCGCCCCCTTTTGACTCAATAACAGCCTGAGTCTCCTTCTGTCGTCTGTGAGGAGGTCTGAGGACACATGGAGAAGATCTGAGACCATTCCTCCATACAGAACCTCTCCACCTCCTTCAGGTTCTGAGGTCCACACTGGTGGACTCTCCTCTGCAGCACATCCTACAGATGTTCTGTTGGGTTTAGGTCAGGTGACTGGGACGGTCATGACAGAACGTTTATTCTGTGACCTCTGAACCATTCTTGGGTTGATGTTGTTCTGCTGGAAGGTCCAACAACGACCCACTTTAAGTTCTAATCCAGTATCTGCTGGAGTCCATGGAACCATGTCTTTTAACAAGATGTCCAGAACCTTTGGAAGAACATAAACCCCTACAGCATCAGAGATCCACCACCAGACTTCACAGTGGGTATGAGGGGCTTCTCTCCTTGACTTCCTTTCTTGCTAGCCAACACCCATCTTAGATGTTTGTTCCCAAAAGGTTCTACTTTGGTCTCATCTGACCTCTGACCTTGTTCCAGTGAAAGTCCCAGTGGTGTTTGTCAAACTGTAGCAGCGTTAGCTTGTTTGTGGACGACAGCAGAGGCTTTTTCTTGCTACCCTCCCAAACAGCTGGTGTTGGTGTCGGCGCCATCTGATGGTGGTTATGGTGGAACCTCATATTTATACCTCAGTAAAACAGGAAGTCATTGTTCACCACTTCAGATTTCTTACTCAAACAAGTCAACCTAAAAATATAAAACAGGCTGGGAAAAATGCTTCAGTTACCTTTGAATCATAGGATTACACATGTTTTGGAGAAAATGATTTGTTTTCATGGTGAGAATGTAATGTTTTGTTTGATTTTGTTACTTTTAGTTAAAGGTAAGATTCCTCTGAATAATAAATAATAATTGAATAATGATAACTGATTGAAAAATCATGTTTATAGACAATAAAGGCTTTTTTTCCCCTCTCAAACTCAATATAATCTTAAAGGAAATCTAATTTAACCATATCAATGCGCATATGACAAAAATGTATCTTAAAAAATGTGATTCCTTCTGGACACATTATATAATTATCTGAAATAATTTTAGAAAATAATTATCTTTCAGCTCAAAGGCAAACCTTTGAGGTGATATAATAATTATTTCATCCATTTCAAGGAAATACAGAAAACACCTTCGTACCTGCATGGGTTGTTGATCTTGGAGGGATGGACGTTGATGTAAGGGGAGACGGGTTTGTCCACAAACGAACCGAAACCCAGCCAGAGGTCGGAGGAGTGCTCCGTCATCCGGAGAGACAGAGCCACGCCCACTGTCTTCAGCTGCCCAATGGGGGGGGGAAAGAAAAGAAACATCAACGTGAGAAAGAAGAGGATAATAATCCAGGAGAAGACAAACAGCAAGCGGTGTTCTTGCTGTTCAGCAGAATGTTTGTGCTGAACAGCAAGGGGCTGAGGACGGAGCCCTGGGGCACACCACCGGTCAAAAAAGCTCTATTTGATAAATTGACTTTTTTTTTTTTGGTATGTCAAAACATGTGAGGACTTACTAAACAGAATTACGTGACCGGAGACGAGGAAAAAAAAGTCTTATAAGTTTCTAAAAATGTTAAATGTAAAAGTCTATAAGCTCCTTAACTTCTGAAAAAGGGGGAGGAGCTTACGGTGAAAGTAAATATTTGTTCTTATACCAAAGTTCAGGTTTAAGTTATAAAGTATATGATCCAGTTAGTTTTGGTTTTTTGGTTATACCTTCATTTTGTCCTCATTCCATTTGTTTTTCTTCTTCCTTTGTTTTCTTCATGTCAATCAAATCAATTTGATCTATATTATTATATTATTTATATTTTTAGCGCCGATTCACAACGAATGTAGTCTCAAGGCGCTTTCCAAAACGGAGCGGGTCAGGACGGTACTCTTCGTTCATTATTCTACAGGTCCAACTAGCTTTTGGCGACAGTGGCAACAAAAAAACTGCCTATTATTGGGCAGAAACCCCGAGCAGATCCGCGGCTGTATTGACCGGATGGGCGAGGGAATGCAAGAGAGAGGGGTGAGAGAGTGTAACAGTAAGCGTCTTGTATGCCTGCTAAACATACAAATATGAACTGAACCATGGTTAGCATAGATCTGGACCAAATTCCAGCTCTTTTATATGGCAATCGGTCCAGGGAGGTTTCATGCCTTTAATTTGGTCCGGATCAAACTACAAAATTCCAAAAGTCAAAATCAAACGCGAAAGGGGTGAAAGCCTCAAATGTCACACTAGACATCAATGCTGCTGTGTTACACAACACAAAAACCTTTACTTCTGGACACACACTGGGTCAGTGTTCTGCCACGTACGCTCCTTCGGCGTGAATAGACAAAGGTGGCATAGAGGAAGGTCTTCGTCACTGCGCCGGTGAACAAGGTCTGTGTCAGAAATGGCTACACACAGAAAAACTTACGTGATCCAGTTTTTCCTGCATAGATGCCGAAACGTCAACCAGGCAGTATAGATCCAGAGGATAACGCTCCAGCTGCTTCACGGCTACTACGATGCTAGCCTCTGAGCCTGAGCACGCACACACACACACACACACACACACACACACACACACACACATACACACACACACACACACATACACCCACACACACACACACATATACACATATACACACACACATATACACATACACACACGCACACACACACACACACACACACACACACACACACATACACACACACACACACACATACACCCACACACACACACACATATACACATATACACACATACACACATACACACACACACACACACACACACACACACACACATACACACACACACACACCCACATACACACGCACACACACACACACACATACACCCACACACACAAACACACACACACGCACAAACACACATACACCCACATACACACGCACACACACACACACGCACACACACACACACACACACACACACATACACCCACACACACACACACACACATACACACACACACATACACCCACACACACACACATATACACATATACACACACACATATACACACACACACATATACAAACACACACATACACACACAACCCACACATACAAACACATATACACGCACACACACACACACACACATATACAAACACACACACACGCACAAACACACATACACCCACATACACACGCACACACACACACGCACGCACACACACACACACACACACACACAAATACCGTACACACGCACACACAACAAATTAAAGAGATTAAAGAATCAATCTTGATCTCCGCTGACAGAAAAAAGCACAAAATCTCCATTTAAAACCTGAATCTGAAGTTCTTACCGGGTCTCAGGTTGACGCTGATGTCCCGCGGAGACACCTGCGCGCTGCTGATGGTGGCGTCGACCTCCACCTTGACCTCCGATTGCTCCATGAACTCTGCCTCGCAGCCCTTACTGAGCAGCTTCACTGGCAGGTCACAGCGCTGGCTGGGACCCGCCCCATCCAGGAAGTCCTGGAGGTCAGATGAGAAGAACATGACGATTAAACATTTAATCATCATTTAACAACAGGTTTTACTTTCAGTTTTTTCGCTCAGCCTCATATGAAGAAAATGTTAGAAAAAACAAAAACAGCATTTAAATCATCAAAAACAAGGAGAACAAAAAGTTGACACAGTCTTAAAGTTTTATAGCTATGCCGTCTTTTCAGACGTTGACTGTATGGTTCTTGTTTACGAAGTCATTCTATCTCTAAATGTCATTCTTCATCCATCCACACTTTTGGTTCATTTCACACGGGATAAAAATGTCGGCCCGCCGAGTAAGGACAAAATAAGTTAGTCTAAATTTACCTGATATCAACCTTCCAGAAGATATCCAACTTAGATATTAGTCATATTTCACTCACTAACCAAACACCTGTTTTTCTTTACCTTTATTTCCCAACCGTATGTCCGATTATGTCCAAACTGCCTCACGGAAATTTGTTTTGTTTCATTACTGCGCTCATAAAAACCAATGAACTGTATTCATCTTCAGTATTGAGTCACTATGGGATCTGATCTCAGAACATGCTGTTACTATGACTCCATAGAAAAAAGTCACGAGTCACATTTCATTTGAAGAGTTCAGTCAGGGGGGATCGCTTATACAACACAGGGGATTGGGGGCCAGTCAAGGAGCCAGTTTAATCATCACCTCAGAGAAATAATCTTTCTGTAAATAACCCCATTGTGGCCTAATAGTCCCCGCCCCCTCAACAATCAACAACAGCATCATGCCGTCAAGCTTTGTACTGGATTAGTGACCTTTGCCCCTTCAGGTCTGAGAGAAACGTTCACAGAAGCAGTGATTCAACCTGGAAACATAAAAACTAATCTTGTACTTGCACAAACTTCTACGAGGAATCACCTCGACCGAACTCGTCCGGTTAAATGTGAAGTTATGTCCGGAAAACTGTTATCCGTGAGAAAGCTCCCACCAGGGAGTAAAACATGAACTATTAGAGTGAAATAATCATAGATACGAGATACATTTCCTGGAATCGACTCATCTGCACTGAATTTGAACTTAATGGGACCTACGGTTGAGAAATCATGAAGTTTAAAGAGACTGGAGATGTTAGACATCCGCCTGGAAGAGGACGTGTCTGCAAACTGACCCCACACACTCTGAGAAGGATGGTTGGATTGGCAAAAGACTCTCCAAGGATCACAGCTATAGAGGTCAGAGGTCAGTTGTTTCTTGGAGTCAGAAAAGTCTCCCTAACCACCATCAGATGGCACCGACACCAGAACCAGCTGTTTGGGATGCTAGCAAAAAAAAACAAAAACTCACTGATACCGTTTGTTAACGGTAAAACGTGATCCGGCACATTTAGAAGTCCAGAACCTGATCCATTTCTACTTTCCTCAGTGACCGTGTGACCGGAGGTTAGAGTGGTGATGTCACACACCAGTGAGAGCGGACCCCTCCTGAGGATTTCCGTTCAGGTTAGGGGTCCGCGTGTTGGGAAAACACCTGAAGTCTGTTAACGCACATGTGTTTATAATCCGGTCCAGCCTGGTCGTGTGTGTAACTGGCGAGGTGGGAGGCTTTGAGAGCTTCTCCGCGTTGATTCAGGGTGGGCGCTTTACAAGACGAGGAACGGCAGCTACAGACTGAAGAAAAGACGGCGGCAGACGCCGATGTGAGACGCTCGCCGTGATACGTGTGAGCACCCGGAGTCTAGACTAAACACACGGACGGACGGCCACAGGAGGAGGCAAGCACGGGGGAAAAAACACACTCCCAGAGGTCAGAGTTCAGGCCACTGAGCTCAAACATGCACATTATATTCACATCCGTGGGCGGCATATAATCTTTGGTGTGTGTCATCGCAGGAATGCTGCCGAACGTCTGCCACGTTCTTTCTTTTCTTCTTCTCCTCTCTCCACGTCGCACACAAACTGGCTGTTTCATTCGCATTCCTACCTCCTTGAAGCACCAGGCACACCGCGGTCCTCGCCCGAGACACTCCACGCAGGAAGTGATGCTTGGAGACCAGCACAGACTGTCACCTGCAGGAAGAGAGGTGAGCGGAGGTAGAAAGATGCAGAAGAAGAAGAAACGGGGTGAAGAGGAGATTCGGATTAGGAGGTGATGGAATGAGAGAATGTGTGTGTGTGTGCGTGTGTGTGTGTGTGTGTGTGTGTGAACAATTATTAAGCCTGTTCATGAGTGAAAGGGAAAACCGGCTGGTAGTGTGAGAACAGGTGCTTGGGTTATCACACAGACACACACACACACACACACACACACACACACACACATATGCACACGTCCACATAAACACAGATGCACAACCACACACACACAAACAGATGCACCCACACACAAACACCCACATAGATTCACACGTTCAAAAACACACACACAAACACAAGAAACACACACACGCACGTTGACACACAAACACTGCATGCACACACACGCACACATATATGCACATAAACACAGATGCACACACAGACACAAATGCACACAAACACACACACACACAAATCCACACTCAAACACAAACATGCACACACTCAAACATACACCGACACACACACATAAATACACTCACAGAAGCACACAAACACATACACAATCACAAACACACACGCTCTCACACATACACATACTCATACTCACACACACACATACACACAATCTCACGCACACACACACTCTAACTCTCACATACAAACACTCTCTCACACATACACACACACTCTCTCACATACACGCACACACACACACACGCACACTCTAACTCTCACATACAAACACTCTCTCTCACACACACACACTCTCACACACACACGCACACTCTAACTCGCTTACACACACACACACACACGCGCGCACACACACACACACACACACGCGCGCACACACACACGCACACACACTCATGAATCATGACTAGATGTGCATTAACGGAGTGACTCTGAGATAAGTCATTCAGAGTAAAATCTCTTTTATGCGGCGGCGGCGGAAAGATAAAGCAGAAATTGAGAAGTTTAGATTTTTAGGGGGGGACAGAGACTCAGAATGACCTGGGGGATGACAGAATGGTGGGATTAATTCTTCACTGAGGTGATTTATCTGCTGAGAACCAATTTTTTACAGCTATTTCTGTGAGCTATAGAGTTGGAATGTAGGAGGCTGCAGGTTCTAACGTCACTCCCAGCCCACAAGCAAATATCTGCCACCCGGTGAGAAACCCCCGAAACCCCTGACCCCCCGCTGTGTCTCACACACAGCGACCTCAAGAACGAATGCGCCCGTTAACAACAATGAGGAAAATTCATTCACTGATTGACTCATTATTCAAACCACTTATCCTGTTCGTGGTTGCGGGGGGCGGAGCCTATCCCAGCATGCATTTGCCCGGGTACAACAAGATGCATTTTATTGTCTTATCTTATCTTTAATTCAAATGACTCACAACAATCTATACTTTTATTGGGGTAACAGAAATTGTAGAAAATGACATTCTTAACATGAAAGAATTATTTTAGATCAAAAACACGTGTTCCAGAATTATTGACACCCCTAGGAAATCCTGGGATACAAAGAAAACTGAAACATATTTCCAGTCCATATTTTTAGGTTCACATGTTTTTCGTAGGAACTAGGAAGTGGTGACTTCCTGTTTGACCGTGGTATAAATATGAGGTGACACAGGCCTGATTGTCTCTGAGGTTCTTCACGATGATGAAGACCAGAGAACACAGCAATGACACACACAAGCTAACGCTGCTACTGTTTGACAAACACCACTGGGACTTTCACTGGAACAAGGTCAAAGGTCAGATGAGACAGAAGTAGAACTTTTTTTTAAACAAGCATCTAAGATAGGGTGACGCAGCAAGAAAGAAAGCCACAGAGAAAAGATCCTCACATCCACAGTGAAGTCTGCTGGTGGATCTCTGATGCCATGGGCTGTTTTTCTTCCAACAGCCCAAGACATCTTCTTTAAAGACCTGAAAACCTAAAGTCTCTGTCAGGAACCTTAAAGTGGGTCGTGGTTGGACCTTCCAGCAGAACAATGATCTGAAGGTCACCTCAACATCAACCCAAGAATGGTTCAGAGGTCACAGAATAAAGGGTCTGTCATGACCATCCCAGTCAGCTGACCTGAACCCACCAGAACATCTGTTGGATGTGCTGCAGAGGAGAGTCCATCAGTGTGGACGTCAGAACCTGAAGGAGGTGGAGAGGTTCTGTATGGAGGAATGTTCTCAGATCTTCTCCATGTGTCCTCAGACCTCCTCACAGAGTACAGAAGAAAAACTCAGTCTATTATTGTGACACATTTTTGTATAAGTTAAGATTGAAATGTGTGTTTGAGTTTTTTTTCCTGAGTTAAATTTTAGATTTTTGTGAATAATTCGAATAATAGATCATAAACATTTTTTGCATCTAATTTTTTTGACAAGTAACTCCTAATTAAATATCAGTTTGAACTTTTGCGCAGCAGAATAAATGTTGTTAACAGTTGTTTAGTTGTTGAATCTTCTACCTCGGACTTGTGAAAATCAGCCAGAAGATGTTTCTTCAGAAGGAAATCTATATAATAGCCAGGAACAGAAGTTGTGTTCTGCAGAACTCGCAGATGTGCGGGAGTTGCGCAATGTGGTCCGGAGGAGATACGAGATGCTGGAATATGATGTAACCGCTTCCACGGAGACTCTACTCACCGGAACCGGAGGCTTCTGCGCAGAGGGCGACCGCGGAGCAGCAGAGCAGGACGCAAAGAGGCACGGTGCCGTAATTTCGGAGCCACGAAGTCATATTCTCCTTTCCACACCGAGAGGACGAGCGGGAGGCGCAGGTTCGGAGCTACTGGACGCGCACCGGGGGGAACCAGGCACCGTGGGTCGGCCGCCGCACAAACAATAGACGGCAGTACCGCGCTGAGCCTCGGGGCATTGTTGTCCACTCCAAAAACCTTCTAATCCCCGAGGAGGTGTTCACATTCCCCCGGGTCGAATCAGCTTACACGCGCGCTCCCCCGTGATCCACGGAAGGACCTGAAGCAATCGGTCGAGCGGACGCAAGTCCGGTCATCTATTTCCATCCGGCCGCCGGTGTGAGACCAATCCACGCGTGGTGCCGGTGATGGAGCTCTCCTCTCACAGCTGATGGCGGAGGTTCATCCCGCAACGGAGCGGCGCTGAGTTAGACGCAAGATCGCAGCCGGTACCGCCGACATGCCGCGTGAACATCCGTCACTCGAGCCCGGAGTGACCGAGTTTTTAAACCGCCGTTCTGACTCAAGCAACCGGAGCCATGGCAACGACGCGCTTCTCCTCGCCGTCTCAGGGAAGCGAGACCGAGGGGGAGGATAAGAGGGAGGAGAGAGGAGACGAGTAAGGAGAGAGGGAGAGAGGAAGCGCCATAAAGTTGTTACTATATGAGGGGGCGTGGTCGTGGTGATGGTGGTGGTGGTGGTGGGCGGGGGGGGGGGCATTCCATGTGTCTGAACGCAGGGACTTAAATAGCCTCTCCTACACTCTAAAAACAAATGTTAAGGCCCCGGAAACAAACCAAGAAAATATCCAAGCTTAAAAAAACCAATCCCCTGCGTTGTACAAGCAGCCAACCCGGATTGAACTCCTCAAATTCAGCATTACCTCCGAAAAAGTTGATTTTTTGTTCGAAACAAAAAACGAAGTCCCCCTAGTGGTTGATATAAGAACTACTATCATCAAATATACAATTTGTGTGTGTGTATATATATTTATATATATATATAGATATATGTATGTGTATATATTTATATGTATGTATATATATATACACATACACATAAATATATATATATACACATACAAACATATATATATACATAGATATAGATCTATCTAAAAATAATATGTCTAAATATGCACAAAGTTTTTTATAAATCTGACCAACTGTTTTCGGGCGTTTAGCTCCCCCTAGTGTCAGAAAAATGCAACCATCCCTTCCCGAAATCAATCCAGTACTTCCTCGCATCCCAGGTCCATGTGGGTAATAATGTGATTTTCAATCACAATAAGGATGGACAAGAATTTTTCAGAGATGAAATTGAAGGATTAAAAATAAATCACTTCTCCAACATCCTTTTGATATAAAAAAATGAGATATAATATAATATTACAAACTTATAACAACTGTAGGATTTATTTATAAGTCTCCAAGGCATCAAGCCAACGTTATTAAACTACTACAACCCTAATTTTATATCAAACTAGTCAAGAAAATGTGCGTTTAAATGACCCTCGATGTGATTAAGTGGGTTTTAGAGAAACATTAAAAATAATGTTTCTCTAAATCAATGTATTACAACTTCTATGTTTACCTGCTGGCTAAAGGCTCCCTGTGTTATATTTTTAGAGTGTGTGTGTGTGTGTGTGGGGGGGGGGGGGGGGGGGGGGGGGGGCGTTCACGAACACTGAGAGCTCCTGTGTGTGTTCGGACCCCGGCGGTGTGGGTGAATGTTGGGGTAGAGGTGGGTCAAAGAAAAAAGAGTTCTTTCAGAGGGGTTTACAAGCTGGTGCTAAGGAGGAGGAGGAGGAGGAGGAGGAGGAGGAGGAGGAGGAGGAGGGGGGAAGTTTTGGTCCATTGTGCACAGATTCCAATGACATGGAGTAACCTCTCCTCTCCTCGCCGGCCGGCTGCTGCGCTGAGCCGGAGCCAGCGGCGACTCGGCCCAACGTGTTCTGCAGCAGGAGAACCGAGCCATGCAAGGACAAAAGATAGTCGGCCATCTTTGGCACCCACGGCGGGAAATGTTTTGCTTGGTCTGCGGCCTAAACTGCGATTGTGAAAGTGCCAGCAGTGGGCCTGCGACGCAAACGCGATACGCTCACCCAGCATGCACCGTCACAGACGTCCTTTCTCTTCCCGGCTCGACCCAATCCGTTACTCAGAAGGCTGGAGCCGGGCCAGATCCACCTCCCCTCCCGTTCATTCACTGAATTCATCAAAGGGGAACCGACGCCGCTCAGTCGGCGCTCTCTCAGCGCTCCCTCGCAATTATGGCAATGTTGCAAACGCACAGCACTTTCCTTTAAAGCGTGTGAGATCCCAGAATCCCAGAATCCAGATTCCGGGCCTCCCCTCTCTTGGCAGGATGGAGGGGGACCAGGAAGTATGCATGCGTCCTCCACTGATAAACCTGATAATGGACTTTAGAGTAAACAGGACCTTGGTCCTATTGATGCTGCTCAACATCAGCATCATGGCGACAACCGTCTTCAGAGCGAGGCTGACACAAAACACTCCTCCTCTCCATCATTACTCCCCCATCTTCTTCACCTCCCTGACCGACACATCTTCTCCTTCTCCCTCCCACTGGTGTGTTTGTGTTAGCAGTCGGCTGGGCTTTCCATCACGCTGGTCTGGTCTCATCACCCTTCAACACACACACACACACACACACACACACACACACACACACACACACACACACACACACACACACACACACACACACAGTCACTCTCATACAAATACACACAGACACACACACACATACACACACACACACAGTCACTCTCATACAAATACACACAGACACACACACACAGACACACACACACACACACACACACACAGTCACTCTCATACACACACACACAGACACACACACAGACACACACACAGCCACTCTCATACACACACACACAGACACACAAACACAGACACACACACAGTCACTCTCATACACACACACAGACACACACACATACACAAACACACAGTCACTCTCATACACACACACACAGTCACTCTCATACACACAAACACACACACACACACAGTCACTCACAAACACACTCACACACACACACACAGTCACTCACAAACACACTCACACACACACACACACACAGTCACTCTCATACACACAAACACACACACACACACAGTCACTCACAAACATATATACAAACCCCCCTTATACACACACACACACACACATATATACACTCACACATATACACACACACATATACACTCACAAACACACTCTCACACACTCACACAAACCATCAAACACATATACACTCACACGCATAAACACACACACAGATATATACACTCACTTACACGCACACACACAGTCACTCACGAACACACTCTCACACACTCACACACTCACACACGTATATAAACACTCAAACATACACATAAACAAACACAGTGACTCATGCGCGCACACACATATATATACACTCACACGCACATACACACACACATGTATACACTCAGTTACACGCACACACACAGTCACTCACGAACACACTCTCACACACTCACACACGTATATAAACACTCAAACATACACATAAACAAACACAGTGACTCGCACACTCACACACACACACACACACACACACACACACACACACACACACACACACACTCACTCTTCTTCGGTACCTGCTCATTGTCCTCTCCGGATCCTCCTTTTAAACGTCGACCCATCTCACTCATTGTCGTTCCCACACTCTTCTCTCTGCCACACATTCTTCTCTGAGTCGATGCGTGAGCAAAGTCGGGGTCAAAGGTGAATCGGGAGCTGAGCGGGGAATCCCACACAAAGACACAAACCAGCTACAAGTGTGTGAGTCGGTGAGAAGAGACATCTGGAGTGTTTTGGTACCACGGTGAATTTTTGTGTGTGTCTGAAGGGTGTATCTCTGAAAAGCCCCCAATCCACTGCGTTGTACCAGCAGTCCCCTCAATAGAACCTCCTCCAATTAAATCAAACAGGAGATAATCTCAAACAGTCCGTATCGACCCGACCTCACTATTTCTATGAGGTCAACAGTCTGTTCTAGGATCAGATCCCACAGTGACTCAATGATGAAGATCAATACAGGTAACTTGTTTTTCTGAGCTCATCATCAGAACAAGACAGGTTTCATTTTGTCGATTCATCGGAGCGAAATCTAGACACAGTTGGACTGAAGGTTGGGAAGTACTGACCAGAAACTGATTTTTATGAAAAGCTGCCCCTAGGTATTAAATTATAACGATTTTGACGTAATCAGACGACGTGGTTGGAAAGAAACGATGGAGAAAAAAAAGTGAAATATGAACAATTGCAGTAAAACATGATATAAACAAGATAAATCGCCTCCAGTTCATTCATGTGTGTCAAATCTGGACGAAGTCAGACGGACAGGCAGGAATTTACGTGCAAAAAAAACACACTGTTTTTCCATAAAAATAAAAAAAAACTCCCTCTAGTGTTTAAGATATGAACTACTGGAGTAAAATATGAGGTAAACAGGTTAAATGTCCTCCAGTCGATTGAAGAGCACCAATTTTGGAATTAATTGGAACAACGGTGGACTTTTGGGAAATTAATCTCCCCTAGTGGCAGAAATGTTCAACCGACCTTTCCCAATATCAACACAGTTCTTCCTCACACTAAGGTCTATGTGGGTCTAAAATTTGAAAATGATCCAAGAAATCCTTTTTCCAGTTCTGCCACGTCGGAGATTCAATAAAAACCCCGACTTTTCGGCGATATAATCATTCAACATTTTCCCCCCAAAAGAAATACATTTAAAAAAAAGCTAACAAATCTGAGCTAACACAGATTTGGATTTCACCACCGCTATTAAACGGACTCGTTCTTAAAATAGAACTTTTGTTCGGTCCTGTTCCTGCGCCAAATAATTAACTATCACTGCCACTGATTTAGTCTCTTCCCCGGGAATTTTTCAGGTAATTGTTTTTCTAGACGGTCGCATTGTCTGCTGGAAGGCCTCGTGTTTCTACCACTCGCCTGTCGTCACTGTCACACCGGGAACAATCCACAGACTGTTCACCGCTAGATTCCACGAGTTGGACCACAAACAAATTGCCCAGCGAAGTTCTTATTTGTTTTTCTGTTCTATTTTTCTATTTTTCTATTTTTTCTATCCTATTCAGAGCGGAGCGCCCCCTAATGCATGTTTGGTGAAGTTGTCTCATTTCCTGCCATTGGCTGATTTAAGCGTGTTTTTGGCAATGTTTTGTAGTTGAATACTGATGTCATCAACAGGGGACAGCCTTATTCCGAAAATCGGGACATCGGGAAAGGAACGTGTTGCATGTTAACGCGCCTTTCCGAAAGAAAAGTCATGAGATTTCATTCCATTACAAGGAGGTTAGTCTAAGTCTTTTCATGAAAGCCTTTCCGATATCCAGTCGCCGCATGTTAACGATGTTTCTGAAAGGTCACGTAAAGTTCTGGCTGAGTTTTTACGGCGACGCAATTTAAGTAAGGCGACTTCAAAACAGTCGGAGAGTCGTTTACTGATCGCAACATTGAAAGAGTTTAACGTATTTGGAAGGTTAGAAGGACGAAAAGTCACTTCCTGTCAACGCCCTCTTTGTCGTACTCTTGTTCTGGGCGCTTGTTGGCGGTGGGCGCCCATCTCATCGGAGCATTAATCGCCATTATGAACTGGAGCACGGATCATCTGCGCGTGTCAGTAAGATGTTTCCGATTCCCTGAGTCGATGCGTGTAAACGCCTGGTCGGAAAAGATCGCAGGTCGCGTAAACAGACGAATGACATCGTAATCCGTAAAGGTTCAATCCGGATAGGAGAAATGTTCCCCGTGTAAACCCACCTAGTGTTTGATTCTGATTGTGTGTTTTGTGTGTGATCCGACATGTTCGTTTTTTTTTTTTTTGTTAAACCTCCACCATCTGGAGTTGCTGGAGTTTGCGTGTCCACAAAAAGCATTTTGAGAAATTGGGATTTTCATGGCATCCAGAGGGGCGAATCCTGGGCTGAGGAAGAGTTAATGACATTACGTGGTAGATCGGACAGATCTGAGAGGGACCATCTTCATTTCAATCTCACATTTGACCAAAATCATGAAAAAATTATAGGCCTTTAAAAACCATTCAAAGTAAAAATACCCAGGAGTGGACAACTCATGAAGTTCCGACGTCATACGACTGGGTCTAGATCCTGATTATTATACAGTTCTGGGAGATTAAAACCAAGAAAACCAGAGAACACGCCGCGGGGGCCGTAACCTTCGTTAGCCGGTCTAGAG
The DNA here is from genome assembly GCA_037951165.1 of Lophius americanus. NCBI lineage: Eukaryota > Metazoa > Chordata > Actinopteri > Lophiiformes > Lophiidae > Lophius > Lophius americanus. The sequence goes on from JBBDHG010000489.1 coordinate 112,069, forward strand.
ATGCATTTGCATCTGCGCCTTATTAATAATGTACTTCGGACCCTGAGAGCAGAACAGTGAGTTCAGAGAAAAACAACATTAATGAGGAACAAATTAAAAATGCCCAGAAGGAATCTTTTATTCACCTTAATGGGATGAACTCTAAAACCTACAGTGAGTAAAATTAGAAGCAAAAAATGTCTTTATGTCAATATCCATGAATTCAATCCTGCACAAAAATCTAACCCTTTAACTCAAATAACAACATTTAAACAGAAAACAACACATTCATAAGGCGAAACAAATATTTTTTTCTCTCACACAACATTTAATGGGTTGCTCCGCCCCTTTTGCCACATGTACAGCCCTGAGTCTCCTTATGTAGGCTGAGAACACATGGAGAAGATCTGAGAACATTCCTCCATACAGAACCTCTCCACCTCCTTCAGGTTCTGAGGTCCACACTGGTGGACTCTCCTCTGCAGCACATCCCACAGATGTTCTGTTGGGTTCAGGTCAGATGACTGGGATGGACATGACAGAACCTTTATTCTGTGACCTCTGAACCATTCTTGGGTTGATGTTGAGGTGATCTTCAGAACATTGTTCTGCTGGAAGGTCCAACCACGACCCACTTTAAGGTTCCTGACAGAGACTCCACCACTCAAAGCACTTTACGACGCGAGCCATCATTCACCCAAACACACAAACATTCACCCAGTCGTACAGTGATGATAGGAAAAGTAACCATTCATGCCATCATTCACGCACCAATGGAACAGCCATTGGGGGCAGCTTAGGGTTCAGTATCTTGCTCAAGGACACTTCGACATGTGGACCGCAGTGGCCAGAGATCGAACCACCGACCTTCAGATAAGTGGACAACCGCTCTACTAACCGAGCCACCATCGCTACCACATTCAGGACCTTTGGAAGAAAAACAGCCCCACAACATGAAAGATCCACCACCAGACTTCACAGTGGGTAAGACGAGGTGTTCTCTGTGGCTTTTTTATGGTGCTAATCCACACCCTTCTTAGATGTTTGTTGCCAGAAAGCTCTTCTTTGCTCTCATCTGACCTCTGACCTTGTTCCAGTGAAAGTCCCAGTGGTGTTTGTCAAACTGTAGCAGCGTTAGCTTGTAGCAGCGTTAGCTTGTGTGTGGACGACAGCAGAGGCCTTTTTCTTGCTACCTTCCCAAACAGCTGGTGTTGGTTTTGGCGCCATCTGATGGTGGTTAGGGAGACTTTCTGACCCCAAGATTCAACTGACCTCTGACCTCTCTAGCTGTAATCTTTGGAGAGTATTTTCCCAGTCGAACCATCCTCCTCACAGTGTGTTGGGTCAGTTTGCAGACATGTCCTCTTCCAGGCCGATGTCTAACATCTCCAGTCTCTTTAAACTTCTTCATTATTGATCTAACTGTTCAAACTGACATTTTGAACTGCTGAGAGATGTTCTTGTCTCCATTGTCAGATTTGTGCAGCTCTACAACTTTTCTTTGCTCCTCATCGCTGTGTTCTCTGGTCTTCATCATGGTGAAGAACTTCAGAGAGAATCAGGCCTGTGTCACCTCATATTTATACCCCAGTCAAACAGGAAGTCATCGCCTCAGAGTTCCTCCTCATACATAATAGATAGAAGTATGCGTCTTGCTACGAACCCTTTTCAAATAAGAATGATACCAAAAGTGATGACATCACTGGAACCATTTTTTCCAGTCATTATTGAATCTGCCCGTTTATTAGCGCTTATGGAATGTTATAACGTCATCATGTGGTGCGCCCACAGTGGCCATGAATCCTGATGGCTTACCGTTGCAAAAATGTTTGAAGCGCTAAACATTTTTTATTTGATCTGCATTCTGACATTATGGAATCTGCAGACACTGACTTAAGAGTCGCAGTGAGAAGGAACAAACAGGATATCTTTTAGCGGTCTCATAGTTGAAATTATAGCATGTGTTTGACGTTTAGAAAACCATCGGCTTGCTTCCTCCCGGGCTTGCCCGAGGAAACCCCGTGGTCGCTGCCATGTCAGCGCTGGTATTTACGTTGACCCTCGGTGGCCCTGCGGTACAATGCATTCACATACAGACGTAAGCAGACACCAGCGCTTTACTCAACCGCCAGCGTGACTGTCAGCACATCACAAACACTCCCACCGCAGCGATCGCGGAACCAAATCTTCCAGCCAGATAACTCAGTTCTTTTCTCGGATCTGATAAAAAAAAAAAAAAATCATAAAGAAAGCTCCTACCGTTAGGAATTTTTGAAAAATCAAAAATCAAAGGTCAGCTTTTTGCTCTCATGGCTCCATCATTTTTATTTCATTCCTTTATTCATTTTCTTCTGCGACGCTTCCTACGAATAAAGTTTCCTTGAAGACGGTTAGGTGATCGCCTGCATTCGTTATTTTTCTCCAAACGATATCTGGATGAAAGGATCTAAATGAGTGGATTTTGTTTTTGTAGACTCTCAATCCTCCAGGAGATTTTCATCAAATTCAACGTAGACGTAAATATTCCGAACATATTCAGGTTCTGGATGCGTTTTTTTCCTTCAACAATGTGAGTGCCTATTTTTGGACATTTGGCCAAAATCATGAGAAAATAGTCCAACCGTCTACGAAAGAAAAGCCCCCAATGCCTTGCGTTGTACAAGCTATTCCCCTGATTAAAAATTTCTCTCCTGGTCAGTAAAATATGAAAATTTGAGTGAAATATGATGGAAAGTTCTTCTCAGGTCAATCATGTGCAACAAATTTGGAATAAATCGGACTAACAGTTGAGAAATTATGACCCAAACACTTATGGAAATAAAGCTCCCCCTAGTGTCGGAAATATACACTGCACCTTTCCTGAAATCCAGCCAGCTCTTCCTCACACTATGGTCTGTTTGGAGAAATCCATAAAATGTCAACACATCCATAAAAATATTTTTTTTATTATTCGTTATTTAATATTATATTTAACGTATATTTAAAAAAAGAAAACTAAAAAAAACGGCGGCTGTGGTTTCCAAACTTTCACTGTAAAACAAACAAACAGTGACCACATGCAAGATATTACCGTAAAACACCATGAAGGAAAACGCAGATCTACTGTTTTCATGTTTACGGTACAATGGCTTTTCATAAAATGGCAACAAATTTAAAGTGTTAACGGTAAATAACGGGACTTTTAATGTAACTACATGCGTACGACATTGGATAAAATTTACAGAATACTACCGTAAAGAACACGATTGCACAAAAGTTATTAACTGTTTTTCGATTTGGGGTAATTCACGGAATCTACTGCTGTTTTTTTGTTGCTGTTTACTTTACATTTAAAATTACAGTAAAAAAAACTTTAACATGTGAGCGTACTTTAATTTCTACAGTACATCATTGATCAATACTGTAAATGAAGGGGTTTAAGAGAATCTGAATTTATGGAGATTTACTGTCACTTTATGTCACGTCCTTGAATCATAAACAATTTTACACTACGGTATTTTACCGTAATATCTCTCACATGGTCTTTTTGCAACCACGGTATGTTACCGTAAATTACACCGAATTTTTTTTACAGTGTGGCAGGATGGCAACCTGCTACTGCTGTCTTTGATATGAACTCATTTGACCTTGAAATGTGAAAGCGAAATAAGAGAAGAGACAGTCTGTTGATCTTTTCATCTTCACGGCTCAGCAGGGAGTTTTGGAGAGTCCCTGATTTTTCTCCCTCCTCCCCTGGGTGCCAGCTTTTGTGCCCACTCCATGACGGGAAAAAATTTATCTCAAGGCGTCACGGAGCGAGAGAGAGAGTCAGAACGGAGGCTGAAGGTCGCTGGTCTCAAGGACCTTCAGCCATAGCTGCTATATTCAGGAGAAAAACATATTCTGCACGGCAGCGAGGAGAGAAAACAAAGATATACCATCCTGCGGCTCGGTTTGTGGCAACTCCACACGCACACACTGAATCTCCACCCAGGTTCTATTTCCCTGACACAACTCTGTGGCTCTGTGAAGAAGAAGTGGGTCAGAACCACTGCGGAAATCAGCTCTGATTTCCAGATAATGCACCCACAACCCAGGCGGCAAAAAAAAAATGTGCTGCAGACAACAAATCTGACCACAAGATAGCTGCTGAGACGACTTCCGAATGTCGGGGTGGATTATAGTCCCTGAAGGTGACACGAAAAACAGGATGAACCTAAAGGGAGCATGTATAATGGGCCTTTGGACACAAACAAACACGTATCTGGAAAGTCTGGGTCTCAGGACTCTATATATATATATATATATATATATATATATATATATATATATATATATATGCTAGGGGTGTAAAATCCTCGGTTCCGTCACGATATGACATCATATCCATTCTTTGCGATATTTGCCGATATCACAAAGTCTCCCACGATTACGATTACGGTCGATTTCAGACGATATGATGAACCCGTTGAACAAAACTGGTCGCTTTTCACTTTAACTAAGAAACATTATAAAGCAGTTTTGAGATGTTTTGACAATTTTATTGCTGAAATGTTTCCGACATGGCAGCAATAATAATAATAATAATAATAATAATAAGAATAATAAGAATAAGAAAAAGATCACAGATCCGTGTTCTACTGTAAAGTGAGACTTTTTTCATGTTGAGATACTAACGTTTTTGGTTTTCTCATCAGTTAACATTAACTGGCTCTACGAACATCCAGTCATCATTAATGTCTTCTGAAAAAAGATGTTTTTTCGCATTGACTAATTTGTGTTATATAAGAATTTAGCGTCTCATTAAAAAATTATGGCCCAAAAGCTTTTGGCAATAAAGCTCCCCCTAGTGTTGGATATGTATAACAGACTTTTCCCCCAATAACACTCCTGTTCTTCCTCACTCTTAGGCCTAAGTGGCTATACTGTGGAAGCGACGGCGATTCCGTAACAACAGAATTTGGACATCATTTCTTTCACACATCTTTTTTTTTCTCCGCCCTGTCCAGTAAACAGAAACATCTCACGTCCGTGGGTGGTCTCTGACGCAGGGGCTTTCTGGGTGGGTAAATAATGACCTAAATGAAGAGGAAGATAAAAGTTTCATTCAGAGTTTCATATTTTGTGCCAGAGCGGAAACAAATTGCCGGTCCGGATCTGGACTCTGAGTTCAAAGCATTTTTTACTCGCTGAATAATGTCGAAAAATGAAACATCAGGTCCGACTGCAGAGTTTATGGAGTGGGAGTGGAGAGAGGAGAGACGGGAATCCCACTTCACATATTTGAGCATGTGAGTGAATGACTTTGGTTTCGTCCGAGATTTATTTTCATTCCTAGCTGCCTTTAATTGACTCTTTGAGTTATACTTATGTCCGTGTGCTCAAAAGGCAAAAGTAATATAAAGACTAAAAAAAGCGCTCGGAGAGCGTAAACTTTCACCAAAGCACGACAGTACCCTAGGTTTAAGAAAAACTTTATTCACTTTTCTTCATTATAGTCAGAGTTACTGCATCTAAATCCACCAACAACTCCAGTAAAATCTCTGAGTGTCTCGCAAAAACACTCTGTAGCCAGTTGCCTCCTGCGCCTTCCACTTCAGCGTCTCTGTTTTTAAAAGTGAGCCCCCTGGCTCCATCCTCAAAGAAACATCAAAGAACTAAAAATAACATTTGAACGTCAGCCCCCGGCTCCATCCTCAAAGAAACATCAAAGGAATAAAAGGAATTTTTAAACGTGAGACCCCTGGCTCCATCCTCAAAGAAACATCAAAGAACTAAAAATAACATTTGAACGTCAGCCCCCGGCTCCATCCTCAAAGAAACATCAAAGGAATAAAAGGAACTTTTAAACGTGAGACCCCTGGCTCAATCCTCAAAAAAACATCAAAGGAATAAAAGGAACTTTTAAACTTGAGACCCCTGGCTCCATCCTCAAAGAAACATCACAGAACTAAAAATAACATTTGAACGTGAGACCCCTGGCTCCATCCTCAAAGAAACATCAAAGGAATAAAAGGAACTTTTAAACGTGAAACCCCTGGCTCCATCCTCAAAGAAACATCAAAGGAATACAAAGAACTTTTAATTGTGAGCCCCCTGGCTCCATCCTCAAAAAAACATCAAAGGATAAAAGGAACTTTTAAACTTGAGACCCCAGCTCCATCCTCAGATAAACATCAAAGGGATAAAAGGAACTTTAGAACATTAAGCCCCTGGCTCCATCTTCAAAGAAACATCAAAGGACTAAAAGGAACTTTAGAACGTGAACCCCCTGGCTCCACCCCCAAATAAACATCAAAGGAACAAATGCAACAATAGCCACATTGTGACGTCCCGCCTCCAAACAGCTTATTATTTTATTTTACTTTAAATGCTGCTAAACACGTAACATCACCAAAACGTAATCACCTTTAGAATCTAGGACCAAACCCGACCTCTGCGGAACATTTCACACAAATCCGTCATTTGGTTTTACCTTTATCTTGTTCACAAACAAACAGGTAAACACACAGGAGGGAAAAGAAAACCACCTTCCTTGGCAGAAGTCATTATAATTTGTAATTAAAGTTACGCAATAACCGGCACTTTTGGGGATTTCAGAACTATTGGACAAGTCTGACGAGCTGAAATTTAATCTTTTTATCCCAGGTGTCATACCGCAACAGAAAGTTGGTCAACGCGTCACCATCATGGCAGAAATGTCTGTCAATAGTTCACTCAGTAACCCGGAACTCCCCTCCACAAAGTTAATTATCACCTCTGCCGAGGAGTTGGAGGAGGTGGTTAGAGAATTTTCCACTTGGTCTTATTGATATTGTGTAGAGCGGTGGATCTGGGGCCGACAGAGTGAGACATGAATTAAGAGGCGGGGCATAAAGAATGAGAGAAAAGACCTTTTTATCAAAAATAAGAATAAATTGGACTTATATAGCGCCTTTCTACGAACCCAAGGACGCTTAACAGAGAGGGTAGTCAAAACATGCCGATAAATAAACATTCAAAGGAGGGATGTGTAGAGGGGACATCGAGATCGTAGGCCTTTCAGAACAGGTTGTGCTCCAGGAGTTTTTTGAAAATGTCCAGGGTTGCAGCATTCCGGATTTCAGGGGGGGGGGGGGGGGGGGGGGGGCAGAGGGCGGGTTGTGACGATGAAGGCTCTGTCACCGAAAATATTGGCAAAGTGTTAAAGTTCTTTATTCCAACTATAAATTATTATTTTTATTTAATATAACAAGCTTTGAAGTGAAAGTCTTTGAAGTCTTCAAATACAAAAAGTGAAGTTATGTCCGAAAAAAAGTTTTTTTTTCGTAAAAAAAAGAAAAAGATTAAAATCTGAACTATTTGAAAAAAAGAAAAGAAGAAGCCTCCAATCCCTTGCATTGTACAGGCTTTGAAGTGAAGTCTTCAAATAAAATATGAAAGGTAGGTCCGAGAAAAATTGGGGTTTCCCTGTTCTAAAAACAGCGTTTATCGTAAAATGGCACCACCTAGTGAACAAAATATGAACTACTAGAGTGAAATGTAAATACAAGATAGATCTGCTTGGCTCGTGTTTAATATGCATCAATTTTGGGGATAAAAAAAAGAAAAGAAGAAGCCTCCAATCCCTTGCATTGTACAGGCTTTGAAGTGAAGTCTTCAAATAAAATATAAAAGTTATGTCCGGAAAAAAGTTTTTCCTCAAAGAAAAGGAGTAGAATATGATATTTAAAAGATTCGTCCACTTGAGTCGATCCTTATTCACCAAATATGGTGAACAAAGTGATCCAACATTGTTTTTTTGTATAATAAAGCTCCCTCTAGTGGGTAAAATGTGACGTTTCACTCGTAGAAGATAGATCTCCTCGAGGCCATTCATGATGAATCAGCCACATGAAAACATTATTATTAATATCATTTTCCCAATAAAGTCTTAAATCTCTCATGTAGGACTGCTGAGTCATGATGTATGATAAGAATGTTCCAGATTAAGTCACTCATTCAAATGTCTGTGAGACGTCAGAAGTTATTTGTAGATGAAAACAAAAATAGACGACCCGTCATCGTGGAAAAGCCTTTTTTAGTAAATAACACATGAACTTGTGAGGGTAGACATATGTTTCCACAGCCATGAGTAGTTTTCCAGAAAAAAGGAATGATCTAGTAGACCCATGACTCCATCTGGCATCATGTTGGAGGAACGTCATCATGATGCGTTTGTGTCTTCTTCCTTCCTCCTCCAGGGGACGTTCCCTTCAGGGGTCTCCACAGAACTCTGAATCGTCCTCTGTCACACCGACCACCTGCATGTCCTCTCTCACCACATCCACAAACCTCCTCTTTGGTCTTCATCCTTCTTCTCCTGCCTGCAGCTCCATCTCCAGCATCCTTCTACCAGTAGATCCACTATCCCTCCTCTTCTTCACGGGTCAGAACCATCTCAATCTGTCCTCTCTGACTTTGTCTCCAGGACGTCTCACCTGGACTGTCCCTCTGATGTCCTCCTTTATAATCCTGTCCTTCCTCCTCACTCCCAGAGAACATCTGAACATCTTCAGCTCTGCCTCCTGTCTTCTGGTCAGAACCACCGTCTTGGAAACCTTTCCCTTCACTCCTGCTGCTCCTCTTCTGTCACAGATAACTCCTCACACTCTTCTCCACCCACTCACACTCTTCTCCACCCACTCACACTCTTCTCCACCCACTCCACCATCTGAATAGTTGAGTCCTTAAACTCCTGCACCTTCTCCACCTCTACTCCTTCATCCTCACCGTTCCTCCTGCCTCCCTTTTATTCACACACATGTATTCTGTCTTCATTCCTCTTCTCTCCAACGCATACCTCCACCTCTCCAGGTTCTCCTCCACCTGCTCCCTGCTCTCACTACAGATCACAATGTCCTCCACCAACATCATAGTCCATGGAAACTCCTGCCTGACCTCATCTGTCAGCCTGTCAATCACCCTAGCAAACAAGAAGGGGCTCAGAGCCCATCCTTGATGCAGTCCCACCTCCACCTTGAACCCTTACATCTCTCCTCCTGCACACCTCCCTGCTGTCATGCTGCGCTCAAACATATCCTGTACCACTCTAACACTCTTCTCTGTCACCCCAGACTTCCTCATGCAATCCCACAATCCCTCCTTCACTGTCGTACACGTTCTCTAAATCCACAAAGACACAATGAAGCTCCTCTGAACTCCTCCATCAGCTCTCTGGAAGTAAACACTTCATCTGTAGAGCTCCTTCTTGGCATGAAACCATCCTGCTGCTGACAAATCGTCACCGTTTCTGTTAACGTAGCATCCAGGACGGATTCCCAGATCTTCGAGGTGATCCTCATCATCTTCATTAAATCAATATTTGACACACTTGATATTTATATAATATGAGGTTTAGATTTGCATGTTGTAGGAATGTGAAACATTCAGGTTCATTCAGAGGTGGATCTAGACACGTAGCATCAGCAGTACCACGGAAAAACTGGGAGGGATGTAAACAGATTTGTGATTTTTCTGTCGTCTGCAGCCAAAACTCTCTTATTCTCTGGGAAACAGCAGCTCCAGGAAACCATTACGTCACAGCTAGGAGTGTGTGTGGGCGCAAGTGTGTGTCACTCCATATGTTTGTTTGTGCAAGTTAGGCTATGTGTGTGTCTGTGTGTGTGTGTGAGTGTGTGTGTCTGTGTGTCTGTGTGTGAGTGTGTCTGTGTGTGGTTCGATGTGTTTGTATGTTTGAGTGTGTCAGTGGGAGTGTGTTTGTGTGTATATGTGTGTGTGTGTGTATATATGCATGTGTGTATGTGGTTTGGTGTATGCGTGTGTGAGTGTGTGTGTGTCTGTATGTATGTGTGTATATGTGTGTTTGTGTGTGCGTATGAGTTTGTGTGTGTGATTGTGTGAGTCTGCATATGTGTTAGTGTGTATATGTGTGCGTGTGTTAGTGTGTATATGTGTGTGTATATGTGTGTGTGTATATGTGTGTGTGTATGTGTGTGTATATGTGTATGTGTATATGTGTGTGTGTATACGTGTGTGTGTATATGTGTGTGTGTATATGTGAGTGTGTATATGTGAGTGTGTATATGTGTGTGTATATGTGTGTGTATATGTGTGTGTGTATACGTGTGTGTGTATATGTGTGTGTGTATATGTGTGTGTGTATATGTGTGTGTGTATACGTGTGTGTGTATACGTGTGTGTGTATACGTGTATGTGTATACGTGTGTGTATACGTGTGTGTATATGTGTGTGTATATGTGAGTGTGTGTGGCCCTTCTCTGTTCATCACTCATTCATGTGTCACCCTGCACTCCTTCTCTCCTTCTCTCCTTCTGTCCTTCTGTCCTTCTCTCCTTCTCTCCTTCTCTCCTTCTCTCCTTCTCTCCTTCTCTCCTTCTGTCCTTCTCTCCTCTCTCCTTCTCTCCTTCTCTCCTTCTCTCCTCTCCTTCTCTCCTTCTCTCCTTCTCTCCTTCTCTCCTTCTCTCCTTCTCTCCTTCTCTCCTTCTCTCCTTCTCTCCTTCTCTCCTTCTCTCCTTCTCTCCTTCTGTCCTTCTCTCCTTCTCTCCTTCTCTCCTTCTCTCCTTCTCTCCTTCTCTCCTTCTCTCCTTCTCTCCTTCTCTCCTTCTCTCCTTCTCTCTCCCTGGCTGCGGACCTACAAACACAGATAAGGACTGAACCCGCTGTGAGAAAGGAAGAGAGGAGGGATTGTTTTTGATTTCCCCACCGCTGCGAGCGTCAGCATGAACGTAAGCCTTTGATGCTGCGCCGCTCACAGGAGGGGGTCGGCTAATGTGTTTCTGTTGACACGGTTCCCCTCTTTTCTCCCGTTTCGCTTGAAGGCACCAGCACATAAACACACGGCTGCTGGAGTGGATTTTGGACCGACGTCCTTCTGGGAAAGTAGGGAATTTCCTTCCTGGGTGAATCTTTCTGTGTCATTCAGCCGGCTGCTCCTGCGGCCAGAGATCGCTCAGAGGAGGGTTGGGGAATGAAAACATCACAGACGGACCTTCACCTGCAAAGAATTCATTATTTTGCACCTATCATCTATTATTCAAATTATTCACAAAAATCTAACCTTTAACTCAGGACATCAAAGTCAAACACACAATACAATCTTATCTTATACAAAAATGTGTCACAATAACAGCCTGAGTCTCCTTCTGTGGTCTGTGAGGAGGTCTGAGGACACATGGAGAAGATCTGAGACCATTCCTCCATACAGAACCTCTCCACCTCCTTCAGGTTCTGAGGTCCGCACTGGTGGACTCTCCTCTGCAGCACATCCTACAGATGTTCTGGTGGGTTCAGGTCAGGTGACTGGGATGGTCATGACAGAACCTTTATTCTGTGATCTCTGAACCATTCTTGGGTTGATGTTGAGGTGATCTTCAGAACAATGTTCTGCTGGAAGGTCCAACCACGACCCACTTTAAGGTTCCTGACAGGCTTTTAGGTCTTCATCCAGTATCTGCTGGTGTTTGATGGAGTCCATGGAACCATGTCTTTAACAAGATGTCCAGAACCTTTGGAAGAAAAACAGCCCCACAGCATCAGAGATCCACCACCAAACTTCACTGTGGGTTTTTAGGGGCTTTTCTCTATGGCTTTCTTTATTTTTACAAAACACCCATCTTAGATGTTTGTTGACAAAAAGTTCCACTTTGGTCTCATCTGACCTCTGACCTTGTTCCAGTGAAAGTCCTGGTGGTTTTTATTCAGCTGTAGGAGCTTTACTTTTATGTGTGGACAGCAATCCCCACTTCTACTGAGGCCAAGTGTAGGTGGAGATTGTTGTTGTTCGGAGTAAATTATAGAGTAAACAATAAAATAAAGAGTTTGGTCTAGACATTCCCTTTTGGAAAGTGCGGTGACATCACGTTTGTTGGGATTTTGTTCTATAGAAATAAAACTGTGGATTAAAAAGTTTGAATCCACTTTATTAGATCAACACGGACAATTTATTAAATGAAAAAGGAGAAAATTAAAGTAGCTCTTTTTTTTTTAAAAAATAGCAGATTTTAGGGTTAGTGGTTGTAAAACTGATTTGACGTTTAGCGGACTAAACTGTAATTACTCACAATCTGACTGTAGGGCGTCACGGGGAGAATAAATAAATAAATAAAAAACTTCTTAACGATGCTTTTTAGAGTATAACTAACTTCTAAACTCAAAAGTCAAAAGGACGTAGTTAGAAGAGACATTTCTTCTCCTGAAATGTTGTGAGTGAGAATATACAGTAAACAAAAACCGAAAATACTCAAGTAACATGAAATATATTTTTTATTTAATTGCGTTTGAAAGAAATGAGTTGGACAGAGAAAATAAGACTTTTTTTTTTTTTTAAGGAAGTCGTCTTGGTTTTACAAAACATTTTTTTAATTTTTTTTATGCTCTATAGATCAAATAATGAATGAATTAATGTTAATTAAAACATAAAAACATGTGATTTTAAATGAAGTATTCGACCATGTTGTCATCTTGTGTGATAATTATTAATATTCACCCTGTGGAGCCTCTGATTGTGTGACAGCGCCCTCTTGTGGCGCCAAAACCGAAAACAGAAGTCCTGAGAGGAGAGGGTTTTATCCTCGTGTGTTTTATTCTCTCTACTCTGAGTTAAGGGTCTTTAAATAAAAAAATTAAATAAATAAAAAACAGCTGAAAATATACAAATAAGAGTCAAAGTTGTATGAAATACAAAAAAACTACAATTTTAATCAAAAAAACAATAGATGTGACTTTTATAAAACAAAAACACAACAACTGTTTAATTCAGGACTAAGAAAGATTAAGATTAAGATTAAGATTATCGGGATAACCAGATTGAAGCTAGTGTGAGCTGGCAAGGTACCGGCAGTAATCAAGGACGGAACACCGATGACCCGCTGGGGAGGCCCCGAAAAGAGATGGCCTAAAGACGTCAGCTATACCAAAAAAAAGATCGTAAAATACGACAAATAGGAGTTCCACTCCCGCCCCTGATCTTTCCCTCTTAAAAGTCAATCCAGTTCTTCTGGCGTACAAGGAAGGAGCCCGTGACGACACGGGGAGAAAACGGCGCAAAAAAAAAAAAAGAAGAGGAAGAGACAGTTTTTGTGAATTTGGTGATAATGTGACGGCCTGTTCGCAGGTCAAAGGTCAAGGTCACAGGTAAAGGTAAAATAAAGGTTGTTAGCCACTCTCTGATCAATCCGCATTACGGCAAGTTAATCGGCTGACTGCGGCGGCGCTGAATCAGGATGCCTCTGCTGACCCAGTCATTCTTCCGGGGGTCCATTAGAGGTCCGGAGGGATGTGGAGCGGCTGGCGTTTAAATCTACAACCTCCTGACGAAGGAGATCCAATTTCACCGTGACTAGAGGGAAAACGAGAGGCCACCGGCTCCGCAGCGGGTCTCTCGGCCTCTCGGCCAACTGAACTGCATCGTTGTGTTCATGCAGCTTGTGTGTGTGTGTGTGTATTTATGTGTGTGTGTATGTGTGTGTGTGTGTGTGTGTGTGTGTGTGTGTGTGTGTGTGTGTGTGTGAAGCCTTCAATAGTTAATAAGGGGCTTGTTTACTTGGCAGCGCGGCTGCCCACACAGCAGATGCTGCTCCCATGCTGAGATGTACGACTTCTGGAATACGGGAAATAAAGAACATTTAACCCTTTGATGTCCTGCTCAAAGGACATCAAAGGGATTTGAAAAGTGAAAGAGTAAGGGGGCCGAGGACGGAGCCTTAGGGGATACCACAGGTATAAAGGGGCCACAGAGGAGGAGGAGGCATTCATCAGAGCGATTGAGAGAATCCCTTTTTGATGAGCTTCTTTAAATTAATATCTCATATAATTAATTCTGAACATTTTCCATCAAATACAGATTTCAAAATAATTTTTTTTTTTTTTTACGGTTTAAAAAACATGCTGTGTCCAAGATTTTCAACAAATAAATACGCCAAGGAAATGGGGTGTACATATATATATATATACATCCGTATATTTATATATGTATATTTAGCCCGAGACAAAACTAAAATAAGTTTTAAAAGTGGTCAAAATTAGGATAAAATAATAATTGTGTATAAAAAATATATAAATAAATAAGAAATATAAATATATATAAATATGTATATATTATATATATAAAATAATTTTTTTTGAAATAATAAAAAAATATATATATTTGAGAATATATTAGAATAATAAAAGAATATAAGATCTCTATTAGAAAACTATTATAAGTTTAGTGCAGAAGATGTGTGCAGATGAAATTGTGTCCCGATGGGCTTTATAAAGTGCAAGCAGGGTAATCAATGATTAATTAATAATGCACCAACCGTAAGAAACGGAGGATTAAACTCGAAGATAAAAAAAGGTGACATCACTTATCAGAGCCAGATGTTTGAAAGGGTTGATTTTCAGTTTCCGTGTCGAGCTTTGTGTATCTGCAGCGATCGCAGTTAAAAAGAAGAAAAGAAGAAAAGTAGAAAAAGAAGAAGTTTACGGGCAACTGATGGCTGATAAGTTGCTGCGGTTGATGTTTTTCCCTCTGCAGCTGAACCGAACCGCTGATTATTTCATGAATAAATAATGTCGCAGCCGTTTTTCTGGCAGAAACGTTTAGTTTAGTCATTCAGACGAGACGCTGTGAAATGTGTGAATGGTTTTAACACGACGTTGGTAAACTCCCCTCTTTCCGTCGTGATACACATTAATCTTTTTTAGAAGGAATACCCGGAAAAGAGGGCAGCGGCACACGTCGTCATTTACCACAAATGTAAGTAACACAGTAAGTAAACACAAATAAACCAGACCTATGATGTCATCACAGTTAGGGGTACATCCCCAGAAAGTCCCCAATCCCCTGCATTGTACAAAAAAATACCCGACTGAAACTCTTCAATTAAATGTAATTTCCAGAGTATGTTTCGTCAAAAAAAAGGAAAAAAAAACGCCCCCTAGAGAGTAAAATATGAACTGCTGGAGTAAAGTAAGCGCACCAAATCTGGACAAAATTGGATAAGATCGAACGGTTAGGATGCTATGTCGCAAAAACAGTGTTTTTTTCTAGAAAATGTTTATAAAAAAAGTTTCTCCTAGTGTGTTATCTGTGGAATATTAGAATGTGTTGCCTTGTGGCTTTTGCAGATAATTTTTCTTAACATCTTGAGGCTTTTGCAGTTCGTTTTTCTTAATGTGTTTTCTTGTGGCTGTTGCAGATCATTTTTCATAACATGTTGAGGCTTTTGCGTATCGTTTTTGTCAATGTGTTGTGTTTTGGCTCCTGCATATCGTTTTTCTCAGTGTCTCGTGTTGTGGCTTTTGCAGACCATTTTTCTTAATGTGTTTTGCTGTGGCTTTACAGATCATTTTCTTAATGTGTTGTGTTGAGACTTTTGCAGATCGTTTTTCTTAATGTGTGGTCTTGTGGCTTTTGCAGATCATTTTTCTGAATGTGTTGTCTTCTGGCTTTTGCAGATCATTTTTCTTAACATCGTGAGGCTTTTACATATCGTTTTTGTCAATGTGGTGTGTTTTGGCTCCTGCATATCGTTTTTTTTTTATGTGTTGTGGCTTTTGCAGCCCTTAAGTTCCTCTGGTTACCTAAGGGACCCCTCATTTCTTACAATAGTTTACCTACCGCTTCCTTTCCTCCCTTTGTTCCTTTAATGTTCTAAAAACAAATACACAAGCTTGATGAGAACAAATAATCACATGGGCAGATCTTAAAGCTGGAGATGTTGACGCGGCGTGGGTTGGGTTCTCAAACGTCTCAGCTATGAAACACGAGCTCGCTTCAGTTTTGTTGCCCTGATTAGACCTGTTCAACATCCTTTCCAGGATCCTGCAGGATATCGACGGCGTCACCCTCCAAACAGCGTAAGTAAGCACTTTAACCAACTTTCTGTCTGCTTTAAAGTTAGCGTTTTAGCGCTAGAACATTTTCTAGCGCAGAAATGATGCTGAACTTCACTCAAAAATAAATGTTCTGACTCATTTTAACGCAAACCAACTTAATGCGAAGCATATTTGTCATTACAACCTGAATATAAAAAGCAAAACTTAGCTAAAAATGTGTTTTAAATACATTTCCATGATATGTAAGTCATTCGTTGTAACCAGCTGATTCCTGCTTCTTCCTTTTTTTTTACAGTGACACAAGTTTTTCCATTATTGACATTTTTTAACTGCTATAACTGAACCGTATTCACAATCTTCTGATCCGTGATGATTTCATGAACTTTTAATAAAAACATAAAAAATGTTTAAATCAAATACTTGCAGTATAATTAAAGTGATGCATTTTTTCGTCAAAGGAGAATTGGTTTGAATCAGAGAGCTAGCAAGTCAATTTTAGTAATAGATCATAAACGTCTAATTTTCTTTTTCTTCTTCCACAGATGACTTTTCTAACAAAGATCGTCTTCTTGCATACACTGGCACTCATTTTTATGTGCTCCCTTCTTGTAGTCTATCTATTTTCTGACTACTTGCCTCTTGCTAAGCCAAATCCGTCTGCCGTAGCTGATGGGGAAGACAATAATGTCACGGATCCAAATGAAAAGCCCATCATCCTCTTGTGGTTCTGGCCTATCGGTGTGAAGTGTGATTTAAATGCTTGCCCTGGCCTGTACAACATCGACAGCTGCATCCTGACGGCTGACAGATCTCTCTACAGCGAGGCGGAGGGAGTCATTTTCTTCCACAAAAACATAGAATGGGGTTTGGGAAATATGCCCACGATCCACGCCCAGCGTTCCAGAAGTGGATTTGGTTCAACGTGGAATCCCCGAGGAACACGGCGAAAGAGAAAGTAGTGAACAACCTGTTCAACTTGACTCTGACCTACAGAAGAGATGCGCACATCACTGCGAGGAACAAGCTCACCATTAGAGACCCCAACGCCAAAGAGGACTTTGTTCTGCCGACCAAAGACAAACTCGTGTGTTGGATCGTCAGTAACCGCGCCGCAGCGACGGGAACAGCTGTGAGAGAAAGTTATTATCGTGAGCTGTCTCAACACATAAAGATCTTTCTCTTTGGCTCAGCCTATGGGAAATTTTTGCGCCATGATGAATATTACCCGACCATTTTTTAGCTGTAAATTCTATCTGTCCTTTGAGAACTCAATCCACAGAGATTACATCACGGAAAAGTTGAACGGGCCCCTCGCGGCGGGAACCGTCCCCGTCGTTTTGGGTCCCCGGCGAGAAAACTATGAGCAGTTCGTACCTTCCGATGCCTTTATTCACATTAACGATTTCCCCGATGCGAAGTCCTTGGCCGAATATTTGCTCTTCTTGGATAAGGAAGACGAGGCGTATATGCGCTACTTTGAGTGGAGGAAGTTCTACACCGCCACTCCTCATCTCCTGACGCTCAAAAACGAATTCCTGCTGCCCGTCTGCCTCGCCTGTGACTACATAGCAAAAGACAAGAGTTACCACCCCGTCCACGACCTTCTGAGCTGGTACTCTTCATAGGATCCTAAATGAGGACCACAAAGGATCATATGCGTGTAAAACACCCAGATTAAATATAACATAATTGGGTAGTCATTGCCACCCTCGCCCCCCCCCCCCCACCCCACCCAGAGTAAGAGAACATCCACACACAAACACACCTGATAGGCTCATACCTGATAGGCTCACAACTGATAGGCTCACACCTGATAGGCTCACACCTGATAGGCTCACACCTGATAGGCTCACACCTGATAGGCTCATACCTGATAGGCTCACCTCTGATAGGCCTCCATCTGATAGTCTCACCTCTGATAGTCTCACCTCTGATAGGCCTCCATCTGATAGGCTCACACCTGATAGGCTCACTTCTGATAGGCTCACACCTGATAAAGATAAAGATAAAGATAAAGATAAAGATAAAGATAAAGATAAAGATAAAGATAAAGATAGCCTTTATTAGTCCCACAATGGGGATATTGCAATGTTACAGCAGCAGCAGAGCATGTTACAGAGTAAGAATAACAGAATAAGAATAACAAGGGCATTATGTGCAATTACATTAAATTAAATGCACAAAACAAAGTGCAAGTGAGGTAGGTGTGTGTGTAAGTGTGTGTGTAGTTGTGTAGGTGTGTGTGTTGCTAACAGTGCTGGTTGTGGAGTCTGACTGCTGCAGGAAGGAAAGATCGGCGATATCGCTCCTTCACACACTTGGGGTGAAGGAGCCTATCGCTGAAGGAGCTCTCCAGTGCAGAGATGGTTTCCTGCATGGGGTGGGAGACGTTGTCCCGGAGAGATGACAGCTTGGCCATCATTCTCCGGTCTCCCACCTCCTGCACCGAGTCCAGAGGACATCCCAGGACCGAACTGGCCTTCCTGATCAATTTGTCCAGTTTCCTCCTGTCAGCAGCTGAGATGCTGCTGCCCCAGCAGACCACTCCATAAAAAATGGCCGAGGCGACTGCAGAGTCAAAGAAGGTCTTCAGGAGCGCCCCCTGCACTCCAAAAGACCTCAGTCTCCTCAGCAGATACAGTCGGCTCTGACCCCTTTTAAAGAGTGCCGTTGAGTTGTGGGTCCAGTCCAGTTTGTTGTTCAGGTGAACACCAAGGTACTTGTAGGACGTGACCATCTCAACGTCCATTCCCTGGATGTTCACCGGTGTGTGGGGGGGTGTGTGCCTTCGGAAGTCAACCACCAGTTCCTTGGTTTTACCCGCGTTGATCTGGAGGTGGTTCCACTGGCACCAGTGCGTGAAGTCCTGCGTCAGTCCTCTGTACTCCTTGTCGTCCCCGTCTGTGATGAGACCCACGATTGCAGAGTCATCAGAGAACTTCTGCAGGTGACACGTGGGTGTGTTGTAGGAGAAGTCTGCAGTGTAGAGGGTGAAGAGGAACGGAGCCAGGACCGTTCCCTGTGGGGCCCCAGTACTGCAGACAACCAGGTCCGACACACAGTCCCGGGTCCTCACATACTGGGGACGGTTGGTCAGGTAGTCCAGGATCCAGGATGCGAGGTGCTCATCCACTCCGGTCAGTTCCAGTTTGTCCCTCAGAAGCGTGGGCTGGATGGTGTTGAAATCACTGGAGAAATCAAAGAACGTGATCCTCACGGTGCTTCCAGGCTTCTCCAGGTGAGAGAGAGCTCGGTGAAGAAGGAAGATGATGGCGTCGTCCACCCCGGTCTTAGACTGGTAGGCGAACTGAAGGGGGTCCATCGACAGGCTGACCACCGGGCGGAGATGACCAAGGACCAGTCGCTCTAGAGTCTTCATCAGGTGGGATGTTAATGCCACCGGCCTGTAGCTGTTGAAGTCCTTCGGGTGCGGCGTCTTGGGGACAGGTACCACACAGGAGGTTTTCCACAGGAGTGGTACCTTCCCCAGCTTCAGGCTCAAATTGAAGACGTGCTTCAAAATCCCACACAGCTGGTCTGCGAAGGTCTTAAGGAGCCTGGAGCTG
The DNA here is from genome assembly GCA_037951165.1 of Lophius americanus. Classification (NCBI taxonomy): domain Eukaryota; kingdom Metazoa; phylum Chordata; class Actinopteri; order Lophiiformes; family Lophiidae; genus Lophius; species Lophius americanus. The sequence goes on from JBBDHG010000489.1 coordinate 131,415, forward strand.
ATGCCGTCCGGGCCCGTGGCCTTCCTCACCTTGATCTTCCTTAGCTGATTCCTCACCTGGAGTGTTGTGAGGGACAGACTGGTGCAGGGGGGCTGTGTGTTGGGGGGGTTGGATGGTGGGGTGGTGATAGCTAGGAGGGGGGGCAGGGTGTTAGGTAGAGCAGGGGGATGTGGCTGGGAGTTCTTTGTAGTGGGAGAGGAGGTGGCGGGGGGGTAGTGCACTGAGGGGGGTGAGAGGAGTCCCTGCTGTGGGAGTCGGGCTGGAGGATTGAGGACAGATGACTGGTCGAACCGGTTAAAAAACTGGTTCAGGTTATCTGCCCACTGTTGGTCCCCTGCAGCTTGGGAGTTTGGCCCTTTGAAGCCTGAGATGGTTTTCAGGCTTCTCCAAACACCACTGATGTTGTTCTGCTGCAGCTGGTCCTCCATCTTCTTCCTGTAGGAGTTCTTCCCCTCTCTGATCTTCCTCCTCAGTTCCTTCTGCACAACCTTCAGCTCTTCCTTGTTGCCTGACCTAAAGGTCCTCTTCTTCTCCTTTAGGAGGACCTTTATGTCCGGACTAATCCAGGGTTTGTTGTTGGAGAAACACCGTACAGTCCTGGTGGGTACGGTGTTCTCCTCACAGAAGTTGATGTGGTCCGTGATGCAGTCGGTAAGGTTGTCGATGTCCTCCCCGTGAGAGACACAGAACTCCTCCCACACGGTTGTGTCAAAACAGTCCTTCAGAGCCTCTTCAGTCTCTTGGGACCATTTCCTCACTGTGCGGGTCACGGCTGGTTGCCTGTGTACGATGGGTTTGTACACTGGCTGGAGACGAACCAGATTGTGGTCTGATCTTCCCAGGGGAGGGAGGGGTGATGAGGTGTATGCCTCCTTGGTGTTGGCATAAAACAAGTCCAGTGTCCTATTGTCCCTGGTACAGCATGTGACATACTGTGTGAAAGTGGGCAGTGTGGAGGATGGGGGGGGGGGGGGGCATGGTTAAAGTCACCAGAGATCAGGAGGAGAGCCTGTGGGTGCTGTGTCTGCAGCCTGCTAGTCACCGAGTTGATGACGTCACACGCAGCGTCGCCGTCGGCAGAGGGGGGAATGTACGCTGCTATCGCGATAACATGCGAGAACTCCCGCGGTAGGTAGTTAGGCCTCATGCTAACGGCTAACAGCTCGATGTCTTTGCAGCAGTGCTGCTCTTTAATAGTGATGTGTCCAGGTTTACACCATCTATCATTCACAAACACTGCCAGCCCTCCTCCTTTCCTCCTGCCGCTTCCTGCTGTCCTGTCCGCTCTCAGCAGCTTGAATCCGTCCAGCGTAGGCTCACACCTGATAGGCTCACACCTGACAGGCTCACTTCTGATAGGCTCACTTCTGATAGCCTCACACCTGACAGGCTCACTTCTGATAGGCTCACATCTGATAGTCTCACCTCTGATAGGCTCACTTCTGATAGGCCCACACCTGATAAGCTCACACCTGATAGGCTCACACCTGATAGGCTCACTTCTGATAGGCTCACACCTGATAGGCTCACACCTGATAGGCTCACTTCTGATAGGCTCAGACCTGATAAGCTCACACCTGATAGACTCACACCTGATAGCCTCACACCTGACAGGCTCACTTTTGATAGGCTCACACCTGAGAGGCTCACTTCTGATAGGCTCACACCTGATAGGCATCCACCTGATAGGCTCACGTCTGATAGGCTCACACCTGATAGGCTCACTTCTGATAGGCTCACACCTAATACGCCCACACCTGATAGACTCACACCTGATAGCCTCACACCTGACAGGCTCACTTTTGATAGGCTCACACCTGAGAGGCTCACTTCTGATAGGCTCACACCTGATAGGCATCCACCTGATAGGCTCACGTCTGATAGTCTCACTTCTGATAGGCTCACACCTGATAGGCTCACACCTGATAGGCTCACTTCTGATAGGCTCACTTCTGATAGGCTCACACCTGATAGGCTCACACCTGATAGGCACACTTCTGATAGGCTCACTTCTGATAGGCTCACACCTGATAGGCTCACACCTGATAGGCTCACTTCTGATAGGCCAACACCTGACACAACACTATCATGTGTTGTGGCTTTTGCAGGTCTTTTTTGTAATGTGTTGTGGCTTTTGCATATTGTTTGTATTAAAGTGTTGTGTTGTGGCTTTTGCAAATCCTTTTTCTTATTGTGTTGTGTTATGGGTTCTGCAGATCGTTTTCTCTATTACCTGCATTAACATGACTCTTTCAAAATAAAAGCACCAGGCTTACACGTAACTAAAAGGATGAAATTCAACATAAAAAGAATGAACCTGAAAACAACAACAAATCCTTTAAACGCGGATTAACGGCACAGGATGGATGAAGACTGTCAAACTGACAGATGATGCTAGGAGCTTTCTGGAGCTCCATAAATCCAACGCAGCATCCCGGTAGAGCTTATTACGCACAACCTCTTCCTCCAGAATCAGAGAGAGACGTTTTCCTAACGTTCAACCTAACCGACTAGCTAGCTAGATTGACACGAGCGAGAGAGCTAGCTAACGGGCTAATAAAAATATCAAATTTGTTTCTTTTCAAAAAAAATGTTTTATGTTATTCTGTCTTTTAATACTTTACAGCAGTTATCGATTGATTGAAGAATATTTATGAGGAAGTATTTGGATCATACATTGTAAAAAGAGAGTAAATGATGAATAAAGTTATTATTTGCAGGTAAATTGAAGGTATATGAAACAGGACTTTGCGAGCAGTTTTCTTCTCCCAACTCCTTTTCGGGCAAATTGTTATCATCCTTGATCATAATTTACATTCGCCATTAATTAAGGCGAAAATTCTCTGATTATGAATGGAAATGAATAAAATTATATTCTATATTTTTGCTCACCAGAGGGAGCCATTACAACAAAAACACTGTTTTTCTTTTTTCACTGTTTGAAGAAATGCAAAAACAAAACAATGAAGTTAAATAAAAAAACAGCGGGCATTTTTATAAAATGTTATATTATTTTTTTGTTTCACCCTCTGGTTACCTAAGGGACCCCTCATTTCTTACAATAGTTTACCTACCGCTTCCTTTCCTCCCTTTGTTCCTTTAATGTTCTAAAAACAAATACACAAGCTTGATGAGAACAAATAATCACATGGGCTGATCTTAAAGCTGGAGTTGTTGACACGGCGTGGGTTGGGTTCTCAAACGTCTCAGCTATGAAACACGAGATCGCTTCAGTTTTGTTGCCCTGATTAGACCTGTTCAACATCCTTTCCAGGATCCTGCAGGATATCGACGGCGTCACCCTCCAAACAGCGTAAGTAAGCACTTTAACCAACTTTCTGTCTGCTTTAAAGTTAGCGTTTTAGCGCTAGAACATTTTGTAGCGCAGAAATGATGCTGAACTTCACTCAAAATAAATGTTCTGACTCATTTTAACGCAAAACAACTTAATGCGAAGCATATTTGTCATTACAACCTGAAAAAAAAAAAAAAAACTTAGCTAGAAATGTGTTTTAAATACATTTTCCATTATATGTAAGTCATTCATTGTAACCAGCTGATTCCTGCTTCTTCCTTTTTTTTTTACAGTGACACATGTTTTTACGTGTCACTGTAATTAACATTTTATTAACATGTTAATAAAAGTATTAATATTTTTTAAGTGCTATAACTGAACCGTTTTCATAATCTTCTGATCTATGATGATTTCATGAACTTTTAATAAATACATAAAAACTTGATCGTTTGAATAGAATAGTTTAGAATAGGGCATTCAAGATAAACTTTATTGTTACTATTCAGCCAAACGAAACACAAAATCATGTTTTGTGTGTCTCCAGACAACAATTTAAAGAAATCACAAAAATGTAAAAAGATACATGAGATACAACAATTAATATGAAAAAACAAACAAAAAAAAAAAAAACACAGTTGGTCATTTGGCAAAAATAAAAGTGAGAATAAAATTGCAAACAGAAATATATTTATATTTTACCCAATGTGAATTCTACCTAGAAAAAAAAAAGTTTTAATATCACACATACACTGTAAAACTTAACAGTAAAAAAAAATTATAGTTTTATTTGCATTTTTTAAATCTTCGCTATAAAAAATCCAGAAAGAATTGTTCTCTGGTAACACAAATATAAATAAATTAGCATCAAGTGTTCGAATTTAACTTGAAAAATACTAAATTTAACAGTGTGTAATATTTGTCTTAAAACACCGCCGGGATAAATAACGTCATATTAATGCACCGCTAATAAACAAATATTTATTTAATGTTTTTATCTTTTCTATTTCTTTAAGGTAAAAATGTAAAAAACGGAAGAAAAAAAATTTCACTAGATTTGAAGAATATCCAAAACTAACCATGCACTGTAAAAATAAAATTGTTAATGGAACCTATATTAAAATACGAGCTGGATAAAATAAGCAACTTTGACTCTTTAGATCCCTGATAACTAGCGTCGTCAGATCTTTCATGTTAACGAATGTTACTCAAAAATTATTTCATGGACCATTTTCAAATTGTATACTCACATTGACCATAGTGCGAGGAAGAACTGGATCGGTTTGGGGTTTATCTCCAAATCTTTTTGGGCCCTAAATTCTCAACCGTTGGGCCGATTTACTCCAAATTTGGTACAAATTAATTGACTGGAAGAGATCTATCTTGTATATGTCCTATTTTATTTCAGTACTTTACTCTAATAGTTCATATTTTAGTCACTAGGGGGAGCAATTTTACAAAACAAACAACCTTCCTAACCGTTGGTCCGATTGAGTCTAAGCTGCGTACACTTAAATCGACTTTTATGAATCATACTTTACTTTAATAGTTCATGTTTTACTCACTAGGGGGCGAATTTAAAACTATTTTTTTTGTTAAATTACAACAGTAAATGAATAATTTATGTGTGACCAGTTGAAGTAACTTCTTTTTAGTTCATCGACAAATTCTGTTTTTACAGTGAACTTTTATTTCAAATAGTAATAGGACTTTTTAAAAGAACCTGCAAGTGAATCCCACTTCACAAGGAACATAAAATATTCAGTTAATGTCACTTGAATTCATCAAGTAAGCTTAAGAAACTTCATTTATTAACCCTTTAATTATCCCCCCCCCCAAAAAAATAAAAACAAAGGAAAAAGGATTATTTTTGCACATTTTGTTTATTTGGGGGCTTTTTATAACTTTTTTTTTTTTTGTATCTTAGACACTCTCAACTTAGCATAAAGAGGAAAAATTGTTTTATCGAGCATGTTTTTTTAAAAACAGTAAGAAAATCTGATTTTTTTCATTATACATTATTTCATGGCGTGATTTTTTTTATTTATCTATTTTTTCTTCTGTTTCTGGATTAAATTAGCTCAACCTTTTGTTAAAGCATGTTTTTGGAAAAACGTTTTGGCTTATATCAGGTAAGTAAGTCAAAATAATCTAATTCAGGCTCAATTCGGATTCTCAATAGCCGTAATCATAGCCACGCTGCCTTGACACCGCCCCCCCTCATGGTGTCCCCCAGGGCTCCGTCCTCGACCCCTTACTCTTTAGAATACACCTGAGGCAGGTTGTTATAGGGTTGACTTATTAAATCCAGTTACAGTCAAATAAAATTTTACATTCGATCAGATTCAACTAAGTGAAATGAAGCTCTCGGGTTTTACAGTGTATGGACGATGGATGTATGATGATGTATTTTTATTGTACGATGTGTTTTCCGGCGCTCATAATGGAGGAATTCTCTTCTCCCACAGGTTCATGATGGCTTCTGCTCCACTTCTCAGGTGCTGTCAGGTGACTGTGGTTCTGGCCATCACCCTGTCTGGATTCTTTGTTCTGTTTTTGATGTACCATAAATCAAACCCGTCTGCGACGTATGAAACCGGACCGGCCGATTCGTGGTCTTCGGCCCCGCAGGTAAATTTCCCCAAGCCCGTCCTGCTGCTGTGGTTCTGGCCAGGAGGCAAAACGTTTGATTTACAAGACTGTGGCAGGATCTTGGACCTGGACGCCTGCTCCCTCACGGACGACAGGGAGCTCTTCTCCACCGCGACGGGAGTTCTGCTGTTTCACAAAGCCATCCAGGCCGACCCCTCCAACCTCCCCACGTCGCCTCGACCCAAGTTCCAGAGTTGGATCTGGTTTAATATGGACACGCCGAGCAACACGGACAGGATAGAGGGCATCCAGAACCTCTTCAACCTGACCCTGAGCTACAGAGCCGACGCAGACATCCAAGTCCGCTGGAGGCTCATCGCGAAGAAGGACAAAGTCAAGGATTTTGTGCTGCCCAGGAAGGAGCGGCTGCTCTGTTGGATCGTGAACATTAACGACCTGCTGGCGAAAACGGAGGAGAGGTTCTACTACTTCTTGAAGCTCGTGAAGCACATCCGCGTCAACATCTTCGACAGCTCGGAAGTGGACTTCTCCCAAGGCCGGGATTACTTCCGGACTATCAGCAGCTGCAAATTCTTCCTGTCCTTCGAGGATTCCACTGAGAGAGATTTCATCACCGAGAGGTTTAACGGGCCTCTCGCCGCCGGTACCGTCCCGGTCGTCCTCGGCCCCCCGAGAAGCAATTATGAGGATTTCGCTCCGGGTTCTTCCTTCATCCACGTGAATGACTTCCCGGATGCGTCCACGCTGGCCCAACACATTCAGAACCTGGACAAGAACCTCACCGCTTACATGAGGTACTTCGATTGGAGGCAGTTCTACAGCGCCAGACGTCATCCGACGGAGGAGAAGCACGAGTTTTTACTGGCCGTTTGTGAGGCCTGTCATTATTTGGGCACCAACTCGGACTACAGAACCGTACCGGACCTGTACAGTTGGCTCTCACAGTGATTCCTGGTCTGCTCCTCGCTGCCGATGACATCATCAACATCTTCAGCAAATACATTTGAATTGTACAAATCTCATAATAAAAATATATTTTATATATATATAATGTATCTTATTTTCGCTTATTGTACATTAATGCGTAAATAAATGTTGATTACACTGGATATTGACGGATGCTGTGGAAGTGAGTGAGCTAAATAAAGAAACCCATCCATCTATCCATCCATCCATCTATCCATCCATCCATCCATCTATCTATCCATCCATCCTTCTATCTATTCATCCATCCATCCATCCATCCATCTATTCATCTGTCCTTTTATCCATCTTTCTATCTATCTATTCATCCATCCATTCATCCATCCATCCATCCATCCATCTGTCCATCCATCCATCCATCCACCCGTCCTTCTGTCCATCCATCCATCCATCCATCCATCCATCCATCCATCCATCCATCCGTCCATCTATCATCCATCCATCCATCCATCCATCCGTCCATCTATCATCCATCCATCCATCCATCCATCCATCCATCCGTCCATCTATCATCCATCCATCCATCCATCCATCCATCCATCCATCCATCCATCCGTCCATCCATCCATCCATCAGTGACACACACACATTCCTGCTTTATGTTATAAAGTCTCACATCTTCAGTGAGTCAAAGTTTCATCAGAAGCTCCACTTCTGTGAGCTCGTGCGCTTTGCTGTGATTGGTCAAAGTTTCCACACGGGGGCGACTCCGGGTCCCACTCCCGGTGCGTGCGCGCGGATATGTGCGCGCGTGAGTGTTTATGCCGTTTAAGTAGCCTCGGACAGCGACAGCAGGCAGTCACGCGCTTCAGCGAGCGGAGGAACTTGAGTTCCCAGAGATCCGTCTTCACCGGCAGCTATTCCCGGTCCCATGCAGCGAACTCCGGTCCCGGATCAACTTCTTTTCTGCGCTCGTGGATCTGCTCTTCTTCTCGTCTGGATGACCCCTCCTCTTCGGCCGGTGATGCTGCAAGAGTAGAGGACCGACACCGAGACCGAGACGCGGACTCTCGCCTCCTCATCCTCATCCTCCTCCTCCTCCTCCTCCTCCTCCTGCTGGGGGTGGTGAGATGCCCGGGGCAGGATGTGCTCCAGCCGCAAGATCCTGTGGAGTCTGCTCCTGCTCTCCGTGGTGGAGGTGGGCCTGGGTGTGGCGAGCATCGTCCTGGGGGCCGTGGGCATCAGCTGGGTCCGTGGGCATCACAAGCCGCAGCAGGGAGACGCGTCCCCGGTGTGGAGTGGACTCTGTGTACGTCCTGAAACAACTTCTCCTTCTTTACTCCTTCTCTCTTTTGGCGCCAATTCACAACAGCTGTTGTCTCAAGGGGCTTTTCCAAAAAGAGCGGACTTCTTTTCATTTTCTCCCTACTTCTTATTATTTTACGGGGAACGCGCTAAAGACATCAATTTGACCCCCAGGCGCGAGCTGCAAAAGCCACAACACAACATGTTCAGAAAAACGAGGTTAGGAGTTTTCAGCTGGTATGAAACACTTTTCTTTGACTTTGGGTTCTGTGCATGTTTGGGTCAGTATTAACTTTATTTGTTGTTTTGGCGAAGTTGAGTAAAGTTTTATTCTTAGTCGCATGTATGACCAAGAATGACCCGGAAGTAAAGTAAAGATAACACAGCTAATCGAAATATCATGACATGATTGTGTATTATATCTTTTTTTATTCACTAATTAAAGACTTTTTTTTTAAAAAACGCATCCGGGGATGACTCACTTCTGAGTGTAATTCGTAAACACTTACATTGTCTTAGGGCTTTTGCATATTTTCTTTTCTTAATATGTTATCTTGCGGCTTTTGCAGATCGTTTTTCTTAACAAGTTGTCTTGTGGCTTTTGCAGATCGTTCTTAATATGATGTCTTGCGGCTTTTGCAGATCGTTTTTCTTAATATGTTGTCTTGTGGCTTTTGCAGATCGTTTTTCTTAATATGATGTCTTGCGGCTTTTGCAGATTGTTTTTCTTCATATGTTGTCTTGTGGCTTTTGCAGATCGTTTTTTTTAATATGATGTCTTGTGGCTTTTGCATATAATTTTTTCTTAATGTGTTATGTTGTTGCTTTTGCAGATCGTTTTTCTGATCGCGTTTTGTTGCGGCTTTTGCAGATCGTTTTTCTGAATGCTTTGCGGCTTTTGCAGATCGTTTTTCTGAATGCGTTGTGTTGCGGCTTTTGCAGATCGTTTTTTCTGAATGCTTTGCTTTGCGGCTTTTGCAAATCGTTTTTCTTAATTTGCTGTTTGTGGCTTTTGCAGATCGTTTTTCTTAATGTGTTGTGGTTTTTATAGTGTCAAACACTATTTCATGGATATTTTTCAAATGTTGTTGCAAATTAAGAAAAACGATTTGCAAAAGCCCCAACACAACACTTTAGTGTACACAACTTAGGTAGACTTTAGTGTAAAAAAAAAAGTCCAAAATTTGAATATCGATCTTGCGTATTCATATTTTGGTCACAAGGAGGTTTTTTTTATATATGAGTTTTATTAAAAACAATGTTCGACATAACTTAATTAATGTTCATAGAACTAATCTTAATTTGAATTCAACTAAGCACGCAAAAAATATTTATATCAAAATTTGTTTCAATAATTTCCTCCAAACTGAGTTACGATTTAATAATATTATTTCGGTGGTACTAGTGAACCAACATTACTCTATGGGGTAATTTTATTTTCTGTTAACACGGATCACAAGCGTCCAGTTAATCATATTTTGTTGGTCTAACAAGTTTTAATTTCAATCTGCAACTGCTTAAATGGGCTAAATTTTAACAATTTTTAACACAAACTGTGTTAAAAATGTGGAAAAAAAAGATTTCTTTGCTCATTTTATTTTTGGGGGGCATTTATTAAAAAATCAGACTCGTAAAATGGGTCTTATGATGAATGTTTGTATTTTCAAATTTAAAATAGTCCATTTTTATTTGATTTAACTGGATGCCTTTTTGGTAAAGTATGTTTTTACAAAACAATTTCACCCTCCTTTGTTTTTTTGACTGTATCAAGTTGAATAATTCCTATTTATCAAATAGAGGTTTTCTCTATAGTTATAGTTATAGTTAATGCCACCTCTTCTGTGACCCCTTTGACCTGTGGTGTCCCCCAGGGCTCCACCCCTCACCCCTTACTCTTTAGCATATAAATGCTGCCGTTGGGTTTTTTCTGGCTACCCTCCCAAACAGCGTGTGTTGGTGTCGGCGCCATCCGATGGTGGTTATGGAGACTTTCTGACCACAGGATTAAACTGACCTCTGACCTCTCTAGCTGTGATACTTGGAGAGTCTTTATCCAGTCCAACCATCCTCCTCACAGTGTTTGGGGTCAGTTTGCAGACATGTCCTCTTCCAGGCGGATGTCTAACATCTCCAGTCTCTCTAAACTTCTTCATTATTGATCTAACTGTTCAAACAGACATTCTGAACTGCTGAGAGATGTTCTTGTCTCCATTGCAGATTTGTGCAGCTCTACAACTTTTCTTTGCTCCTCATTGCTGTGTTCTCTGGTCTTCATCATGGTGAAGAACCTCAGAGAGAATCAGGCCTGTGTCACCTCATATTTATACCCCAGTCAAACAGGAAGTACCTGTTCACCACTTCAGAGTTCCTGCTCAAACAGGTGGAACTAAAAGTATAAAATAGGACTGGAAATATTCTTCAGTTACTTTTATATCAGTGGATTTAAGAAGGGTGTCAAAAATTGATAAAAAAAAAAAAAAATCAGTTATCTGTTAAGAATGTAATGTTTAGTTTTGTAAAGAATCCGTAGCGAAACATTTTTTAAAGGTGTGACAATAATTCTCGAGGATGATGTCGACTGTAAGTTTGTGGCTACGGCGTCTTTATGCCTCCACAGAAGTTTTGTTTTCAAGACGTAACGCGATCCCCGTCTGGAACATGAATAAATAAATGTTGCTTCTCTGGAAGAAATACAGAAAACCAGCCAAATTTAAAATACAAATATAATAAGCAGAACCAAATCTAGTCCGTGATGAGGTTCTCCTTGAGCAGGACGGCGAAGAAGCATCGGTTCATCTTCCTCTCGGCAAGACGAGGAGGATGGAGTAATAATATTCCCCATCAAGTTTCTTCATCATCAAGTGAATCTTCTTCATTCAACCATTTGTTCGTCCTCTCTTTCCAGTTTCTGGTCTGTGGGATTTGTGGAGTTCTTTGTGCCCGAAAGCGGACGGGTCTTATTGTAAGTACCTCTCTTTTTTTTTATTTTAATACATCTTGTTGCTTCTGTTTATCTGAGTGGATCTCTCTTTCTCCTTTTCTCTATCTTCACCCGTGAAAAAAACGAGAGACAGAACTCTCTCCGGTGTTTCTGAATAATTAAACATTTGGGGAAAACGTTCATTCACTTTATTGTTGTGAGTTAAATGAGAAGAGCAAAATCTCTCGTGAATCGTTTCATCTCAGTTTGGGCTCAACCTCAAACTGATGGAGAAGATTCGGGACGTTTTGGAGGTCGCTGCAGCCGATCATCTGTTTCCATCTTCTCCTGTCCTCTGTCACACCAAACCAACTGCATGTCCTCTCTCACCACATCCACAAACCTCTTTGGTCTTCATCCTTCTTCTCCTGCCTGCAGCTCCACCTCCAGCATCCTTCTACCAGTAGATCCACTATCCCTCCTTCCTCTTCTTCACGGGTCAGAACCATCTCAATCTGTCCTCTCTGACTTTGTCTCCAGGACGTCTCACCTGGACTGTCCCTCTGATGTCCTCCTTTCTAATCCTGTCCTTCCTCCTCACTCCAAGAGAACATCTGAACATCTTCATCTCTGCCTCCTGTCTTCTGGTCAGAACCACCGTCTCTAAACCATCCAGCAGAACTGCTCTCACCACCATCTTGGAAACCTTTCCCTTCACTCTTGCTGCTCTTCTGTCACAGATAACTCCTCACACTCTTCTCCACCCACTCCACCTTGCTTGCAACACGCTTGCTTCTCCATCTCTTTCCCACACTCCCTGTTACTCTGAACACTTGACCCCAAGTCCTTAAACTCCTGCACCTTCTCCACCTCTACTCCTTCATCCTCACCGTTCCTCCTGCCTCTCTTTCATTCACACACTTTTATTCTGTCTTCATTCCTCTTCTCTCCAGCACATACCTCCACCTCTCCAGGTTCTCCTCCACCTGCTCCCTCCTCTCATTACAGATACAATGTCCTCCACCAACATCATAGTCCATGGAGACTCCTGTCTGACCTCATCTGTCAGCCTCTCAATCACCAGAGCAAACAAGACGGGGCTCAGAGCCAATCCTTGATGCAGTCCCACCTCCACCTTGAACCCATCTATCATTCCTACTGCACACCTCACTGCTGTCATACATCCATCATATATATCCCCTACCACTCTAACATTCTTCTCTGTCACTCCAGACTTCCTCATTCAAACCCACAATCTGGCAAACTTTTCCTAAACCTAACTTCCACGACTCTTTCCCAGATCTTCATCGTGTGGCTCATCACCTTCATACACCTGAAGCTGCTGAACATCAGACTTCATCTTGAAAACGGGTACCAGTACACTTTTCCTCCATTCCTCAGGCATCCTCTCACTCCCTCAGATCGCGTTGAACGACGTTGTTATATATTCCTCCGCCCTCTCTCCTCCACGCCTCCACCAGTATGTCATCAGGACCAACCACCTTCCTCATCCTCGTCAAAGCTGCTCTCGATTCATCCTCGCTTATCTTTTCAACTTCCTGATTCACAATTCTCACTTCTCCTCGGATTTTAAACAAACCAACGTTGGATTTATGAGCTGGAGCGTCTCGTTTAGAAAAGGCTGGATGTTTTTTTTCCTCTAAAACAAGATTCTTACCAAAATCCTAAAGAATTCCGACTTGATTATTTCGTATCCATCTACAAAAATGAGACTCGTTTCCCAGAAACTCTTTCTTTCTTTTTTTTTCTGTTGAGATTTCCTCATTCGCAGTGATTGGCAAACTGCCATAAAATCTGATGTGTGTCACGGACGATGACATCACACGTGGTTCTGCTTAATCTCCCGCTGGATGTTTTTGGTGCGTGTTATTAACCTCCGAGCAGCTGCATCAGAACCGGTTTTGGTCCGTGAAAGACATCTGAGTAACCGGAGGAGGCATGCAGTCACCTCTCCTCTTCTCTTTCTGTCAATCTTTCTGTTTCTGTTTCTGTTTTTGTTTTTTTTGTTGTTGCTCAGCAATCTCCTCCCGGCAGCGCTGTATGTCAGAGTCCTCCTGTTTCCCTCTGACTCCCTCTGTCTCCTGCAGGGAGAGCGCTAATGATGGATCAATGTCAGCACAATCTGCTGTAACAGAGACATACTTCAACCTTTCTCCCCCTCTGTCTCACCCCATCCATCACCACCTATCCTCTCTCTCTCTCTCTCTCTCTCTCTCTCCATATATCCATATCCTCGTGCCTTTCCCTCCTCCATCACCTTTATCTAACGGCTGGTTGATGTGCCCCTCTCCATCTTCTCCACCTCATCTCCTACCGTTTCCTCGTCAGCCTGTGGGGCGTTTATTGCGTTACGTTGGTCGGGTTCTACTTTTTCTGCCGACCTCCTTCCACACCCTCGACGGGAAATGACTGAAATTGGAAATGGGTTTTTTTTTTTTTGGTTCATGCGGTTAAAGGCACTAAAGGCATTTGTGCAGGGAGAAAAGAAAATAGAAGCTGAACTTCCAGAAACAGAACACACACACACACACACACACACACACACACATGATCATCCTCTTTTCTACTCATTCTGAACTTTTCCAGTTTTTTTTTTAATGAAAAACACTGTTTTTCAGACATAACTCCCGAACAGTTTTGTCAGATTTAGGTCCAAATTTGGTGCGTAGTAATCGACCCGAGGAGATAAATGTATTATTATTATTATTATTATCTATCCTGAGTAAATAATATTTTAAAATATAAAAAAATAAATGCTCAAAAGTAAATATATTTAGATAAAAAAATATGCATAAAATATAATATATATATTATTTCTTGTATAATATAAAATAAAATATATATATATAAAAAATATATATACATATATAAAAATATATTTAAAAAATGTGAAATATCTTTTTCTTCTTTTTCTTATATATAAAAACCCTGTTTTTCATGAATTACTTCATATTTAATTTGAGGAATTAAATCAGGGCGATTGTTTGTTCAACACAGGGGCTTGGGGTCTTTTGAGGGAATAACCCTTGTTTTTCCTTGATATCCTGTAATTAAGAATAATTCCTATATCCAATTACGGACAGAACCGATCCAACGGGATCTTTCTAACAGGAAATCAGATTTATTTGGACTGACACACGTCCCTCTCTGGCGGGCGTCCAGAGGGGGCAGGACGCCGGAAACGGAAGCTCATATATCAGTTTGTAAATCTTCTATTCCGTCACATTTGGTCCGTTTGTTTACAGTCTTCCTGATAGTTGATCAATTCTGCCGCTTGCGTGAACTTTAACCTCTCCGTCTGTCCCGCAGATGATTCTGTTTTCAGCCTGCTGCATCTGCGGTCTGATCGGTGGGATCCTCAACTTCCAGTTTGTTCGGGCGTTGAACAAACGTCCCGACTCCATGCGCTCCATCCATCTGGCCGCCATGACGCTGGCATGTCTGGGTAAATAAAACACCACCAACGCCGGTGTGACGCCACGCAGACTGAACACGATGTCTGCTTCGTTCCTTTAACCCATCAGTAACCACGGCAACAAGTGTCACCGATCTTTCCAGCGCTACCAAACGTTTCCTTACACCTTTATTCTTCATCTTACTCATAAAGTCTTCATTTTCAGCTTTTTATCGGGTTATCAAATTTTAATTTTTAAATCAATTTTACAGCCCTAATGCTCTAATAACATGTTCCTGTAACACATTAAACGTTATTTTTTGAACAATGCGATAGGAAACAATTTAGTTCTATTAATATTGTTCTATTTTCACAGTGTAAAACTTTTTTGGGGGGCAAAATTGCTATTTTAATATATGTTGCGTATTTCCAACTCAAAAAATGGGAAATCTGAACTCCTTAGTTAAAAAACATAATTGTATTATTATTATTATTATTACTATTATTCTAATTATTGTGATTATTACAATTCGAATTATTAATTCTAATTATTATTATTACTATTATTCTAATTATTCTAATTCTAATTATTCTGATTATTATAATTCTAATTATTATTATTACTATTATTCTAATTATTATAAATCTAATTATTATTATTATATTTATTCTATTTTCAAAAGAAACATGAGCTATAATAAATAATAACAATAAAGGCATATAACATTTTTTTCTTAATTACAGATATCTGACACTAGGGGGCAGCATTTAAAAAATCATTTAAAAAATAAAGTGCTCTTTGAAAAGTGTTAAATTTTACATCGCAATATAATTTTAATTTGAGGACAAATGAGTCTGAGTTCTTACAACGTTTTAACCCCAATTATGGGTAGAAAACTTTACCCAGCATGCCCGGATTAAATATGCCACATTAAATATTTACACGCCCGAAAAAAAGTTGGTCGTGGCTGCCGCCGTAGACGCCATAACTCAAAAACTGTTTCACGGATCCCTTTCAGATTCTTTACCCACATAGACCTCAGTGCGAGGAAGAACTGAATCCATTGTGGGAGAGGTCAGTTGCATATGTCCGCCACTAGGGGGAGGGCTTTATCAAAATCCCAGTTTTCGGGCTATAAGAGTTTTATTTGGACTTGGTGAGATCTGTCTTCTTCCTCTCTAAGAGTTTGTGTTTTACTCACTAGGGGGAGCTCTTTTATGACAAACACAGTTTTTTGATCGTAACTTCCTGACCGTTGGTCCAATTTAGTCCAAATTTGTCTCACAATCGGAATCGGAAGCTTGATGACAGCGTAGGCCCAGTTTTTTTACTTTAATTACTGTGATTTATTACACAGTAACAAACTGGCTACTTACTGTTATTACCGTAAAATGCTTTTTTGTTTTTTTTTACAGTGTACACATATAAACTACATTAAAAAACTACAAATTAAAGTACATTTCGGTGACACCAGATGAAAAGTTAAGCCCTCCAACTTCTTGTAGTCTGAGTTTTTGAAACATTTCAATAGGAAGTTTAAACGTTTGACGTATCGGGTGGGGCATCAGAAGGACATCAGGGGGTCCCCAAAGTCATCCGGGGTCATCCTCTGAGGACTAAGAATTATAGAAGACCCTCATTGTATAGCGATCCATCTGATAAGTGTCGAGTTTTAACAGGTTTGACCGACATTTCCGGCCTAGAGGCACGTCAGCAGTGATACCAGAGACGGCCAAAGAAAGAATGATTTCAATCTTCGCCACCTGGTTCCCCATTTCCTGTCTTGTCCAGGGATCACTTCCTGTACCTTATCCACCTGGCTGACCTGTCGTCTGGCCAGCTCCGAGCAGCAGAGGATGTTCCTGGAGAGGGAGCACTCGCTCCACCACTCCCACGAGATGTCGGAGAAGGTAAGGCGCCACGGCGGGGGGAGACCCTCTTCCTGGCGTTCGATTTGGGGGGGGCGCCGTTTGGTAAAAAGCGTCACATGCCGATTTTAACGGCAACATTTTAGCACCTTCAGCTCCAAAATGTTCAATCCAAATCCAACTTTCAAACATAAATGTTTATGAATTCATGACTATAAAGTGTTTTATAATTCACTATTCTAGAAAACTGCAATATGAATAAAAACTGTTTTTTTTTTTGGGTCACATGATCTAAGTTTGTGTCTGAAGGCGTTGTCGGACCCTTCGTCAATCATCGTCTTGCTTTTTTACCCAACAAGCTCTTGGTTCCTCTTAAGCTGTCTTGTGGCAAAGCAAAAGGACCGGCTCAAAAGTCGGTCCTTGACCCAGAACCAGCTCCGAAGCTGCCATGGTGGGAAAAGGTCCGGCGTTTACGATGGACAGAAGTGGTTCCGCTTTTATTTTGGTGATATCCGCTGATGTCAGCGTAGATTTGCATGTTTTCTGAACGCTTAGGGGTCAAGATTTAGATTCAGATTCAACATTCAGATTAAGTTTCAACATTCTGATTTAACACTTGGAGCTAAATGTGGTGAAAAAAATGCTGCGTTTAAAATCAGCTTCGGCGACTTTTACAAACGGCGCCAGGTTGTGCAGCGATTCTGCGTGTCGTCCAACAGGATATCCTGGACAACTCGAGTAACGGCATTCCTCAGATCTCCTACAACGGACACGCCCAAGCATCGCCATGACGGCTGGACGTGGATCGAAGGCGTACAGTTGGGCGAGGGATCCGGCCCGTCCTGACGGAGGGGAGTAGAGCGGCGCCGCTGTAGGTCTCCGGCCTCAGAACGCCTTTTTCTCCTCCTCCTGAGTATAATGACAATTAACAAGGGGGAACTCGTGCCTCTGAATATTTATGCAAACACAAGCTCAAACCAGGACGGAGAAAAACGACACTCAGGTGATAATGCAGGTGTGCAAACATCCGAGTCACGTCACCTGATCTTCTGATCTCTCGCCTCAAGGTCGTGAGCACGAAGCGAGCATGCAGCTGTTTCTCCTGGTTCTGAGGAGCTGCTGCTCCTTCAGCCCTCTTCTTATTCTTCTCGCTGTCTGTTGTGGGTGCGTGGAATTCAGATGCTGATGAAGCCTACACTGTAAAAAAAATTAAAAAAAATACGGTAAAATAACACGTTGCCGTAAAAAAAATATGGTGCCCATATTTAAGACTTCAATGTGGATAATAACTATGAAAACACAAGGTCTACCGTAAAGTAAGTTTTCGATACATTTGCCATTATATGACTTTTTTTTGTAAAAACGACACTATAGATATTTTTTGTTGCTGTAGAAATGAAGGTTTGCTCTCGCTTAAGGTTTTTTTTTTTACTGTAAATTTAAATGGAAACACCATACTGTAAAAATCCCGTCAGTAAAATTAGAAATCAATACAAAATAACAGTAAAAAAAGACAGTAAAATCCTAAAAACAGTTGGAGATTAGGTGATTTGCACCAAATCAGGAAGTACTGAAGATTTTTTTTTTTTTTTAAGGTAACAATATATAGAAAACACGTAATTGTACTGTGAAATAAAATATTTATAATTCATATTAAATAAACTTTGGCACAGAAAAAAAACCTTGTTTCAGTACACTGTAAAAATGACGGTACATAAACTTTTTTTTTTACCATTCAAAATTTGTTGAAAAACTCATTTTAGAGTGAAAATACAAACTTTCGCTATAATAACAGCACAATATTAAAAAAAAAAAAAAGAATAGCACAACGTCACAATAAAACAGTTACTGTTATATTATCATTCTGTCTAAATTTCAGATTTTTCCATTATGTATATTAAAAATTTACGGTAAAAAATTACCTTTAAACATTTAGCAAGAGCATCTTTTCATTTCTACAGAAATGACAAATTACAAATCCGATGTTTTCTTTTACTGTGATTTAAATTACCGTCATTACAAAGAAGTTTACAGTATATATGTTGGGTTTTTTTTTGTGGTATTTTACTTTCATGCCTTACACACGATTACCGTATATTTATGTTTAAATTCTAGCATCCACAGCAAAAATGAAGTTAATTTCTTTTTTCTTTTTTTACAGTGTGCAGTAAAGTGTATGCATCATCTGATAATGGAATGCTCTGACGTAAAAAAACACAGTGAAATGTAACGTACCGTACTGTTTTTGCCCTCGCTTGTATATCAGGAATCTTATCGTTGCGATAAATCGGGCGTATTTTTTTATAAAAGCCAATTCAAATAAACGATTATAAATATAAGTGACGGCTCATTTGTCCTGGATTACTGCGCTGGGATTCTGGCCAATAAGTGATATTTGTTCTCCAGCTTTGGTTGAGAGGTAAATTTGCACACATGGAATATAATAAAATAAATCAAATAATATGAATATGAAGTCAAAGGTCATGTTTTCCAGTTTACACCTGTTTTTCTTTACTTTACCTAAATTCAAATAAATGTTACCTTCCGACAAAATTGAAATACATTCTTTCACTTCGGACAAGATGATGACGTCACATGACCACATGTTTAATAATACGTTTGATGTCTAACTTATTAAAAACTAATTTAACTAAGTTAAGTTGAGAATACTTCCTTTAATTGTGTTTTGGCAGTTGAAGTAATTTTTTCTTTCTTTCTATCTCTTTACAGTTTGTGTGTGTTACAGTATGTGTGTGTGTGTGTGTGTGTGTGTGTGTGTGTGTGTTTGTGTGTGTTTATGGTTAGTGGTTGGATGGAAAACTACACTGCAAAAACAGAATTGTTGATTAGATTTTTTTTTAAAAAACATATGTTGATTCAAGCAGTATTTTCAACTAAAGATAATTATTAAACTGAACTATGAACTTAACTAAGTATCTTATTTAGTTAAGTTAATTTAAGCTGGATTTTAGATTTATATCAAATGCAAATTCAACTTTTTAAGAGAATTGTTGGATGAACGCGAAAAAATGACTTCAACTGGTAGGACTCAATTAAATCAAGTAATTATGACTTAAAAACGATAAGTTCGCCTCAAAAAATCTAAATCTAAAGCAATTTCTTTAAGTTAAATCAACCTTTTCTTTTTACAGTGAAGGATTAGAGCCCAAAATTCCAGTTTTGGAAAATTCTTCAAATCACTTTCAAAAAAACTTTTTCACAGTTCGACCTTAAATAAAAATACAAAGCTCAAAATAAAAAAAACAGTAAATAAATATTTCTTTATTTTTGGTGAAAGAATTATACAATATTTTATTCCTGCAGCGTTTTACTTTAAATAATACACACTTTAAAAAGAGGAATGTTCGGTATTTAAAAAAAATGACTTCCACTTGTGTCACAATTAAGTATTACCAGCTTAAATTATTAGGTTCGACTCAAAAATACCTGATTTAAGTTACTATTAGAAGTAATTTCTTGAAGTTCATCAATAATTTATTTTTAGACCCCAAAAGCATTAAAAAACATTTGATTCCAGCTTTAGAATTTTTTCAAATCCCTCAATCTTAATTACTTCCAACTTAAATTTTAGACTCTATAGTATTTAATTCAATTAAGTTTTTTTTGTTTGTTTTGTTTTGTTTTTACGGTGCACCACCCTGAATAGGTTACGATGAAGAAGACAATATATTAATTAGGGTTAAAGTAATAATTATAGTTTCTCGAGAATCAAATATTTATCCTGAGAAAAATCTATAAAATTGTTTGTAACAAAATTTTTTTTTTTGGTTTATTCTAAATTAAATTGAATTGATGGACAGAATCATAAATATAAATATAAATATAAATATAAAAATATGAATATAAATATAAATATAAATATAAATATAAATATAAATATATATAAATATAAACAAATATGAAGTTTTTCCAACATGAAATTTTTTTTTGTAGCAAATAAAAAATGGCTTTTATAACAATTACTCTCCTCTTTAATTTGTTTGAGTGTGTGTGTGGTTTAGAGTGTGTATGTTTCTAGTTTGTGTGCGTGTGTGAGTGATTGAGTGTGTGGTTGAGAATGTGTGTGCGTGTGTTTGAGTGTGTGGGTGTGTGTTGTTGTTTGGGTGTTTGAGTGGTGTGTTTGAGTGTGGTTGTGTACGTGTGTGTGTGTCTGTGCTCTTGAGTGTGTGGGTGTGTGTGTCTCTTGCTATCGAAGAAAAGGAAAAAAAGGAATGGAACATGACGCCCCTGAGAACACAAGATCTGTTCTGCACTGCAGTGTGTGTACTTGTGCATTTATTCGTGCGCACGTGTGTGTTAGTGTGTGTGCGCTCCTCAACACCTCAGGTCACCCGAATGATCTTACTGTGCCCTGACTGGCCAGCCGAAAAACAGCTTTAAGTTTATATGTATGTATATATATATATATATATATTTGAAACCCCTGCTAAATATTTTTTGTAGATTGTCATTTATCCAGGTCACGGTAATCCTCAAAGGATCAATCAGAAAATGACTAGATATAATTAATATAAGAGGATTAAATGCATGTTTTAATACCCTCAAACACATACACAGCTAACCCCAAACATGTAACGTTAAATCCACGAACAACTCATTATTTTAAACGTGGGCTTTCTCTGCCGTGTTGACTGGCTGCGTGTTATTGTGCATCCTGGCCAGCAGGCGGCGATATAAAGATTAGTGTTGACTGATTCGACAGCTGCTGGACCTTCTTCAAAACGGAAATGACGTCATGTCCCTCCTCTGGTGCTTCCATAACAACATGGCGAACTTGGAGCATGCAGAAGACGACCAGAAACGTGAAAAAATGTCTAGCGAAGTAGTCACCGTCAGTCCTCCAGGCCAACCGGCCGAAGTACAATCCTCCGTTCCTGACAAAGTAACGGCAGTGGTCGCTTGTTGTATCCCGTCGTTCGCGGCCGCCTCCGAGCTGCTGTCAGCGCCATACTCGTGTCTGGTCATGAACACGCACCGCAGACACATCAGCCTGCCGCCAATGTACCTGAACAAGAAGAGGACAGGCATTCGGCAGGAGCTGGGAGCCGAGCTGCTCAAGTTCTCACAGAGGTAAAGACATGTTTCTGTCTTCTAACGCGACATTTGCGCCATTATCTCCACCGAGGCAGCCAACGGAACCATCAACGTCGATCACGTTTAACATGACGCAAGAGAGGAGATTTGTGTTTTCAAATCCTTGACCTTGATAAAGAACTAATGATAAGACTTACCAGGTGCAGGAGTTGCATTCAGACCATGTCCTTTGGAAAAAGTCTCAGTGTACCAAGAAATAATCGATATATAGAGTATTAGATTGTTAAAATGAGATGCAAAGAAGTGTCTGTATTATCAATATCCATGATCTTTAAGCAAAAGACACACAAATCTTTGTGTCAAGTCACATAAATATAACATATAAGTGAGATTACATTAAAAAAAAGAAAAATAATTACATTCTTAACATCAAAAACGTGATTACTGACAGCCTGCATGTTATAATGCCATAATAACAGTCACGAGTCTCCTTCTGTAGTGACTGATGAGGTTTGTGAACACATGAGGAGGTATTTTCATCCAGTATCTGCTGGTGTTTGATGGAACCATGTCTTTAACAACATGTCCAGAGTCTGGATGTCTCCTTAAAAGAAAAACAACCCCACAGAATCCGAGATCCATCATCAGACTTCACCGTAGGCATGAGTTGCTTTTCTCTGTGGCTTTCTTTCTTGCTACGTCACCCTATCTTAGATGCTTGTTAAAAAAAAGCTCTACTTTGGTCTCATCTGACCTCTGACCTTGTTCCAGTGAAAGTCTCAGTGGTGTTTAACAAACCTTGGCAGACACCTTGTGTGTGGACGACAGCAGAGGCTTTTTTCTTGCTACCCTCCCAAACAGCTGGTGTTGGTGTCGGCGCCATCTGGTGGTGGTTAGGGAGACTTTCTGACCCCAAGATTCAACTGACCTGTGACCTCTCTAACTGTAATCCTTGGAGAGTCTTTAGCCAGTCCAACCATCCTCCTCATAGTGTGTGGGGGGTCGGTTTCCAGGTGGATCTGGAAACATCTCCAGTCTCTTTAAACTTCTTCATTATTGATCTAACTGTTCAAACTGACATTTTGAACTGCTGAGAGATGTTCTTGTCAGATTTGTGCAGCTCTACAACTTTTCTTTACTCCTAATTGCTGTGTTCTCTGGTCTTCATCATGGTGAAGAACCTCAGAGAGAATCAGGCCTGTGTCACCTCATATTTATACCCCAGTCAAACAGGAAGTCATAGTTAACCACTTCATTCATTCTATATTCTATTTCATTCTCAAAGTTCTTTCTATACCCACTCATCTAAGCTGTCCTACACATTTGAAGAAACTAGGCTTATGCTTTTGCCCCGAACAGTAACGCTATGTCCCCCCCAACGCCTGAATTCCTCAAATTAAATGTGAAGTTGTGGCAGAGAAACAGTGTTTTGTGTTACACAGCCCCCCCTAGTGAGTAAAATATGACATCAACAAATCACATCTCCTCCAGTTGATTCCAATGCTCCCAATTAAGATGAAATCAGATCAGCTGTTTCGAAGTTATGTTTGAAAACATCTGGAGATAAGGCTCCCCCTAGTGTCAAAACTCACAACTGTTTATCAACAATGAAAAATAATAAATAAATTCTTAATGTGTGATAGAAATTATCTGGAGCCTTTTTTCCCCTTTTTTTAGTAGATGCTCACCACAAATTTCTACCCAGTACATGAGAATTTAAAGAGATTTAGAATGAAGAATAAATGAAGCACAAATGACCAAAAATAAATGTTCTATTCGCTAGATAACTTATGACATAACCAGTTAAAAGTTGTTGTTTCTTTAAAAAAGGTTTGCATTTTTCAGTCCAGTCGTTCTACCCTCTTTCCTTCCGAGCTAATTCTTCATAAACTGTTGGACTCTTGCAGTTTAAAGGGAGTTCCGCTGGCGTATGACGACATCAGGATAGTGGGTCAGCACGGCGCCATCTATGACGACAGCGGCTACATCCACATGGACATAGAGGCCAACTTCATCGTCTTCCAACCCAAAAAGGGACAAAATCTGCTGGTGAGATTTCCTTTTCCAGTCCACTCAGTAGAGCGTCTCATCCAGAGCGGCTCAGAACCTTCTGCCCTGACAGAACAGAGCGTTTTATTTTTTTTAGCATTTGCAGTTAAAGACCTGTGAGGCCAGTGTTGAGTCTCTAAACTAAGTTCATTTTCTATTATATGACAAACCTACTATGGACTAGGATGTGAGCGTTGGGTTTTTTTCTTCTGACAGTATTGGACTAATACTTGTTGTTTCTTAAGGAAGCAGAGAACCGGCCATGACGGCAGATAATTATTTTATAACCTTTTGTAGAAGAAAAAACAGGCGACTGATTTGTCAAGGTCACAAGTTCATTTTCCGTTTTCTCATATAAATGAGAATAAACCGCCCGCCTACTTTTATTTTCCTGACGTTCCTCACAGATCCGGAGTCTCGCAGCTGAATAGACCCACGAGGAAAAATCATCCGCCGTTTCTTATATATTCTTATTCTTCCACGCTGCGCCGACAATCCGGATCGACTTTAATCGTCATCGTGAATACAACAAATGATACTGAATACTGACTAAGGACTTTCCGTTATTGATCAACGGATCAGATTTTCAATCTCGGTTTAACTCTGGCAGAAATTGCTTTTATATAAATGCTCTTTGGTCGGCGTGTGTCACCATGGCGACACCGGTAGTCCAAATGCAGATTTTCCATTGGTGGATAAAAGTTTTCATTACTCCCGGGTCGTGCCGGGGGTTGTCGCCATGGCAACGGCAATACAGACCCGCCATTTCTGTTGATAACAACAAGTTAATTAATGAATTAACTATCACGAGATGACGGCCAAAAACGGTGCTTTTCTCTTCCATGGCCGTTCTTGGCTTCCGTAGTTTCCAGCTAATATTTGACTAATGATAGAATCACTTATTAGAAGCTAACAAAGTTTCTGCCAGAAGACCCGGTCACACAGGACCACAGCTGTGCGTCCTTCAGTCACCGTCAGTTCAGTAACCGGCATTAATCCGTCTAGATTTCGTTTTGTCTCCTTCAGTGTGAATTCTGTTTATTAATAATAATAATAATAATAATATTATTCTGCTGTCACAGGGAAGGGTGAATAAACTTGGAGTGGGTCACGTGGGCTGCCTGGTCCACGGCTGTTTCAATGCCAGCATCCCCAAACCCAACCTGGTTTCCGTGGATACCTGGCGGGACGTGGGGCCCAAAGTTGGAACGGAGCTGGAGTTTGAGGTGATGGCGCTGGACGCCGACGCGGTGGGAGTGCTGCTGATCAGGGGGCGACTGGACCGGACCAGGCAAGTTGTTTGCTTATTCACGTTATTCAAACAAGTAGAAGTGCGCTCAATGACAATTCAGTAATGTCCCTCTTCTTTGACATAATAATTAAAAAAAAACAGGTAAAAGGTGTTCTGTGACCTCATATTTCAATTTTCACCTCAAAACCTTCATAATCGGTGACAATGTCGTAAGATGTTTTTTCAAATTGTTTACCCCCATAGACCATAGTGTGAGGAAGAACTGGCAGGATTTGGGGAACGGTCAGCTGCATATATCCGCCACTAGGGGGAGTTTTATCTCCATAATTACAGTTTCAGGGCCATAATTTCTCAGCTGTGGGTCCGATTTAGTTCGGATTTGACTCAAACGAATCGACTTAAGGAGCTCTATCTTATTAATGTCATATTTCACTATAAAAGTTTCTTTTTGTTATTCAGCGAAGGGACTTTTTAATGAAAAATCTGTTTTTTCGAACAGAACTTCCTAACCGTTGGTCCGATTTAGCCAGAATTACCTCAAATGAATGTTATATAATTTATTTGTCATATTTTACTGTAACTGTTCATATCTCACATATTAATTAGGCTTTTATTTGTGTGCAAAAAACAGTTTTTTGATCATTTCTTCCCAACCACAGGTCCAATTATGTCAAAATTGGCCCGTATGAATCAACACAAGGAAATTACTTGTTTTATTCTTGAGCTCAGAAATTAAGTTACTTGTATTTATCCTCATTGTTGAGTCATAATGGGATCTGATCTCAGAACAGACCGCTGACTTCAAGGAAATAGTCGATTTGGACTGTGAGATTATAAATGAGTCAAATTTATTTTTGAAAAGTTCAACAAGAAGGATTCCTTGTACTACGCAGAGGATTGGGGGCTTTCTGGGGATTTACCTTGCAGTCGGGGAGGACCGCTTAGGCCTAGTCTTGAAGGAGATTTTTCTTTGATCTGGTTTCAAGTTTAGTTTGAAGTTTAACATAAAAATGCACAAACCGCTTTGATTGATTTCTTTGTCGTGTCTCTGTTTGCTTCAGGGTGCAGGAGCTGCTGGCTATGGCTGAGAGCTCGGAGTCGGGTGTCACCGCAGACTTGCCAGAACCACCAGACGTGGAACCGACTCCAGAACCCGCAGAGGAATCTGTCGACGCCCCTCCGAAAAAAAAGAAGAAAAAGAAGAAAGACAAAGTCCAGGAGGAGGTAGAAGAGGTCGCCGCCGCCGCATCCCCCTGCCGAGTAACGCCAGCGCTGAACGGAACAATGGTTGAAACAAATGGCGATGAGGCCGCTGAGACGATGATGAAGAAGAAGAAGAAGAAAAAGAAAAAGGAGAAACATGTGAAAGAAGAAGAGGAGGAGGAGGAGGTCGAGGTGTCCTGCAAGGAGGTCCATGGCAGTGACTCCAGCGGTTACCATAGTGATAAACACAGCAAAAAGAGGAAACACGAAGTCACGTCTACTTCTCACGAAGATCCTGAACCAAAGCTGAAAAAGAAGAGGAAAAGCGGCGTCGAGAAGTCGGCCTAAAACTTCATTCGGGTCAGGAGTGAATAATAATGGAGAGCCTTTTGCCAATTTGATTAAAAACGTTTAGCAATCAGGATTTCTGGCGGGTTTTTTTTTTTTTTTTTCTGAGCCCGTCTGAAATAACTTAAATACCAGGGTCAGACTTCATGAGGGAGATCTTCCACAGTCACATTTTAGCAGCTTGTGGAAAAATGAACTTGAGCAGAGAAGCAGATCTGACGCAGCAGTCGTTCCCTTAAGTGGCCTGCAGGGGGCGCAAAGCGGCTTCCTGCATAGATGCACCAGAGGCACAAACCGGGTCTCCACTCCTGCTCTCTAGAACTTCCTTCCTCAGACTCCATGCTGAGATTCAACATGGATGTTTTGTTTTTTCTAACAGTTTGATTTACTGAAACCAAAATGGGAAAACTTTTGATATGAACTCTTCCTACTTTTACTTTGGTACATTTCATCTGGCTTTGGATACTGAAGAGATAAAAAAAAAAAAAAAGGACAACAAACCTCACGTGCCTCTGGGATTTTTTCTCAGAAATCTCACAATGTTCCCAGAAAACAATCAGGAAATGTAACATTCAGTTCAAATCCCGATTAAAGAGCTTCATATTTTGAAAAAGTTGCTTTTTTCTTCCTCACAGGAGACTTTGATGCGTCTTGATTGCTGCTGACTACAAAACACAAAAAAACCTTTTACTGCTAGAATAATACCGATAAGTGAATATTAATGCCTGGGCGTCATTGTTTTTGCGGGCGAATTCTCACAAATCCACGCTGACCAGTAAGTGTCAGGTGATCAAGCGCTGAGAGACGGCCTAAAGAGCTCGCTGTTGTTTTTACCCCCCACCACCTTTCCTTTCAGTGGGGAGTCTCACATAAGCCGTGAGGTGTTAAGAGCCGGGGAGCTTATCGGGGGGCCGTCTGAAGAGCTCAGATAAGGAGCCGCAATTAACTCGGCTCATCTTCATCCCTCACCCCCGATTATATCAGCGCTTTTGTAATTAAGAGCCTTTGATAAGGATTTATTTGGTGGAGGTCAGACGGGGAAGACGTTTATTCTCCCTCTTGTAGTCGGGTGAGACGACCCACATGTCCCCGCCGCTGAGATCAGCACTAAAAACTGCAGCTGGCTGAACACGCCTACAAGTGCTTCCAAAAGTCGCTCGCTGAACCCGTGTGGATGTTTGACTTTCTTAGCTGGGAGTAGAAGCTTCTTAAAGAGTCTCTGCCGGCTGAACCTTCCTCAGATCCCGGTTCAGGAAACTGTTGATATTCTTTTTTCTGGGGGGGAAGCCTGAGATTGTTATCGAACGTCTCACCTTACTATCAAAAGAAACAAGTTGGAACTGTTTGATAACTCTTGGATCATGTTTTTGAATTGTATCCCCTCATAGACCGTAGTGTGAGGAAGAACTGGATTCATGTTTGTGAAAGGTCAGTGTATTTTCCTGCCACTAGGGGGAGCTTTAGCTCCAAAATCACAGTTTTTGGGATCTAATATCTCAACCGTTTTAGTGCAAATGGCTCAAGTCCAAGAAATAGATCTATATATCTATAGATATAAAGATATAGATAGATATCTATAGATATAGATAGATATGTAGATAGATAGGTATAGATATATAGATGACTATAGATGGATATAAATCTATCGATATATTTATAGATATTTGAAAAAAATTTTGGGACATAAATTCGATTAGGGGGATTATTTGTAAATTGCAGGGGATGTGGGGCTTTTCTGGGATATACAGCCTTGCTGTCGGGGATGAGAGATTAGGCCTAGTTTAATAACATTAAGATTGCAATATGTGCAGCAAACATAAAGATATTAAGCAAATGCAACATAATCTGGTAACCATGGATTCATTAATGTCTTAAGAGTCGATTCAGAGAACAATTTGTTGAGTTTTGATTTCATTACATTATAAATCCTTTGATGTTCCTGCCAAGAAAAAGCTCAGTGGGCTGAACAGAGACGCTGCAGTGTAAGGCGCAGGAGACGTGCGGCTAAAGAATATTTAATAGATACTCAGGAGAGTTTGTTGGAGTTGTCGGTAGATTTAGAAGCTGGCAATAACCCTTAAATTCAGGTTTACACTCTGAGTGTTTTTTTTTCAAATTTTTCTTATATTTGATTTCGTATGCCCGATTAAATGCCACTGAAAAAAGATTTTAGCTCCTAACCAAGACTCGGTGAGCCAATAATGGGCTGTCTTTCTGACAAAAACCAGAATGAGGGACATTATTCTAGCAGGTAGAGACTTTACTCGCACCTTTTGCCCTTTTTTTAATCACATAGCTGCGGATTTTCTCCGCCGGCTCTCACGCAGCTGTGCAAATATACTTAATTCTTAATACCATCTAATTCTCCAACTGAAGAGTTCAACTTTTATCACCCTCTTTGCACAGATTACGCCCGGCCTGCGTGCCCCCCTCTTGCACCTGTACCCCCTCCCTCCGTCACCACTCATTTATCTTGTCAGCCCTCCTATCACTCCCTCACAGTCTCCTTCCCCCCAGCCTGCTTTCCCTCTTCCTCCTACTCATCCTCCTTGTCTCGTTGATTTATAGGAAGCAGCGTACGGTTCACACACATTCCACTTCTGACCCTCCAAACCCCCCCACCCAATCACCCACCCACCTTCCCCCTTCCCTGCGCTGCCACTGGACTCTCATGTCGAGGCAGCCTCGTTTATCTTCATGATCCTCGGGTGGAGACAAGAAGAGGGCGAGCAGGAGGGTGGAGGCCTTTGGAGGAGCGCCGTGTTCTGGGGAGTTTCTGCGGGAAGCACCATCTGCCTCTGGAGCGACCATCGCTGATGTGTTTGTGAGCGGAGACTGGCGCGGTATCTTCCAAAAGTCAAAGTTTCCTGGCCTGGTGGAAGAGCTCCTGAAGTCTTTAGAGAGAACAAACCCTTAGGACACACACACACCGACGCCACGCCACACACTCGCCGGCTCACACGCCACATCCACAAACCCACAATCCACAAAATCCCCATCCGTGAACACCCCGTTTGCCAGGCCTAATTAGTTCTGTGGTCAGAACTCTGCTCCGTCCCAGAGCCCCAAATGGCAGCAGGTCATAAAAGCTTAAGTGTTCCACCAGTTAGAGCCGTGCAACGTCGGCCATATATCCTGCGACCCGGCCCATCCTATCAGAGCCCGTCTCTCACAGGCCGCCTGACGTCCATGAAATCCCTTTATGGTATTTTCAAAGGCATTCTGAACGATTTTTGGCACCTCTGCTTTGCTTCTCAGTTTTTATGCTCCATCAGGTGGGCAGACGGGTCGGGCTCGCACACAGAACCACAAGCATTAAACGCTTTCCCTCAGGATCAATGTCCACACAAACATGAGCAACAGCACACACACACGCACGCACACACACACACACACACACCACACACACCGTTAACCCTGAGAGTAAACATCGCTGTTGGTTGGTTAGTCGGGTTCCCAGAGTTGGTTTGTTTCCACGGCACCCGACACCCGGCCTTCAGTAACCGTGGAGACGACAGACGGGGGGTAAAAGTCTGGTCACAATCTTATTATTAGATAAAATCTCAGACTTGATTTTAGAGAATTTCTCAAAATCTTAAGTCTGAAATACTCGATGTGAATTTTTCCGGCTACCATAAATACTTTTTTTTCTCTCCTTAAATGCATAAATATAATCTTCTTATCTTATTTCAAGTATTTGATATCGTAAAATCCTGAGCAGTGTGACTATTATAACACTTGGAATAAGTTAATATTAATTATATCACTGGAAAATTGGGGATATTGCGGAACTTTCAACGTTAACGCGTCCACCGCGGATCCTTTCGTGTTAACGCGATAACTCAAAAAGTATTTCAAGGAACTGTTTTCAGATGTTATGACCACATAGACCTTATTGAGAGGAAGAACTGGACTGATTTTGGCAAAAGTTATGTATTTTCGAGATCTTTCTTGCATATGTCATATTTTACTCTCATATTTCAAATTCTACTCACTAGGGGGAGCTGTTCTACGGGAAAAATTATGTTTTTCCCGTGTAACTTCCTAACGGTTGGTCCGATTTAGTCCTAATTTAGTGCATATGAATCACCTCAAGGAGATTTGTCTCGTTAACATCATATTTTACTCACTATGGGTTTTTGATTACAAAACAAACACTGCAGAAAATGACTTGATTTAATTTGAGGACTTCAGTGAGGGGGATTGCCTGTACAACGCAGCAGATTGGGGGCTTTCCAGGTGCATAAACTGGCAAAATCTGCTTTATCTAAATATTATTCGTGTTAATGACACGACTGATTAACTAAGATCTGAAATTACAGGAGAACATTACCTCCATAAGGTCCCGTGGCGGCGGACCACTTTGGTCATGTGACCTCTGTGATCGTGTATTATGCGGTTTAAACTGAGAAAAATAACACAATAATACATTGCAAGTCTAAAAGTTGGTAATTTCTTCCGTGGCTCTATTTAGTTTCATGGTAATTAGTCTGGATCTTCATTTCTGGGGATCAGTGGGGTGAACAGAGACACTGAAGGGGAATGTGGAGGAGACAAGCGGCTACAGAATATTTTAGAGATACTTTGTTTGAGTTGTAGGTAGATTTAGTAGCCGGTGATAACTCTTTAATGGTTCAATAATTCACCTTTAATGTTGACCTTAAATCTAATTCACTCAATGGCTTCTTCCCTTTAAATATCTTCGAGCCTTCAAATAGAATTCATCAGAATCCATCACATCGTTTCTGTGAAAAAGAATCTCTTATCTTTGAAAGAAAAATAATCCTGCATCCACCCCTCTAATCCGGTTAATGACACGCTAATATTGCGTCACCGAAAAGTGTTGAGAGATCTCGCTTAAACCTTAGTGCGAGGAAGAACTGGATTGATTTGGGGAGAGCTCGGTTGTATTTTTCTGAGACTAGAGGGAGCTTTATATCCTAAGATTTTTCTTAAAGGGACAAAATTTTGCAACGGTTTGTCCGATTTAGTCCAAGTCGGGCGCATTTTAATCGACTCACGTAGATTTATCTCGTAAACATCGTGTTTTACATTAATAGTTAATATTCTACTCACGAGGGGAAGATTTATTTTTTTTGAAAAAAAATAAATATTTCATGTATAATTTTATGACCTCATAGACCGTAGTGTGAGGAAGAACTGGATTGATTTTGGGAAAGGTCCGTTGTATATCCAAAAGTTTTCCCATTTCGCAATTGGATGAAAACATCGTATTTCACTGTAGTAACTCACATTTTACCCACTAGGGGGAGCCATTATTACGAAAAACGTCTGTTTTTCGGAGATAACTTCCTGAGTGGTGGTCCAATTCAGTCCAGACTTGGTGCATACGAATCGATTTGAGGAGATCTATCTGGTTTATATCTCTCTCCTAGGACCTTTTTAAAACATTTTTTTTTACCAAAGTTACTGTGGACATAACTTTAACACACATTTAAATTGTGGTGTTCATTCAAGGGGATTGCATGTACAACGCAGGGGATTGGGGACTTTGCAGGGATACACCCTTGCACTCAGGGACAACAGCACCAGCCTAGTTTTCCTATTGGACCTCATAGTTTTGCAATATCTTTTGTTTTGGAGAGTTTTTATGTGTGTTAGTCCGGCCCGGCCAGCAGGCCCAGTGAGATTAATAAGGCTCAGCGTTATCAGGAGGTACCGGGAGGCTCGTAGACCGTCTAGACATTGTTCAGACTAAACTCCGACCCCTCCACCCAAAACATTCAGGAGATACGGCGGAGAAAGGACAAAAGTTTTTGTTTTTTTTAAACACTTTTTGTCTTTACTCTGTGAAACTGATGGTAAAAATCATCGGCAGAGACGAAGCTTATATTAGAGGAACGGGGATAAATCATGTGACGCACACTTAAAGTGTGAGAGTGCAACGCCGTGATTTACTCTGGACAAACAAGCAAATGTGACAAAAAGTATTTTTTATCACTCCCTCTACCTTTTTTTTTTTTCTTCATATAAATCGAGAGGGAAGCAGAGGTGCAGAGAGGAGTGATGAGGGGAGGGGTTAAGAGGGGGGGGGGGAACACACACAGCATATCAACAGACTCTCAGCCACGGCCTCCCGAAACCGCGGAAAAATAAATAATCCAAAAGGGAGGGGGGGTTCATAAAAAAAAAAAAAAAAAATGAAATGAAAAAAAATCTTTGGGCTGTGGAAAAAAAAAAAGAAAATGATCTCACCTTCAGCGCTGAAGCGTCGGAGGACAATACCCAGGACGCAACTCCATGTTTTATTATTGTGCTTTTATGGCGACCTTGCGGCGCTGCGGAGCGGAGGGCGCAGGAAAGAGGGCAAAGAAGAAGGAAAAGATGAAGGGCGATTGAAACCTGGGTGGCCGGAGCGCTGATGATGATGATGATGATTTGTACGTTAGCGATGATTGCTGGAAAGAAGAACTTCAAAAGCCATTGATGTGAAAATTTAAGACGCTCCTTTGATCGGCGAAACTATCCGCCAACTGAATGTTCATTTCCCTGAAACACATTTGAACATTACTCTGTAACTACGTCGGAACAGAGTCAGAGACCGATGAAGATGCACCGTTGTCATGGTGGCCAAGAAACAGTGGCAAAAGTTCTTTTGAAGAAGAAAACAGGAACCGGTGTCGTGTATTCATTTTATGCCCCCCCCCCCTCTTTTGCCTCAACAACACCCCTGAGTCTCCTTCTGCGGTCTGTGATGAGGTCTGAGAACACATGAAGAAGATCAGAGACCATTCCCCCAGTTAGAACCTCTCAAACGCCACGCCCATCTTAGACATTTATTACCAAAAAGCTCTACTTTGGTCTGACCTCTGACCTTGTTCCAGTGAAAGTCTTAGTGATAGCGGTTAGGGAGTCTTTCTGACCCCACGAGTCAACTGACCTCTGACCTCTCTAACTGTAATCCATGCAGACATCCTCCTCACAGTGTGTGGGGTCAGTTTGCAGACACGTCCTCTTCCAGGTGGATGTCTAACATCTCCAGTCTCTTTAAACGTTTTCATTATTGATCTAACTGTTCAAACTGACATTTTGAACTGCTGAGAGATGTTCTTGTCTCCATTGTCAGATTTGTGCAGCTCTACAACTTTTCTTTGCTTCTCATTGCTGTGTTCTGTAGTTAGTTAGTTAGTTTTTGAACACGTCATGAGTCGTACGACCTCAGACAAACACTTTCATGACATAAAAACAAGCCTGAAGTACCATCATCATCATCATCATCATCTTCAAGGGGTGGCGTCTCAAAATACAGCAGATCTGAGAATGTGGCAGTGAACAGACGAAACCTGGCACTCCTAAAGATGGAGGTCAGCTTCTCTCTGAAGATAAACATGGACATTATTCTGGCAGCGGGGGGGGCGGGAGGTCGAGCAGAAGCAAGGTGTTGACATGGGT
The DNA here is from genome assembly GCA_037951165.1 of Lophius americanus. NCBI lineage: Eukaryota > Metazoa > Chordata > Actinopteri > Lophiiformes > Lophiidae > Lophius > Lophius americanus. The sequence goes on from JBBDHG010000489.1 coordinate 165,073, forward strand.
GTGTGTGTGAGTGTGTGTGTTTCTTAATGTGGCCGAGGGGAGGGAGACCTAAGAGGTTTGAGTGGTTGGATTAATAGAATCAGAGCAAGTCACAAAGGAGGGGCCGGGGGTCTGCGGGTTTGGCGAGTCGACGAGATGCAGTGGAAGATAGACGCTCGGAGAAAAACCGAGTGGGAGGAAGAGGGGAGGGCAGCAGGCAGATATATGATGTGGTATTGGGATTTATCCAACTTCCACATGCCTGCACTCATGCATGAACCCTACATTCATCTGTGTCAACACCCCGTGACTGGCTGCTTTACGAAACGCGCCCGGCCAATCAGAAGGCCGCATTCGAAGAGCGGAGGGCGGGGCTTGTGAGCCAATGGCTCGGCTTCAGGGCGCGGAGAGGAGAAGGAAAGAAAGACTGAGGGAGTCAGAGCGACAGAGGTCAAGAGTTAAACTCATCTCCCTTTTACTCCCCCTCTGTTTTCCTGGGACGCCCTCCCTTTCAGACTTTTTTCACTTCCAAGGATTGTGTAATAAAGAACCGCCGCTGTTGTAGAAGGTCAATTAGAATATTTCTGCCAGACTCGCACTGCCAAAGCGCCTCATCTATAAATCAAATATACAGCTAAACTAATATGCTTCGAAGCCAAGCGAAAGAATTACTCCGTCACTGCCGCTCCTCCGGCCGTTCGTAAAGCAGGGAAGGAGCGAAGGTCGGCCGGTGTCGGTTGTTCAATCGGGCGGTTGGAGAGAACAGGGTCGGTGAAGGGGGGTGGGGTGGGGGGGTTAATGAAGAGATGGAGTAAAGAGAGACGCAGAAGTTGAGAAATAAGTTCTCTCGTTTCACATTTTACTGGGCTGGTGGGAGAGAGTTGGCTATGTTCTTACTGCACACTGAGGACCGAGCCAGAGGAGGAGTAGAAGGAGAGATTTACAGGGTGAGAACAGCTCTGGCTGCTCTGGAGCAGAACTCTGGACCCATACTGGTCTCCACTGATCTCTGTAGTTAAAACATGACAACTGTGTCAGCCTCACTTCACAATATCTGCTAATTAAAATCCTCTCCCTCGTTTTTGTTTTTCTTCCAAACTCCATTATGGGAAATGAGGGAGATTTCCTTCATTTTCAAGGAGGAGGCGGATGTACGAAGGTACGAAGGTACGAAGGTACGAAGGTACGAAGGTACGAAGGTACGAAGGTACGAAGGTACGAAGCTGAAGGTCAACGCGATGAAGAGCTCGCAAAGAGGAGGGTGAGCGAGGTAAAGGATGGAGGCGAGGGTCTGTGAGCGGCGGTGGGGTTTCATGCCAAGAACGAGGACAACCGATGAGGTGTTCGCTCTGAGAAGCGCCGATGAAGATGAAGAGAGGAGGTCAGAAGGAGCTGCTCTGTGGATTTGGAGGAAGTGTACGACAGGGAGGGAGGAATTGTGGGATTGCGAGAGGAAATCTGGAGTGACGGAGAAGTGTGTTAGAGTGGTGCAGGATATGAATGAGGCGGAGGTGGGACTGCATCAAGGATGGGCTCTGAGCCCCTTCTTGTTTGCTGTGGTGATGGACAGGCTGAAAGATGAGGTCAGACAGGAGTCTCCGTGGACTTTTGATGTTGGTGGAGGACATTTGGATCTGTAGGGAGAGCAGGGAGCAGGTGGAGGAATACCTGGAAAGGTGGAGGTATGTGCTGGAGAGAAGAGGAATGAAGACATGTGTGTGAATGAAAGGGAGGCAGGAGGAAGAACACAACAAGAGCAACCAATCACACTTTTTACTTTACAGGCAGCATGTAAAGAGGAAGGAGCCCACACACACACACACCCCGGAACATGCAAAGATACAAACCCGGACCCCGCTTAATCAGCAAACGGCCCTGCAAACAACATGTTTCACACTAAAACGACAAACATCCACTTAACTGAATTTAACACTTCTTCTTCTTTTTATCATTCTTTTTTTTTTTTTTTTACAAAATGTCAGTCTTGCTCTCCGGCCGTATCCGTCAAACCTCCAGTGTTTACACCACGGACCGCCATTAATTCCACTCTGTGTGACCAATAATAACAGAGCAGAGCAGGAAATGGGCTCTTATGGGTCTGTGTGTGAAGGTCTATCCTGTGTGTTTACAGTCTTCACAAAAATGGGATAAACCCCTGTAGGTATGTGTGTGTGTGTGTGTGTGTGTGGGTGTGGGTGTGTGTGGGTTTGTGTGTGTGTGTGTGAGAGAGAGAGTGTGTGTGTCTCATTTGGGGTTTTACTCCTTATTTAAGACCAATATTTACCCAGCAGCCCCAGGGTGAGATTACCTCATATTCTCCCACCCAGCTGTGCTTTCTCAGCGTTCCCATGACAACCGGCGGAATGACCCATCTTGTTTATCCGCCTGCCCACGAAACAGAGAGAGAGTGATGAAGAGGAGGCGACGGCAGAGACACGCTCAGGTCGGAGTGTGTATATCAAACTCACACACTTGTTCGCTTACGCTCTTAAGACTTCAGACGGATGAGTAAAAACTCCACCGGTGTTACTTTCATGTCACTACGCTGTAGTAACATCAAAGCAGGTTCAGGCCGCCTGTTGCTGAAACCTTCCATGTAACTTTTTTTTTTTTTTTTGACTATTTTGATTAAATGGACAATAAAAGCATAAGTTTATTTACGTTTTATCCAGGATGAATGTTACTGTTGACTAATGTTATTATATTTTATATTTTACTCCTCCATAGAACCGACATTTAATTGAATGTTAGTGACCCAGTATGATATAGTTGTAAGTAAATATAAATATACACATATACATATATACATATATATACACACACACATATACATATATATATATACACACACACACATATACATATATATATACATACACATACATATACACATATACATATATACATACACACACATATACATATACATACACACACACACATATACATATATATATACATACACATATATATACACATAGACATATATACATACATACACATACATATATATACACATGCCCTATAAATATGTATATACATACATAAACACAGTTAACAATTTTTTCTGAAATTTAGACACAACTGGATTAATATACTGGGAAGTAACGGTCAAAAACGTGTATTTTTTACATGAAAAAACAAGAAAAAAAGCCCACTACATGGTGAAATATAACAAAAAGTCCTTGAGGCGATTCATCTGAGTTAAATTTGGACTAAGTAAGACCAACGCTCTGGAAGTTATTTTTGAAAAATAGTGTTTATTCCCCCCTACTTAGTAAAATATAGATATTAAATTAAAGGAATATTGAGGTACATTTTAATAAATATGTAAGATAAATATCCATTCGCCCCAAATTTGGACTAAATCGAACCAACGGTGGAGAAATTGCAACACGAAAGCTTTCGGAGACAAAGCTCCCCCTAGTGTCAGAAATATACAACCGACCTTTCTCCAAATCAATCCACTTCTTCCTCACATCAAGGTCTAAACTCTGAAAATGAGCCACGAGGATCTGAGGCTGCAGCCACGGCGATGAAGACTCCATGACACCCTCGACTGCTCGGCGACTTTAACACGGTTTTGCCGATAAAGCTTTCGTACGTTAACGTTTTAAAAGCAGGAGCAGAATAATTCCACTACTGACTATTTCACTTCTGAAAATAACAAAGTGAGGTGTTTTTTTTTTCCATACTTCTGGAACTTTAAGTTATCATGAGGGGGCTTTCAGGCCAACAATGTAATAACACTCTCCCTCCTTCTCAAACCGCAGCGGCTGAGTCGCCCTTGAGTCGGAGATTTAGTCCAGTAAACCGAAGGTCTGGAGACTTTTCCTGCTCCGGACTCTAAACTGCGTAGAAAATGTTTGCAACCATTGTTGCTCATGATTGGATTATAAGGGAATGATGCGTTTGCTTTCTAACTCAAAACTGTCAGGCGTGATCAAGAAAATATAAATGAAGTTATTTTGTCTTTTTCTTTTCTTTTTTTTGTACGGAAGAGGATTCGGAACACTTCAAGGCTTTAGCATTTTTTTTTTTATTTGGAAAGAAATCTCAGAATTCTGACTTTTAACCCAGAATTCTGACTTTATTATCAGAGTTCTGACTTTAAAACCCCAAAATTCTCACTTGATTCTGTTTTTGCTTCTTTCTTCTTTTTTTTAACTCAAAATGTCTGAGTGAGGCGTAAGAAAAATTTAATTTTCCTGATTTTGGCGAGCGGTTTTATGGAAGAGGATGAGGGCCACATATGTTTGGTTTTTTTTCATTTTTTTATTTCATTCAGAAATCTGACATTATTCTTAGGATTCTGACTATAAATTCAAAATTCTGTGTTTATTATTAAACTGAGAATTCTGACTTTAATCTTCGTTCCTGATTTTAAACTCTTTCTAAACAAAAACAAACAAACAAAACAAAACAATTGTTGCTTTTTTTTAACAATAAAGTCGGCATTCTGAGAATAAAGTTACAGTTCTGACTTTGATTTTTGCAATTTTGACTTAAAATCAAAATTAAAAAAAAAAATAAATAAATAAATGTTGCTCTATTTTAACCTTAAAGTCATAATTTCCGAAATTAAAGTCAGACTTCTGACTTTGATCTTGCAAATTCTGACTTTAAACTCAGAGTTAAAAAAAAACATTTAAAAATAATTCACCCAGCCATATGTGGCCCTAATCCTCTTCCGTAGTTATTGGCAGGTTGATTTATGGAATTGCTGTTCCAGATCTCCTCATCAGCAAAGTGGATCAATTCAAACAAGCTCAGAAAATAAAACGACCAGGACATAATCCATCCAACTCTTTTGATTTTCACACCTTTATCGTCACCCAATGAACAAATGCGGTTGAACTAATCCACAGCGCCTCGTGGTGACCAGCTCTCTCCGGAGGCCCGGAGCTCTCTGCCGCGTCTTCCATGGGAACCAGAACTTATTTGCTTTAATTTGCAACAGAAAAGCGTGTGGCGTATAGCGACAGTTAGGGAATGTTCTGTTTGCTCTGGTCTTGGCCCGTTTAAGTGATAAAAGTGTCATTATTTAGCCTCTTGAAGCGGAGAGTGCAAACAAGACTTCATGACCCTCAGTCAAGAGCCTCTGTTCTTCAGAAGCCCATTAAGGGCCTCCAGCAGGACAGTGCTTCAATTGGAGGAGGGGGGGGGGGTTCCTCTTAGCCTCTTCTCAGATTGGACCTCACTCTCAGGCTGACTGTCGTTAGAAATGGACTCCATTTAGAGCTGAAGTGTTCTGAAAGATGTCCGGCTGTGTGTGAGGAGGCATGGGCGACTTATTAGAACCGCAGGAAAAGGCCGCCGGACCTTCAGGTAGGATCTCAACCCTGAACCGGATTTGGAAAAAAGTTTGGTTTCAGACTTGCTTCGGCCCGTGATCCTGGTTCCAGGAAGAATTGATTGGCACTGATTATTTTTTTTACCTTGAGTGAGGAGCAGACCTATGAACAGGTGGCATCTTCTTGCGTGGAACTTTGGAGACGCCATGCTGCTTCTATAGAGGACACCAAGATTATTTTTTTTTCAAAAAGAGGTTATTGTCACGTGACATGAATCTGATGGAGTTCCCAGAGGACTTCACTGTGGATCCCAAACAGCAGGTGGATAGTGAACCACCCGGTACCAGCAGCCGGATGCGACTGAACGGCGCGTCTTGGAACCAGGAGCTGGGATTCGGCGTGCAGCGCTCCGAACATCTGGCGCTGGGCGCGTCCAGGTATCATCCGAACAAGTCCAAACGGAGGCGGGTCATCACCGTGGTCCAAAGGCAGGCGGCCAACGTGCGGGAGAGGAAGCGGATGTTCAGCCTGAACGAGGCGTTTGATGAGCTGCGGACGAAAGTTCCCACGTTCGCCTACGAGAAGAGACTCTCGCGCATCGACACCCTCCGCCTCGCCATCGTCTACATCTCCTTCATGACGGACCTGCTGGACCAGAACAGTCCGAACAGCCCGAGATGAGACTCGATCCCACGGGGATAGAACTTTGATTTGCATTCGTGGTACCACATCCGAACTGAGCTGTGGGTCACTTTCTATTATCTTTGAAACAAACTGAGAGAAAAACTATAAGAAATGTTCCTAAAAGTATTTAAAAAAAAAATATTACTGTTATTATTATAAATATCAATATCAATTAAATGTAACTTATTTATCCTCAAAGAAATGAATGTATATACTGTCATAAATCATGTGTTCTTTGTTCTGCAGCATAAATAGAAAGAAAACAGTATAATATTTTTAGTTAGGCTCGTTTAGCTCAACGCGTTGGGCGAAACCATTAATTCCTCTCATAGGGGTGTACACTGTATAAAAAAAAAGAAAAAAAAAGATGTTGACAGGATTACTTCAAGTGGTGATTCTCAATTAAATTAAGTATTTAGAAGTGCATTCAATCATTCATCATCCATAACCTCCTCCTCAGGGCCGCGGGGGCTGGAGCCTATTCTGGCTGACATAGGTACAAGGTTAGTGGTTGAAGTTATCGGTGCATGATTCTGACAGTTTTATTCCTACGGCATTTTAAAACAAACATTACATTAAAGTTCTAAACACTCCTCATTATAAAGTAAATCTCTATTATGCAATTTATTTATTTTCATGAATAAATTAACACGCTGTTAATAAATCATTTATTCTTCGCTGTGCAACATAAACATATAAAAAACAGTATCTATATACTTTATTTAAACTCGTTCAGGTCATGTGTATTGAGTATTAACAATTAAAATAATAAGCGGGACTCAAAAATGCTTAATTTAATTTTAGTTACTTGTTTAGGTAATTTTCTATCTTAAATATAAACCAATAAATAAATATTTGTTTATTAATTGTACAAGATTACGATATTATTATATTCCTGTCGCAATTTTATAATATTAAAAAAAACGTAAACAGAGAGTTGTTGGTGATTTAAAAAATAAATAAATAAAAAATTACATCCACAATGAATTTTAAGTCTTTTTAACTTAATGTTCCGACTCAATAATACGTAATTTAATTATGTGTTACCAAACCTTAAGGTATTTATTTTGTTATCATCGTTTTTAAAAGTGTACAAATTTAGCATTACATATAAAATTTAATAGAATTAGTTATTTATTTTGTTATATATATATATATATATATATCTAAAAGAGTCCAGGTGTGATATTTCAGGACCTTGGAGAGAGACTCTCCAGCGTTGAACAGGTGAGGATGGTGAGGATGAGAGAACAGCTTTAGGTTTTATCCTAAACGGTAAAAAAAAAAAAAAATAAATAAAGGAGAATTATTTATGACCCTTAAAGCTTCATCAACTGATCACCTTGTAAATAATTCAGAGGATTTGATTTGCAAATGCTTCGCTTCGCTGCGTGACGCAGGATATTTGCCACCGGGGTGTGAGCTGAGGTGGAGATGTGATGAAGGCGATGAGGCGATGAGGCGATGAGGAGATGAGGCGATGAGGCGATGAGGAGATGAGGAGATGAGGAGATGAGGAGATGAGGAGAGGTCTCCAGAGGTAAACGCAGTGACATCAATAAGACGCGCAGATTAAAAGAGATTTATGGCTCGGAGGTCCGTGGACCCGGAGAGGCTGGTTTCCTTTTTAATAAACCGGAGCCGGTCTGTTGTGGCCCTCCTCGTGTGTCACTTTCTCATTAGAGGTGAGGCCTCCCTCCCGTGGATCATTTACACCACAGACCACCTCCACAACTAACCAGATCTTGTTCCAGCCACATGTGAGGATATCTGCTTGATTTCATATGATGTGGCGGGAGGCGTCGGAGCTGGGTGGCCATGCCTGGTGTTTGGATAATGTGCACGCTCTCTCTCTCTCCCTCTCTTTTCCTTTTCTCTCTCTCTCTTCTCTCTCTCTCTTTCTCCTTCCCTACCTTTTCCTTTTCTTTCTCTCTCTCCCTCAATTTCTTTTCCTCCTCTTTCTCTCTCTCTCTTCCTGCCTCTTCCTGTCTCTCTCTCTCTTTCACCATCTCTCTCTTTCTCTCTTCCTGTCTCTCTCTCTCTTTCTCTCTTCATTTCCCTTTCTCCCTTTCCCTCTTCCTCCCTCTTCCTCTTTCTCCCTATCTCTCTTTTTCCCTCTCTCCCTTCCTGTCCTTCTCTCTCTTTCTCTCTGTCTCTCTCTCTACCTCCCTCTCTTCCCCTCTTCCTGTCTCTCTCACTCTTTTTATCTTTCTCCCTCTCTCTCTTTCTCTCTCTGTCTTTCCACCTCTCTGTCTTCCCTTCTTCCTGTCTCTCTCACTCTTTTTCTCTTTCTCCCTCTCTCTCTTTCTCTCTCTGTCTTTCCACCTCTCTGTCTTCCCCTCTCCCTGTCTCTCTCCCTCTTTTCTCTTCCTCCCTCTTTCTCTCTCTCTACCTCCCTCTCTTCCCCTCTTCCTGTCTCTCTCACTCTTTTTCTCTTCCTCCCTCTCTCTCTTTCTCTCCCTCTCTTTGTCTCTCTCTTCCTGTCTCTCTCACTCTTTTTCTCTTTCTCCTCTCTCTTTTTCTCTCTCTTCCTCCCTCTCTCCCTCTGTCTTCCCTTCTTCCTGTCTCTCTCACTCTTTTTCTCTTCCTCCCTCTCTCTCTTTCTCTCTTTTTCTCTCTCTTCCTCTCTCTCTCTCTCTCTTTCTTTCTCTCTCTCTCTCGCCTCTGTCCATCTTCATCACCTCTGATGTTTGCTTTACTCTCCGGCAGTCCACAGCATCCAGCAACCCCGCTGTGCGCACGGATCCGCCCTGAGAGCTCCCTGCGACGGCTCGTCTTTAAACCTGAGCCGCGGTGTCCCGGTCCCCGCGGGGGTCAGACCCGTTTCAGCGCATACCTCAACTCTGAGCAGCTGACGGGAAAATAAACACCACGGTTCTGCTTACGAGCACAGACCTCCTGCTGCGACTACCTCCTGTGTTTCAGCAGCTCTGATATTTTTCACCACCGCAATTCCAATCTCAGGGAGCGTCTAGACCGGTACCGGGGAGACTGAGACCCGCAACGGACTGCCAAGCGTGTGGAGGAATGTGTGTTATGTTCGAGCTTCTTTCATTTATTTATAATAAGGATTATGTAAAAGAGAATTGACTCATGATAGCGACTTATTAAAAGAACCTGGGAGAGGAAGCATATGGTGCAAAAAGTTCACAACGACTCTGTTTGATCGTCAATAAATTAAATAGTGAGTAAAAATGTGTAAGGGTATATACCCCCGAAAGCCCCCAATCCCATGCGTTGTGCAAGCAATCCCTCTGACTGAACTCTTAAAATTAAAAAAAGTGAATTTATGTCCGAAAAACTGTGTTTTTCATTTATTTAAATAAAAAAAAAGCTCCTCCTAGTGAGTAAAATATCAATCATTAGAGTAAATTAGGACAAATAGAAGATAGATCTCTTTGAGGCAGTTCATATAACAGTGTTCTTCATCAAAAAAAAACAAAAAAAAACTTTACTGTGTTTAGAGAAAGAAAATAATTCACAAAATTTGGATTAAATTGGAATAATGTTCCTTTTTTTGATCCTTAGGATTAGTTTTTCATTTCACTTATTACCATGAAGGTTCTGCAAACATGGCGATTGATGGTGATGATGATGATGATGATGGCGATTCCATATCATCCCTGACTCTTTCGGGGATGTAATCTAGAAATTCTCCTCCTGTGCTGCTTTTGAAGCCGAGATGATTTGAGGTGGAATTGGTTCCTATGCTGTCGAGTCTCCCCCTCCAGCACCACCGCGCCCTGACCCGATCATAATCTGCTGTAAAGGACTCTGCGTGTCTTAAACACCATTCCTGATATTATGGCTCAAACTCTCCCTCTCCTGCAGGATTATATTACATTCCTCCTCACCCAATCACAGCGCTCCCCAAAATCCTCCTGCCCGCTCCCCGCTATAAGAGCCCCGGTCAACGCGATCTGGCAGACACCTCTCCCTCCTGGTGGCGCACGAGATTTCACGTCACGCAAGCCCACGCTCCCGCTGCGGGCCGCTCTCCTTCTTACCTGTCCGGTTTGTTGATGCTTTAGTCACTTCGGCCGAGTTGATTTCTGGGGGTCGTCAGGGTCTTATCATTTACAGGGAAAAAAAGTTTTTTGGGGGAAAGGCGATGCGGGAAGAGGACTCTCCCCCGATGGACAGCGCGGGGAACAGCGAGGAGGAGACGGAGCGTCTTCTGCCGCGGAGAGGCGCGCGGAAGCGGCGTCCTGCCAGGATGAGCACGGACGACGAGGATGAGGAGAACGGGGTCGATCCGAGCCCCGGGAAGAAGAAATGCAGGAAGAGCTGCGAGGTTGGGGGAGGCAGCGCGGGGAGCTGCGGCAGCGAGGGCAGCAGCAGCCCCGAGCCCACCTTCGATGACCTGCAGACGCAGCGCGTGATGGCCAACATCCGCGAGCGGCAGCGAACGCAGTCGCTCAACGAGGCGTTCACGTCGTTACGCAAGATCATCCCCACGCTCCCATCGGACAAACTCAGCAAGATCCAGACGCTGAAGCTCGCGTCCAGGTACATCGACTTCCTGTGCCAAGTTCTGGAGAGCGACGAGCTGGACGCGCGAGGGACCAGCTGCAGCTACGTGGCGCACGAGCGGCTGAGCTACGCGTTCTCGGTCTGGAGGATGGGGGGCGCGTGGTCCTTGTCCACGACGTCCCACTAGCAGTGCTGCTCGGGGTGGGTGAACGGTAAGCGGAGCCCCTTTCCCTTCATCCTGTTGTTGTACCGAAATGTTCCTTTGAGCATTTTACGCATTTTACGCATTTTACGCACTGAACGCAGATAAAAACCTACTAGAAGCTTATAATGTCCCAACAGGGAAACATTTCTGCACACATGTGAAATACATTGAGTCCACTTGGAATGTGAAATTCACTCATAACTATGTGAGAATAACTATTTTGCATGATGCATTATCTTTCCTAAACACATATATTGGTGTTTTCTATCCCTTAGCTCACAAACCTTTAGAATTATAGACAAAAGAGAGTTAGAAATATAGTCTGAGGTTTGTTGGGGGGCACATTTCTATGTATGTTGTTCTAAAACAGTATTTCCTTTCCCACAGACTTCCCATGGTGAAGAGGAAGGAGTGGATCAGGCCGGCCTGGCCCGGCAGAATCAGGCCAAATCCAGCAGAGGCCAAGCTGCTGTGCTCCAGGCCTGATTGGAGACCGGGCTTAAACTTCCCATTGCATGAACTGTAATATTTGCAAGGGAGCACTTAGGACAGACAGAACGGATATGAAGAAAAAAGACCACTGCGACTATGAATGTTGTAAAAAAATCCAAAAAAAAAAAAAAAAAACACAACCCAATGGGCTCAGAGAAAACTTCTCTACTTTAACACAGGAAGGGAAAAAAAAGAGAATTCATTCTACATTCCCTGCGAGGGTGTCTCGCAGCAAATGAAGTTTTCTGGTATTTATTTTTCTACACATGTTCAGAATTCCTTTTTCTCCCCCTTTCTCGAAATACATGTTATTTATTTGATGGGATTTCTCCGAATGCTGAATGGATCTGGCGGATGCACATATTGAGTGTCGTTACTATTTTGTATTACCTTGAATTAAAAAAAAAAAGAAAAGAAAGAAGGAAAGTATCGTTCTTACCCTATGGTTGTCTGGATGTTTGCTGTAGACTTAAAATCACAGAGGCTGAATATCAACGTTTAAAATACCTGACATTTCTGGACAGAAACTAATTTCCCATAATCTCAACACTTTGAGCCTCTATATGGACGACGTTTATTTTCATTGCTTGTTGCTGAATCCCCAGTTAACGAAACCACAGTGGAGCGGGGGGGGGGGGGGGGGGGGGGGGGGGGGGGGGCAAAAGAAAACATCACGCAGCCACGACTTATTCTGAAGTGATTTCTAGAGCTGAGGGATCTGGGAAGGCCATAATTAGCTGGTGGTCTGTTTGAACAGGGTGAATATGGAGCTATGGGAGTCATGCATGATATTCCCAGATGTCCTCTGAGCCACAGGTCAACATGGGCGTCTCCTGCAGACGCTAGGGGCACAGACCTGCTGGAGGAACAGGTGGATGTGGGTATTAATGCAACCAGTACACCTGCAATGCTGATCAAAATAGAAAAGTCACATAACCAAGCATGTTGGGAAATACATTTAAAGCCAGAACTGAACTTTGTTATTATAGAAATATATACATCCTTGGACTTTTTCCGGCTGTTCTTGCTCAAACTAAACTGATCCGAAATGTAGATGCATTTCAAAGTCTGCCACAAACAATTTAAAGCTTTTGTTCGGAGACACCGGTCGGGTTTTTAGGTTGACGCCGATCCTCGGACCACAGATGTGAACCTGCTAATAAGCTTCCTCCAGCTGAATCACAGCGCCTCCAGCCAGCTGAGCGTTTGAACAGAAATATCTCCATAAAGAGGTAAAAGCAGCACAAAATATTAAAGAATTTTCTGGACAAGGACGGATTCTCATTTAGGATCCGATGAGATTTGAACTAGAGGACATAGACGAAATTTTATTGGCTTTTCATCAATTGGCAGAAGTTTCCTTTTGCCAATCCTTCTGCGCGCACACACACACTCACCATTATAATCCTATTAACCTTTTTCTAAAGGACATTCCTTACTACCGTAATAGCCATATTTTCCATAATATCCATAATATTCATAATATTCATAATATCCATAATATCCATAATATACATAATATCCACTATATCCATAATATACAATTTTGAAATAGATATTGCTACCATAATATTTATATAATTCTGAATATCTGTAAAATCCATTTTCCAATAGGTATTATTATATTATACCCATAATATTCGTATTTACTTTTTTCCACGGGACATTCCCTGCGACCGTAACATCCATTATGTCTATAATATCCAGTTTCCAACTACTGCAACTACTGTAATATCATGATATCCACTTTACGATAGATATTACCGTAATCTTCGTGACTCCGCCCACACACAATCTGTGTGAGTGGGTGGGTCATGAGTGGAATGAAAATCAATTTTCACCCTTGATATTAAAAAGTGAGCTCCTTTAAACCTTTGATAACTTTTTAGAATGATGATTCTATAAAAGACGTCTTCAGATTAGTGTGTATACGTGTGTGTGTGTGTGTGTGTGTGTGTGTTTTTGTCCTCTCACACATCCAGGGACTATAAATTGAAAGGAGCTGTGGGCTAAAATCTGGAGCGAAGCCGACTAACGGCTGATCCCCGATGTAAATGATTCTAATAGACTAAAGCAATCAAAAGCGAGAAGAAGATCCGAGTCAATAATAATACCTCGTCCTGCGTTCCGAGTCTCTCCGTAGGCTCGTTGGGAGATTATGGAGGGGCAGTTCTGAGTTTCTGCATCATGGGGTGTTGCGTGCGGAAGGTAAAGCCATCAGCTCTGACCTGAGGCCCTCGCCATCCACCGGGGGGAATCAATTCCCACCCTCAGATCACCGTGGCTATGTTATCTTAAACTTGAGGCTGTTGCTCTGACACGGAGGAATGTCACCTCTGAGGCTTCGTAACGCAACCACACACACACACACACACACACGCACACACACACACACACACACACACACACACGTGTGTAGGTCAAACACACACTCGGGGAGATTTCTCACGCCTAACAAACAGGAAAATATATTCCAGAGAGAGAGAAAAAAAAGACACCCCGCACCGACACACACAAACACACACACACACACACACACACATGCACACGCACACACACACACACACACCCTTTGATGTTTGAAGGTAATGGGATGACCGCTTGTTATCAGTGAGAAGGTATTTGCTTCTCTGGATTCAAGTGTGCCATGATAAATTCTTTGATGACTGACGCACACTCTCACTCACTCTCACTCTCTCTCTCTCTCTCTCTCTCTCTCTCTCTCTCTCTCTCTCTCTCTCTCTCTCTCTCTCTCTCTCCTGCTCATTACTCACACTTTATTCCACCTCGCTCCACCGTCCTCAAACGGACAGACGAGTCAAAGGTGCAGACCGCGGTGTGTTTTGATGCCAGTAGCTGTGATTCGTAGATGTTCTTCCGCCGGTGATGGTTTGGGCCGATACCGTTCTGTTTGTTTGGGCCTCGCCTCGCCTCTCCTCTCCACTTCTGTCTCCCGCAATTCCATCTCCCTATGAAGTCTCCCATTATGGGGTAACAGGAGCTGGTTTACATTGAGTCTCAACACCACAAGAAGAAGGGGGAGAGGAAGTTGGACTGACACACACGCACACACACACACACTCACATACACACACACACACACACGCGCGCGCACAAACACAGACACGCACACACACCCACACACACAGAGGAGATTTCCAAGTCTGGTTTCCATTAGAGCCGATTATCTGTGTTTCATCTCAACCTGAGGCAGTTAGTGTGTGTAGGTGTAAGTGTATATATGTTCGCTCTAAGTGTGTGTGTGTTTGTGTGCACCAAGGTCTGTGTTTATTCCTGCTCTGTTCCTTTTTATTCCTTTTAGTTGATCTCAAATCAAGACAGTAAGTAAACAGTCGTCCCAAGTGTATATCTCCATAAACGCCCCCCTAATCCCCTGCGTTGTACAAGCAATTCCCCCGAAGTTGTGTCCAAGAAACGGTTTTTCGTGACAAAGCTCCCCCTAGTGAGTAATATATGAACTATTAGAGTAAAATATGATATATACAAGATAGATGTGCTTGAAGGTATTCATATGCACCAATTTTGACTAAATTAGACCAACAGTCAGGAAGTTTTGTCATAAAAAAAAGTTTTTTGGGGTTTTTTTTGGTAAGATATTTCCCCCTAGTGAGTAAAATATGATATATTTCAGATAGATCTCCTCAGGCTGATATACATGCGCCCAATTTGGACTGAATTGGATCAACTGTTAAGAAATGAAGGCCCAAAACGTTTAGAGATCATGCTCCCGCTAATGCCAGAAATTTGTAACTGACCTTTCCCAAAATCAACACAGTTGTTCCTCTCACTAAGGTCTATGAGTTCATTCATTTTGAGAAGGATCCATGAAAAGGTTTTTTAGTTATCGCCTTAGCACGAAGGATCCCAGTCCGCATTTTTCCAGAATCCATGACTGGTTTTCTCATCCATCTGCAGAACACTATGTTTATATCTGCAGCTCTTTTTTTTCACATGGAAAACACATTCAAATATGAATGATGGCAAGTTTCTTGCAATTCTTCATAAACTCAAATTAAATTATAATGCTTATGAAAACACAGCTGATTGCAGTTTCAGATGAAAGTTGACCCAGGTGTCCTGGTTTTAGTCCGGTTACCAAAACAGACCAAAGGGACGACCTCTGAATGATCCTGAGTGGAAACATGGATGAGCGAAGACGGGATGGTGGATGAAGATGAGTGGCAGGGAGGAGGGTGGGGGGTGGACCTCACGGCTGGACAGCATGAGGGATTATTCGGTAAATATAGAGATTTTTTTCGGATTTTCTTTTTTTTTTGGTAAATATTATTTGTTTCGTCTTTTTATTTTTCTTCACAAGTTAGTGACTATATGCAGAAAATATATGTAGAAAAACAAAGAATAATAAAGATAGTTTCTCACATATTCTTCGATAAAGTCAAAAGGCGTTACCCAATAATTGAGATTGTTTTATGTCCAAATAAAAATGATGTCGTTTTCTACAATGTCAGCTGTTTTCAATGCTGTTCCGTAATTTGTGTGTGATTATGGAATCGTGATCGCCGCTGCAACAGATCCCCCGTGTTAACACGATTACTCAAAAGCTATTATTCTTATCCCTGCATAGGCCTTAGTGCGAGGAAGAACTGGATTGATATTTTAGGAAAGATTGGTGGTAAACTTCGCGACACTGGGGGGAGCTTTACCTCCAAAAGAGTTCGGGACCTAATATCTCAACCCGATTTTGTTCAAATCTGGTTCAAATGAATCGACTCAAGTAGATTCATCTTTCATATGTTTTATTTAACTCGAGTAGTTCACAATTTACTCACTAGAGGGAGCGTTTAAGCAAAAAACACTGTTTCGCGGGCAATAATTTCTCAACTTTTGGGTCTGTTTTAGTCAAAATTTGAGATCTATCTTGAATTAATCCTATTTTTACTCGCTAGCAGACTCTTTTTTTTCATATTCTATTTGAGGAGTTCAGCAGCCGCTTTTATTTACTTGTTTATTTACTTTTCAGCGGCTCTGGAGGGAGATCTCCGGAGTCACAAAAAAAACCTGGATGATACCAAACGGACATTGTAGCGTCTTACTCATACTAGGAAATTAAAGGTTGCAGTTTAAGCAATAAGTTCCGGCCTTTGGGGGGACGCTGTCAGTCATTTTGTTGGAGAACATTCGCTCCATAGATTCGGGGGAGTCGTTAAAGAGAGCTGGAATGAATAGAGAGACGGAGGAGTGACAGAAAAAGGAAGTCAGGGCAGAAACTGGCCGGGGTAACATAATGAGCTCACATAGGAGCGTTCCCTGAGGACGGTGCCGACTGCACCTATCACTCCTGACCTCCGACCTTTCAAGCTGACCCTCTCCCCCGGACTACAGTGACCCCCAGCTGGACCGCGAGCCGTCGCATTCACCACCTCCACAAAGTGCCCACTCAGTTCTCTAGTACCTCTGAGGAGAACGGGTGGAGGAGAGCCTGGAGATAGAGCACGGATTGTGGAGAGCAGAGAAGGAAGGAGGAGTCTCTCTGATTGGACGGGCGAGCCGAGTGAGAGATAGAGGAAGAAAAGGGGGCGGGACTAAGGGAGCAAAATTGATATGAATCCTGCGAGCGTTCCTGCCCCGGGGCTGTTTATCTTGCAGATTGAGTTAAACGCGAACCCCTTCTAACTCTCCACATACCAGACAATATCGCAGTGACCCCTGCTTCACGAATATAAACATACAGGCTTTTATCAAAGATCCGTACGCCTCCTTCAAACACTTGGGCTCTTTCTCCTAACTTAATTTACCTCCAGCTTACACAGAGTACCTTTATTGGACTTGTGCTGCTTGAATGTCTGACTCCGGCTCAAAACGTGGACCGCAAGGGGGTCCGCTGATGAGATTGAAAGGTTTTTTTTTCCATGTTTACCTTAAGAAACCCACACTAGGTTTTTTTTTATAATCTTGCATAGATGGAGTTTCAGTAGAAGCCTGAAGTTACTCACGACAGAGACGGTATTGTCTGACTCAGATTCTCGGAGATGGGACTGTGGGGAAATGTATGTTTCCTTGTTGTGTTAATGGCAGAAAAGGATTGTCTCATCTTTGCACACACACACACACACACACACACACTCACACACACACATGTGGACACACACACTCAGAGGGTTGCATCATCCTGCATCATATGAAGTTTTCAAAGTTTTCAAGCTCTCCGTTAAAAGCAAAAACCAGGTCACAGCCGCAGTTTACTAGAGTTCTGAGGGCGCCGGTAATGAGCGGGTATGCACACACACACACACACACACACACACACACACACACACACACACACACACACACACACACACACACACACACATGAATACACACACATGAATACACACAAGCATACACGCACACATACACACACTCACACACACACACACACATGAATACACACACATGAATACACACAAGCATACACGCACACATACACACACTCACACACACACACACACACACACACACACACATGAATACACACAAACATACACGCACACATACACACACTCACACACACACACACACACACACACATGAATACACACAAACATACACGCACACATACAGACATACTCACACATGCAAAAACACACATACACACACACAATCACGCACACATACAGACACATACTCTCACACACACACGCACACATACTCACACACACACACACATGAATACACACAAATATACACACACGCTCAAATACACGCATACATATTCACACACGCACGCATACACACACTCACACATACACACACACATACATACACACTCACACATAAACACACACACACATACACACACACAGGCATGCATACGCGCACATACACACACACACCTTCGCAAACACATACATACACACACACTCACACACGCACACACACGCACAGATACACACCACACACACTCATAAATGCTCACACAAAAACACACACACATACATAAACACAGTGTCACACATACAAACAAATACTCAAACACACACTCACACATGTACACACACATATACTAACACATTCACACTCAGACACTAACAAATGCTCACACACATACAAATACACATTCATACACACAGTCAAATATGCACACACACACAGACACACACACATACAAATATTCATTCATATACACACTCACATACACACACACACAGTCACACACACAGAGTCACACACACACACACTTACATACACACACACACACACACACACACACACACACACACACACACACACACACACAAACACACACACACACACACTAACACACACGGATAATGTGAAGGATTACTTGGCAGTGAGAGTAACTCCAGCCTCGGTGCTGGAGGAGAAAAGCGGAACAGACGTTGAAACCTTCCCTCTGGCGCTCAATGTAGGGTGGTCTCCTTCTTCTTCCTCCACCTTCATTTTCTTCCACAATCCCACTACACTGTAAAAACACACACACACACACACACAAAAACATAGGATTTACGGTAAAATACAGGCCGCTGTGGTTGCCAGAATTTTACCGTAAAAATAAGGTGACCATGTCCAAGACATGACGGTAAATTATGACAAAAGAAAAAAAGTATACTGTAAATCTCTTTAAAAGGACGGTACGTTTAAATGACGTTAAATTTACTTTGAAATCAACAGTGTTTCACAAATACACTCTATAGTTCTCATTTCTCATTTTCTTTTTCCGATTAAAATTTTTATCGTCTTATACTGTTTTCATTTTAACAGTCTTTTACCGTAATTTTGATGTATTGATACTAGCAAAATCGTGTATTTGATCGTAATAATACTTTAACAGTAATTGCTTTCTTGAGACAATAAGGTTTTTTCTTTTACTGTTCTGCTATTTCATTTTTATTTTCACAGTAAAATTAGCTTTTTTAAAATATATATATATATATATACTCACTGTAAAAAGGTTACTTTTATTGTCTCATACTGTTGCCTTTTGACAGATTCGTCAACTAAATTCTAATGTCCACTCCAGTAAAATCTGTCAACTTTATCAGAATGATACTTTAACAGTAATTATTGGGTTGAGACATATACGGTATTTTTCTGTTATTGTTCCGCTATTTCATCACAACTTTGTATTTTCACCCTAAAATGTTCAACATATTCTGACTGTAAAAAAAGTTACCTACTGTTTTGATTTTCATCGTCTCATATTGTCGTCAGGCAGTTTCTCTTACCGTAATTTGAACGTACAATTTTTATAGTGTATAGAAATATAAAAAAAATCTATTGTTATGTATTGAGTATTTTTATCCAAGTTTTATATTATATGCTTCATTTATGTTTGAGTCTGAATTTACGGTATTTTTCTGTTATCGTTCCGCTATTTCATCACAAGTTTGTATTTTCACCCTAAAATGTTCAACATATTCTGACTGTAAAAAAAGCTACTTACTGTTTTGATTTTTAATCGTCTCATATTGTTGTTGTCAGGCAGTTTCTCTTACCGTAATTTGAACGTACAATTTTTATAGTGTATGGAAATATAAAAAAAAAATACCAGAGTATTTTCATCCACGTTTTATATTATATGTTATCATTTATGTTTGAGTCTGAATTTACAGTATTTTACCGTAGATTAAATTTTTTTTTTACAGTGTCGTTTCTGCCTTACCACCTTCTTCTCTCTCCCTCTTTCCAATCCCAGTTGCCCCCGCCTCTTCTTGTCTCCCTTTATCTCCCCATCTCCTTGCCTCTGTTTAATATTTCCCCACTCTCATTTCCTCCTCTTCATTCAAAAACACCCCCTTCTCCATTTCTCCCCCCTTTGTTTACGTCCTCGCACAAATGCAAAAACACTCCTCGGATGCCGAACAATGCAGTCACTGCTGTTCGACCAACGCGCGCGTACGCCGCCGGCGAGTTTTCGGAGAGAGGGAAAAAAACTCTGCTGAGAGAAAGAGAAAGATGTCGGGACTGTAAGAAAAACAAAGAGTTGCTGATGTGGTGATTATAACCAGCCAGAAATTTCTCCAGCCAGTTGTGCTCGCCTTCGCTGTGTCTGTGTTTTTTCACATAGCAAAGAGTTTAATATTACAGCATGGTGTTTTCTTTTCTTGCTGTTGTTTCTCTGTCTGCGTCTCTCTCTCTTTCTCTCTCCCTCTCTCTCTATCTCTCTCTTTCAGGAGATGTCGACTGTGTTGTTTTTTTTTTGTTTTGTTTTTTGTTGCAGGTCCTGTAAAACAGGCCTTAATGGCCCATAATTCTCGTCCATTGGCTGATGGCTGAGGACTAAAGTCACGCTCACCTGCACACACAAACACACACTGAACTCAGGTGGACACGCACACACACACTTGTGTCACCACACACGACAGGAAGGGTGTAAGGTAACGCCAGTTTACTTTAAAAATGCAAATAGACTTGCTGAGACCAAAAGGACATATAAATGAAAGGAATGAGCGTGTGTGTGTGTGTGTGTGTGTGCGTGTGTGTGTGTTTGGGAGGAGGATAGAAAAGCTGGATCATCTGGAGTGCATTAGAGGTACATTGTTTAAGTGAACAGGTCCGCTACCTGCAGCCACAGAAACCTCAGAACACACACTGCCAAACCCTGCGGATCACGATGGAGACTACGAGAGAAGTTAATCAATAAATCCGGGAAGATGGTTTTGCATAACTAAGCCGAAACAAAGCGCTGAGCAAACAGAAACGGACTCAGGGAGAGTGACCCGGCTGCGGTTGGGAGAGGAGAAACACCGCAGGGGTATCAAACCTGCTATTAAATGGTGGGCCTGATGTGAATTCAGAGGGAGGGGAGACGTTATGTCTGAACAAGGTTGTTTGGCTTAGAACCGGCCATACACCACTTCCCCCCGGCCCACACACATGAACTGCACCTGCATGACCTAATACTCAAATACTGACTGTGTGAAGGTTGTTCAAAAAAAAAAAAATTCTTTTGAAAAAAACACAAAAAAAAAACCTTTAATGTTCTGCTGAACTGTTTGGTTGGGTAAATTCTGATTTTTTTTCTTTTTTTATTGAAAGATGTGACTTAACCGGTTTAGAATATGACCCAATGGCCGCAGGTTTAAACCCTTTAATGTTCTCACAAAGAAAAAAAGAAGATATGGAAAGATCATTTCTTTGCGTATTTTATGAAACCTATTCATTTCATACCTTAGACAATCTAAATTTACCAAAAAATGACAAAAAGTTTCAAAACTGAGACTTTATATTTCACGGAAAATGGTCAGTTTGAATTAGATTAGCCTAAACTTTTGGTAAAGCATGTTTTTTAAGAAAACTATTTGACCCTTATTCCGCTTTTTTGGTCGTATCAACTGACATAAATCTGTTTAATAAGTCTCAAAGGCTTTATAAAAATCCACTTCTTGAAATGGACTTTGGTGAAACCCATGGTTCATGCCTCTTCCTTTGTGCCCCCTTTGAACTGAGGTGTCCCACATGGCTCCATCCTTGGCCCCTAACTGTTTGATGACAGGACCCAATGACAGATGTATGTATGAGCCCTTTGTTGATATTGACAAATGTCAATAAAGTTTTGTTTGAAAGATCTGAGGCAAAAAAAAGTTTGTTTGCAGCATGCTAACAAGACAGAAATGAGCTGCCTTGATCTCTTTTGTCATCCTGTGTGAAGAAACCTCGACAAAAGAAAGGGCGTAACTGGACTCGTAAGTGGCTAGGGGGATGTGGACGATATGGGCGATCGATTTAGCAGAAAGAATTGTGGGTAAGCTAGCTACCTTTGATGGTATAGAGTGTTAACGTGATAGCTAGCACTGCTTTTTCTTCCTTACTGTTTACTTGCTACCAGCTACAAAATGCACTTTCTAATTTATGACATCCTGTTGTCAGTAGCCACTTCGCACAGATGCAGTATGAAAACATGGCGTCCATGTCAGCCGTTCGAGTTGTGGAACTGCTTTATCGGTGCAAAAGCCGGAGTGGGCCTATCAACATTTCTGACATATCAGAAAACCATCCCATTTGTAGATGGTCATCCAGAAGATTCTGATCGAAAACCGCTTTTACGCTGCACGACAAAAGATGCTTAACGGGCCAAGGATGGAGCCCTGGGGGACACCACAGGTCAACGGGGCCACAAAGGATTAAAGGCATTAACCCTTGTTATTGAAAAAGTCCTGTTTAATAAGTAGGATTTTATTTATTTATTTTTGACATATTAAGGTAGTTAGAACGTACTAAACAAAAACATGTAACTTGATTCAACCAAAAAAAAAGGTCTAATCAGGATCAAATAGCCTTTATGGAAAAAGGAGATTAAGCTAATCTTATTAAAATCGACTATTTTCCATGAAATACAAAACATTTCATCATGAGCTAATTGTATTAGCCTGATTTCTTATTATTATTATAATTATTATTATTATTATTTAAAAACATGCTGATTGATGAGTTTTATAGGGAATTTAGAGTAAGATATGAAATTAATAAATTCCCCAAATTATTTCTATTAGTGAGGACATTAATGCTTGAATATCCTTTAAAAAAGAATGGAGAATTTAGCATGTTTTATTACATACATTAATTTAATATCTTGGACACTCTAAATATACTAGTAAATGACTAATTGTTTGGTAAATCAAGCTTATAAATCAAGCTTAGAAATATCTTAACCGTGGGTTATATCGGGTTACATAATTCTCTTTAGTAAGTCTGCACATGCAATAAAATGCCCCAAAAATGAACTGACGTGTCCTCCTCGGTGTTCCCCAGGGCTCCATCCTTGGCCTCTTTGCATGCTGCCACCGGCTGATGTTATAAACCGGCTCAGTCACGTTTTACAGTAAGAGATAGAGACTCAAAATGAGCTCAACCAAACAGTTGAACAGGAGGGTTAAAGGGTGAATGCATGTATTTTTATGTAGAATTCCTTGCTGTACTGTGAGAGTTGCTAACACGAACACAAACAAAAATGAAGGATCTCTCTTTCACAGTAACACATCTCATAATGTTCTATTCAATCTTGTTTTGGATGTATCTTCTTTCCAAGTTTTCCAGGGATCTGGGGCCAAAAAACTAAGGAGTGGTGCAGAAAGTGGACCCTCCCCCCCTTTTGCACATTTACACTCACACACACACACAATGAAACATGAGCCACAGGAAGTGGTCCTGTGCAGCATCTTGTCAAGGCAGACAAATTATTCGCCATTCGAAAAATGCACCTTTTCTCCTCTCCTATATTTTTCCACCTCCCCCTCCGCTCGCTCCTTGTCCTCTGCTCCCCAGTTATTGTTTTCTTTTCGCGTCCTCAGGAGAGGAGTCAAGGAGGCATGAAAGCTCCTCCGCCGGCGTTATCTCAAAAAACGGGCTCTGTGTTCAGACCCCAAACTAGCGACCGCTGCGGTTGCACAAGTCCAAAGTTCTGGGAAATATTCTCCTGCAGTGTTCCCTCAAGCATTGCGGTATTCCTGCCCACACTACCTCCACAACTCTTGGGAGGAATAATTCCTTATCGCTGTTTTTATTTTGCTGTTTAAACCCAACTGTGAAAAGAGCGAGGGAGGGAATGAGAAGGACAATCACGTGTCGGTTCGTGAGGATAGAGGGAACAAAGTCATTCCATTGACATCATCGGCTAATCAGAGAGCGGAAAGAACGATCCTGCATTTTTGGAGTTTTGCGTAATAATCTTTTATCTGAGGATAGTGTAAGTAAATAGAACCGAGCCACGTAGGGGTCACAACCCAGTGTACTTCTGGTGCAGGTTCCAAACCCGGATAAATGGGGAAGGCGTCGTCTGGGACAGGGTAGCCATCCGTCACGAAACACTACGTGCGTTTACATGGATAGCGTTATTTCCGAATAAATTCGGAAAAAAGGTCAAAATGCTGCATGTGAACACCCCTTTCCGAAAAAAAAAGTTCCTTTCCGATTGAAACGTCATTCCTTTACTGGGAGGTAGTCTAAGTCTAAGTCTTTTTTTGAAAGAGTTTGACATGGTTAGATGGACAAAATGTCACTTCTGTCCATGACCTCTTTGTCGTATTCTTCTTCTGGGCGCTTTGTTGGCGGTCGGCGCCCAGCTAATCGTAGCATTATCGCCACCTTATGAACCGGATTGTGGATCGACCGCGTGACGTAAATCTGTTTCCGATCAGATGAGTCGATGATCCTAAACACCGGATAAGATCAAAGGTCGTGTAAACATGTGACCGACATTCGAATTCGGAAAGGTTTAATTCAGATAGGAAAAAAGTGTCCCATGTAAACCCAGTCGCAAACCTTGAGGCCCATTTGTCTTCATTTTGACTTTGAATTTTCAGACCTTCTCTTTTTATTCCTAAAAAAGACACTATAAACTCTGATGATGCTAAAGTGTGAAAAACAACAAATCAACAAATCAAACCAAACAAACGTTACTGCTGACATCGGCAGGAGAACTCGCTAGCGTAGCTGTCGGCAGCAATTTGCATTGAGATGTAATGCATGATGCTTTCAGTGTCTATTCAAAAAGAACCAGTTTCGGGCGAAGCAGAATTGTATAGTCATCTTCATCGAGATGTGTTCAAATGTAATCTTGTAAAATGTAGTATTTGGCGAGAAAATTGAACAAAAAAATAGCAATTTGTAGATGTCTTTATGGTAATTGCGAGAATTTATAACTTCAATCCAACCTTTCTATTTTCCCGCCAAGGAAGGAGGTTTCAAGATTTCCTATGATTCTTTGGATGTTCCATTAAGGGGGGGCTCAGTGGGCTGAACAGAGACGCTGAAGTGGAAGGCGCAGGAGACGAGCGGCTGCAGAGCATCCCAGAGATACTCAGAGAGTTTGTTGGGGTTGTCGGTTGATTTAGAAGCTGGCAACAACTCAGACATTAATGGAGGAATCTGCATGAATTTTTCCTAAACCTCGGGGAGTGTTTTCGCCTTGGCTGAGGTTTGGGTTCTCTGAGTTCTTTTTTTAGGTCTGACTTTCATGCATGCTGCCACATTGGATTACAAGACTGCTGTCTTGATAGGTTGAATAAAACTTTCCTGGCTCATCCCGAGCGAAACACTGAATGATGAACACTCTCATCTGTGTGTGTGTGTGTGTGTGTGTGTGTGTGTGTGTGTGTGTGTGTGTGTGTGTGTGTGTGTGTGTGTCTATGTGTGTTTCTATGTGTGTGTTTGAAAGAGTTTAATGGGAAACTTGGAAACTTATTTTGTCTGAATCAAGTTTGAGGTCATTCATTACTTAAAATCGTGTATTTTGCCCTCCAGAATTATTGGCACCCTTTCCGAAGTCCAAAAAATAATCCCCAATCTCCGTAAGAAAATTCAATAAACGTTTTGTTCCTAATGTAAAACCAATATATAAAAGTGCTTGGAAAGAAATGACGCAGCCCAAACCAGTCACCGACTGACTGACACGATTAATCTGAGAAAAGAATGAGCGAAATGTAAAACAAAATATTTTCCTCCAAAACATGTGGGCCACAATTATTGGCACCCCCAGCCATATCCTGTGATGACAACCGAAGCTGAAGCATATTTGCTTCAGCAGGAGCTCTGAAGTGGTGAACAGTGACTTCCTGTTTGACTGGGGTATAAATATGAGGTGACACAGGCCCGATTCTCTCTGAGGTTCTTCATGATGATGAAGACCAGAGAACACAGCAATGAGGAGCAAAGAAATGTTGTAGAGCTGCACAAATCTGACAATGGAGACAAGAACATCTCTAAGCAGTTCAAAATGTCAGTTTGAACAGTTAGATCAATAATGAAGAAGTTTAAAGAGACTGGAGATGTTAGACATCAACCTGGAAGAGGAAGTGTCTGCAAACGGACCCCACACACTGTGAGGATGATGGTTGGAGTGGATAAAGACCCTACAAGGATTACAGCTAGAGAGGTCAGAGGTCAGTTCAGACTTGGGGTCAGAAAGTCTCCCTAACCACCATCAGATGGCGGCGACACCAACACCAGCTGTTTGGGAGGGTAGCAAGAAAAAAGCCTCTGCTGTCTCCCCCACTGACTTTTTGGGGATGACATCATAGGCGTAGTTCAGAAATACAGCTCACAAGCCCAAAATGTAAATGTGCTGACATCTCAATTGTAAATATCAGAAAATGACTTTTGGCGCGAGCTTCAGTGAAGGGATTTCAGAACATAAGTCCTTCTACTTGGACCTCACTTCAATAACCTACTGTGGTTAGTGTGCAACATGCCTGTTACTACTACTTTGTGAAACATTATACCAAATGTTACCCACTGTGAAATATGTTCTCCACAAGGACATCAAACTCTCTGGCTTACGTTAATGCGTGCGTGTCAGCGGTTAGCGCGACCACAAGTACACACGGCAGCAGAATAACACACGTGTCGCCGCGCACCAGGAAGGTCGCCGCTCCTCTCCTCCTGCGGTCCGGACTGTGACTCGGCGGATAATGCCGGAGTCGGGGGGGGCGGGGGGTTGAAGGTTGTGTTAAGTGGGGTTCGTAAGAGCGCTGGCCAAACACACTTTCCCCTCAGGCGAGTGGTCCATTCACAATTAAGAGCATACACAACCCCATTCAGCCTCATGCAGGCACAGAACCACCAGCGGTTTGCCTTTTGGCTACGTGGCCCACTGGCCCACCCCGGTGACCCCTGTTACTGCGGTGATTAGATATTGGGAGGCCTCATCTGCAAACATTTAGCCAGTGTCACCCCTAATCTACCATTTGTCACCCGGTCGCCACAGGCCCGGTAGCAACACACACAAACTTATACAACTGAGGACACATTGTGACACATAATTTACAAGTGACAAATTAATACGTCTCACCGCAACTAAACCGGTGCAACGCCGATCTATCGTGATCACTTAAACCTTTAATTTCCTGATCGGCTGTTTGGTTGAGTACATTTTGAGTCACTATTTCTCGTTGAGGAATGTGTGTTCCCCTCGACTCAACATATTTATAAGTGGCAGAATGTCACTTTGCTTAAGATTAAGGGGGCCGAGGATGGAACCCTGGGGGACACCATATGTCAAAGAAGCTGAATCATGGCTATTGACACAGTCCTATTCGTTAAGTAGGGTTTTGTTTTTTTTGGGGGGGGCTATAAATCATGTTAGGATTTATTAAACACAATTATGTAATTTGATACAACAACAAAAAGTAGAATTAGGGTCAAATAGTTTCTTTACCAAATGTTTGTACTCGTCTAATTTTAACAAATGGACTTTTTTCTTACTTTTTAAAAAGAACTTGACCAAACGATTTGTCATTTTATGGTAACTTTAGAATTTAGTTCTATTAAATGACTAAATTCCCCAAGGAAATCAAATATAGAAGGAATAATTCTTTCCACGGCTTCTGTCGGTGAGGACGTCGAAGGGTTAAAAGGATCTTCGGAGAATCAAACTCTCTCCCCCGCGGCTGTGAAGGTTTAGAATTTTGCTTCCTGACTGAAAACAGTGGCTGTGGTCAACCTGAATTCAATGGATTCCTTTCAAATAATCCACTTTTCCACTGTCAACATGGCTACAGAGACAGCTTTTGTTGGAATGGAGTTCTTTGTTGGAACATTTTATTTATTTTTTTCACTATTAAAGCAGCAAAAATCGGCCAAGTGACATGATGATTTTTTTTTTTTTCTGGGTTTCCATTTTCCCGAATCAGAGAATTGAATGCATCACGGGTTTTAAAAGCACATCAGAAGAAAGAAAAAAAAACCCCAGAGTGCAAAGCGCCTGGTTGTTTTTCACGTGTTTGAAGAGGCGACATTTTAACGATGCAGGGTTTTCTCTCAACAATAAATATATTTACCTATAACGCTCATTTCCTTCGTCATTAAATTACGATTGGCCGTCACATTCCACCTCCTGACCTCTGAACTACGACACACAGGTCCACATGCTCCAGGACAAACCACCATGGAAACCTCGCATCGGGTCTTTTGTTGGCTCTCTCAGCAGAGCCAAAGACAGTTTGTTCTATCTGGAAATCGATTTCTGCCCGCTTTGAATCACGAATACATCCTGAATGAATGTTAACAAGTTTGAGCTGCGTGTTACTGCGTTTAAATTTGAAAGATAACGTCGAAAAAACAGGCCAAAAAGTAACATATTCTGATGAGAACATCTAAAACAGTGTTCACTGGAACGTGTTTTTTGATTTCATGGATCAGTTCAAAATCTTATATCCACATAGACTTTAGTGCGAGGAAGAACTGGATTCATTTTGGGAAAAGGTCGGTGGTAAGTTTTCGTCACTAGGGGGAGCTTTATCTCAAAGGTTTTCGTGTCATAAATTCGTGATTTTAGTCCAAATTCTGACTTTTTTTTCTTCTTTTTCTATAGAAAAACACAGTTTTCTAGACATAACTCAAAAACTGTTTTTGAGATCATTTTCAAAATTTATACCTACATAGATTTTATTGCGAGGAAGAATTGGATTGATTTAGGGAAAGGTCGGTTGTAAGTTTTCACCACTAGGGGGAGCTTTATCTCAAAGGTTTTTGTGTCGTAAAGTTATGATTTTAGTCCAAATTCGGTGCATATGAATCGAATCAAGGCGATCTATCTTGTATAAATCATATTCCACTCATGAGGGGGAGCTTTGTGGTCTTCTTTTTTCAATATAAAAAACACTGTTTTAATGACATAACTCAAAAAGTGTTTCATGGTTCATTTTCAAATTTTATAACCACATAGACTTTAGTGTGTGGAAGAACTGGATTGATTTTGGGAACGGTCGGGTGTATTCTCCCGACACTAGCAGGAGCTTTATCTCAAAAGGTTTTCTCATCATAATGTCTTTTTATCAGTCCAAATTTGAAATGTATCTTATATAAATCATATTTAACCATTAAATGCAGCTTCTTATTTATTTTTATTTTTATTTTTTTTACCAAAAGCATTGTTTTCCAGACATAACTCAAAAACTGTTTCTTAGATCATTTTCACACCACATAGAATTCAGTGCGAGGAAGAACTGAATTGATTTTGTCAAAGGTTTGTTCTATGTTTCCGACACTAGGGGGAGCTTTATCTCCAAACTTTTCCGCATCATCATTTTTTTAATCTGGTCCAAATTCGGTGCATGTGAATCTGAGACTTGAGGAAATCTTTCTATGTATAAATCATATTTTTACTCATTAGAGGGAGCTCCTTTTTAAAATATAAACTTAAAATCTAGACTATAAAGAAATATTAAAAATAGACAGAATTTAGCAAGAACGTTATCAAGAATGTGCAAAGTTAGTCTTAGTGCAGATTTGTGCAAGCTGTGTTTCTACTCCTCCATTGTGCTCTTGGGTGGAGGAGGTGGAGCACACAGTCCTGGGAGGAGGTAGAGAGGGTGCAAACTCCCATGTTCATTTGTGCAGAACGTGAATGGATGTTCATGGATCATTTTCTAATTTTATACCCACGTAGACTTTAGTGCGAGGAAGAACTGGATTCGTTTTGGGTAAAGGTTGGTTGTATGTTTTTTTTTCACGCCACGAGGAGCTTCATCTCCAAAAGTTTCCAGGCCTCGCCTTGACTCCAGATAATGTAATTTATATGTATCTTATTTAACTCAGTCAGCGGCACTGCTTGTACAACGCAGGGGATTGGAGGATTTTGGGGGATATATCCTTGCTTTCGGGAGCCGGTCCTGGCTGAAAATGGTCGCACCACCTCAAAAGATATAAGAGAATTGTATTTTTGGGCAAATACAGTCATATTTAAAGGACAGAAGCTGAGGCTGGGCAGCTGGGCCACGATCTGAAGACGCTAGGTGGGTTTACATGTGAGCCTTTTCTCCTAATTCGGAATGAAACCCAAATTCCGAATTACAACGTCGGTCGCCTGTTTTAACGACCTGTGATCATTTCTAAACCGGTGTTTACAAGCATCTAATTGGGAAAAAAAATGGTTTCATCCATACTCCAGTTCATAATGACTATTGCGATAATGCTATGCTATGCTAATGATAATGCTACGTCGACCTGGGCCCAGAAGAAGGATACGACATGAAGGGAATGCGACTTTTCGTCCATCTAACCGACAAACTATGCTAAACTCTTTCAAAGTTGCGATGAGTAAATGACTCTCCGATGTACATCGGTACTGTTTTGAAGTCGCCATATTTGGAACGCGACGTGTCGCTTAAAAAACTTTTACAAAACAATGTTAACATGCAGCGACTGGCTATCGGAAAGGCTTTCCGAAAGGACTTAGAATACCTCATTGCGAAGGAATGAAATCAAATTCATGCAGCATTTTCTTTCCGATTATGCGTCTTTTCCGAATCTATTCGGAATTAGGACGTCCATGTAAACCCACCTGGTGATTGGATGGATGAGGTGATGACACCTGATTGAGTGCAGCTGATATTAATTGATTCCCCAGACCGTGAAGAAGTTAACTGAGACGTTTGCGAAAGTTGAGGATAATAGATCGGAATGAGCGTAAACTGAGTGTGCAGCAGGATAGTCTACCTGATGGAACATTTTCCCGTCAATCTACATTACTAACTGGTTCCAGCTGGACAAATCCAGATAACTGATTACTACAAATCAAATCACATTTTAAATAAAGCATTTTTAGAATCTTAAACTTTGTCCCACCAATAGAAAACTGTCCCAAAATGAAAAGTAAATCCAGAGGATTTAGACAGATTACAAAACTATTTAGAACAGAACCAATGTGAGACACGATATTAACAAATGGAGACGATGTGGAACAATGTTGAATCTTTACAGAGGAGGACAACAAGTGCTTGTTCGGGAAGTCACAAACGTTCCAAAGAAAACATGCAAGGGAGGCGGATCACTTACACCTCCATAAAAATTCTGTGTTCATGGCTCCACTGTTAAAAACCAATGGGAGAGGGGCGTGGCTAAAGCCACAGCTAATCCAGAAGAACAGCAAAGCTTGTCCGATTGTTGCCGCAGCACAGCCCCGTGATTCTCAGAGGTTTTGGGAGAGTATTCTGTTGACTGGTGCCGTTGGAAGTCAGGTGTCCCGTTACATCTGGCTTTAAACAAACAAACAAAAGTTTCAGAAAAACAACATCATGCCTACATCCAAATGTGGAGGCGGCAGCATTGTGTTATGGGGAGGACTTGTTGATTATGGACCTGGACAATTTGCCCATAAGTGAGGGATACGTGACTGTTCTGACGGAGAATGTCTGGTCATCAGTCCGGTGTTGGTGTTCAAGTACGACTTTATCGTGCAGCAAGGCCACGATCAGAATTTTACATTGCATCTTAACTTCATTCAGGGCTGCTGTTGCAAAATCTGCATAGAGTTAATTAAGTACAACCATCTTACTTTTTAACCCAGGTTGCTTTGAACTCAGGTTCTTTAAAAAATTTTCATTGCCTTCATATTTTGATTTTCATTGTTATTATTGTCTTTTGTGAAGGGGGAAAGGAAAATTAAGCGTTTCCTTACTTCATTACAAGCCGCTGTGTTATTTTTTTTCACATGACCATAAACCTCTTAAATCCTGAAAATGTTTTTTTTTTTTAAGTTTTCTGCCTATTCTGGTTCTGTATAATTTCTATTTTTCATACTCTATATTTTAAGTCCATATTTCGTATTCTCTTCGTAGAGAAGCCACAAATAATATAATGACAAGAAAGGATGTGTTCTGATTTATTAGCATTGGCCATCCTCTCCATTACAGTGTGTGATGGACTGATGGGGACCTCTAGCGGTAAACGTCTATCACTGCAGTCTATGATTTGTGAGAAATAGCCATTCAGTCTAATAAAACGCCTCAAAAATGTATTTGGAGATAGGAAAGAGGGACATTAGGCGGCTTTCAGGGCTTAATGTGAAAGTAATTGCCCTTTCTGCATTTGCAATGTTTTTATTTTAAAAGTCAGGGACACGTTGCAAACCGGCAAAACTTGTTTATCATCATACCATTGTTGTCTCATTTACCGGATAGTTCTGTCCTGTTTAGTGTATTCACAGAACTGAATGGAAAAATACGATTATTCTCGTCACGTGATTGGTCCATAATAGCCTTGCAGCTCATTAAAGTGTGGGTTTAAAGTCTTCTGTTATAACTTTCCCCTGTGATTCTGTGAGTGTGACCGAAAAGAGACTGAAGAGACTTGCATCGATGCAGGGAAGGTCTCTTTTATTTTTTTATGTTTACCTTAGGTTTTAGAAGAATGGGCAGCGTTCTCTGCACTCCCAGTCATGGACAAGCAAGACATTTTATTTTTCTTCATCCTTGCCTGCTGAGGGACCCATCCAGAACTGTGTCCTACTGGAGACAGGTATCATGTCCTTTTAGACCTTTCCTGCTGAGATTTGTTAGACGTTGTCACTTCATTTTTTTTTTTTTTTTTTTTGACGCTGTCACTTGAGGAAGAAAAATGGCGCTCTGTGACGTCATACACATACAAAGCAGCTTATACATGACGGATGGAGATGGCAAAGTGTTACTAAAGCGGATTCTTTGATCTGTCTTCTATGTCGTTTTTGTGCGCTGTCACAGACCTGAGTATTCGAAGGCCGCGATGAACGTGAGAAGAATGACGGGACAGAGACAATGCGCATGCGCAGCTGTGTATAGGCGCACAGAGGAGATCTATTAAAAAACTACTGACACAGAATAGATTTTGGTTCCACAAGTTAAGTTGTTCTTTACTCAATAATATTTTCCTCTTCAATATAGAATTGATGTTTTCTCGGGTAATAGCTTTATCGTCTGCAACAGAATGAGACCAAAAAATTACTCCATAGCTTTCATTTGGTCTTATTTTTTGTTTTTCAATAGGGCCAGAATTTAAAATAAATTGTGAAATAAATGTTCTGAATGTATAGTAAACAACCTTGGTGGTTGGTAATGTTTATTTGTTCATTTATTTATTTATATAACAAATACACATTTAAATTAAAAGCCTTTTAATGGCAAATATTGATCTATGCGATTCATTTCTACCAATTAATTAACAAAGCAATAAATCTGATTGTTTTTTTTCGATCGAATAGCCTGACCGCCCTAATATATATGTAGGTATATACTTGGGTAAGATCTGGGATCATTCCTCTATATAGAAACTCCCCAACTCCTTCAGATTCTGAGTCGACGCTTGTGGACTCTCCTCTACAGCATATCTCACAGATGTTCTGTGGGGTTTACGTCATGTGACTGGGATGGCCGTGGCAAAAACTTTATTTTGTTATCTCTAAGGCAGTCTGGCATGATTTTGATCATTACCCTGCTGGAAGGTCCAACTACGGCCCAAGTTTTCTGATTGAGTCCATGGAACCATTGCTTTAAATAAGATGTCATGGGCTTTTGGAAGAAAAACTGCCCAACAGCATCAGAGATCCACCACCAGACTTCGCAGTTGGCATGAGGGGCTTTTCTCTATGGCTTCCCTTCTTGCGAAGCCAAACCCATCTTAGATGTTCGTTGTCAAAAACCTCTAGTATGGTGTCATCTAACCTCTGACCTTGTTCCATTGAAAGTCCCGGTGGTGTTTGGCAAACTTTAGGCACTTTACTTTGTGTGTGGATGACAGCAGCAGGTTTTTCCTTGCTTACCTTCCAAACAGCGGGTGTTAGTGTAGGTGCCACCTCAGGGTGGTTAGTGTAGGTGCCACCTCAGGGTGGTTAGTGAGACTCTCTGACCCCAAAATTCATCTGAGCACTAAATTCTCCAGCTGTAATCTATGGAAAGTATTTTTAACCAACCTCCTCACAACGTGTTGGGTACATTTGGAAATACATCCTCCTATAGGTGGATTTTTAACATATCCAGTGTCTTTACTTCTTAATTATTGATCTAATTATTGAAACTGGTATTTTGAACATATGAGACATTTTATCGTATCCATTGTCAGATATGTGCAGCTATACAAATTTTCATAGACGATTACTGTGTTCTCTATTTTTTCCCATTGTGAAGAACCTGGGAGAGAATTAGGCCTGTAACACCTCATATTTCTAATTTCGTAAACAGGAAGTCATTTTCCCCCACTTCAGAGATCCTACTCAAACAGGGGCAGCTAAACTATACAATTGGACCGGGAAAAATATTTAGTAACCCTTTTCAATCACAGTATATCTTTGCAGTGTCAATAATAGTGGCAACGTGTTTTAGAGGAACGTGTTTGTTTTACATTACATATTTTGCATCTCATTTTTCTCATATGAGTGTCAGTCGGTGTGTCACGGGTTTGTGTTGCGTCATCTCTTCCCAGCCAATCGCGTGGCGCAGTTCGGAAACGAGGCTCCCTGGCAAACATGGCGACGCTCCGTGGAGAGTACGGAGATTGGAAATACCATCGTTTTTAACGGAGAAAACAACCTCGTCATCGCATGTTACAATGTGGCGGGGTTAGGCAGAGCCACCGCACGCAACGCCTTTTAGACGATGTTTGCAGAGGTAAGCTGGTGTCTAGCAAACAGTCGCGCATGTGTTTTGAGTAGTTTGTTTTCTAGCGGTA
Source organism: Lophius americanus (assembly GCA_037951165.1). Lineage (NCBI taxonomy): Eukaryota > Metazoa > Chordata > Actinopteri > Lophiiformes > Lophiidae > Lophius > Lophius americanus. Next base: position 199,600 of record JBBDHG010000489.1, read on the forward strand.
TGCTAGCTAGCACGTAGCAGCTAACGCCTGAGCTTTAGCTCCGCAGGTAAACAGAGCTGACAGGCAGAGGAAGGGACACAGCCGATGTGTTTCCAGAAAGCCCTTCTGCTGCCCTAAGTGGCCATCAGGCCGGGATTACACAGTCGGAACTAAGTTAATTCGATGAGCTCAGCAAATCCTCACAGTCAATACCGTACAGGAATTAGCTGCACACAGGCAATGTCGCTAGTATGCGTTTAGATTATGGGGAACATCCTTCAACAGCGATTTTCCACTTCAAAACAAACACAGGTGAGCCGGACTTCAGCTGAAAGAACGCCTAGCGGGACAGGGATCTAATGTCGTAGGTGTGAAAGAAAGTTTCCTCTGTCGTTATCAGTAAGGGTTACCACAGTTATGGTCTGAACGGTTGTGGTTGATAATGTAATAGTAATGTAAGTAAGATTGTATTGTTATATCTTTCTAATTTTTGCGTCAGTGTTGACTTCATACACTGTTCAATAGATGTTTCTAGTGGTATCCAGTAGACAGACTCTCATTCTGGTTTTCTTCCTTATCCTATCAGCCAAATAATTGGCCTGAGAAAGGCTTGCCTTAAATTATTAATAAGGTGTCTTCAGTCCAATGTTGCTTGTCGGTAATTGATTTAGCCTTTGCGAATGCGATTTCTTCCTTATGTGATATGTGAAAACATAGTGATTCCTGCAGTTCTCAGAAGATGCAGTTTCTACATGAATACATATCAACTGATTTCACACACATGAACCACTGACCATGATTTCTGCAGACGCCCATATTCATCCCACAGCACCTTTCTGACTGCAATGTACAGTCAACTTTAGCTAAACACTCTTGTATAAGCCATACTGTGTTAAGTTTTGCCTTTACACAAGCATTCTGGCTTCTATGGTGTAGTTTTAGGACGCAAACTGAGATCAGAAATACTACAAAACACAGTAATGGTCTCCTTTTTGGTCTTCCAAAGAGCACACAGTAAATCAGCTGCAGTTAATTCAATATTCTGCAGCAGGAGTGGTGACGAGGACCAGGAGGGCGGATACACATTACACATATTTTTATAAGTCATAACAATGGCTTCCTGTTAGTTTTCCTATTGATTTTATGAGACATGATTACAGTATCTTAGACCCCTCAGATCCTCTGCCTCTTTTCTTTTAGTCGTTCCCACCAGAACAAAATGTTGTGGTGGTGCTGCTTACAGCCACTTCTGAGAAAAACTACCAGAGGAGCTGGAAATAGAGATTATTTTTGAATGTAAACTAATAACTACTACTAAACTACTTGTTATATACTCTGGCTTTTATGTAGCGTTGTATACTGTTATGATTCTAATTATGAATATCTATTTAATTTTAGTTTGTCATTTTTGATCCAGGTTATTTATATTATTTGTATCTGCTTTTTTTGTTTCGTTATCTCTCTTTCTCACTTTATATTCACTGCAAATATGCTTTTAATGCCTAAAACAATAGAAGTTAGTTTTCCTTGTAACTTAGTGAAATAATGATTAGATCCTACGAAAAGTATCTGTATGGAGAGTGTTTGTTCTTCAACTTGGTTGGTAGGGACTGCTGACATACTTTGCTAACGTTCTTAACATGCCAACCATTTCCATAAAATTTCAGCGCTTTAAGCATGTAAAGCTCTGCATGGCTGTGGAAAGCAAACTGAATGTCTATTAAGAGGGACAGCAAGTTACTCTGCAGAAAAGCTAAAACAGTTTACATGATTGCAAGTTTGTGCAACAGGTGTTTCTGGTGATTTTCAAGAAAAGGCTGATGTGGTGTTGTGGAAGCTAGGTTAAGAAAAGAGGGGACAATTTGGGAGCAGCAGTTTGGTTTTGTGCCAAGAAAGAGCTCTACAGATGAGATGTTTGCTTTGAGAGTGCTGATGGGGAAGCATAGAGAAGGTCAGAAGGAGCTGCACTTTGTCTTTGCACATAACGTTCGACAGAATGCAGAGAGAGGAATTGTGGGATTGCTTGACGAAATCTGGAGTGACAGAAGTATGTTAGAGTGGTACAGGAATATGTATGTAAGCAGAATGGGAGCGGTGAGGATTGTAGTATGAGTGACAGATGGTTCAAGGTGGAGGTGGGTCTGCACCAAGGGTCGGCTCTGAGCCCCTTCTTGTGTGCTATGGTGATAAGCACACAAGAAGACAGATGAGTTCCGGCCGAGTCTCCATGGACTAGGATGTTGGTGGTGGATCACATTGTGATCTGCAGGGAGCAGGTGGAAGAAAAACTGGAGCGGTGGAGGTATGTGCTGGAAAGAAAATAAGTGAAGCTCAGTCGCAGCGAGACATAAAACATGTGTAAATGAAAGGGAGGCAGGTGGCAAGATGGTGGAGAAGGTGCAGGAGTTTAAGGACTTGGGTTCAACTGATCAGAGCAAACAGGAGTGTAGAAAAGAGGTGAAGAAGTGAGTGCAGGCAGGGTGGGGTGGATGGGGAAGCGTGTCAATAGTTATCTGTGACAGAAGAGCAGCATCAGGAGTGAAGGTAAAGGTTTCCAAGATGGAGGTGAGAGCAGCTCTGCTGGATGGTTCAGAGACGGTGGTTCTGACCAGAAGACAGGAGGCAGAGATGAAGATGTTCAGATGTTTTCTGGGAGTGAGGAGTATGGACAGGATTAGAAAGGAGGACATCAGAAGGACAGCCCAGGTTAGACGTCCTGGAGACAAAGTCAGAGAGGACAGATTGAGATGGTTTGGACCCGTGAAGAGGGACCCTACCAATGGATCTACTGGTAGGCGGGAAGATAGAGGACACGGCAAGATGGAAACAGATGATCAGCTGTGGCGACCCCTAAAGGGAACAGCCCTTTTTTTTTGTTAGCCAAGTCTAAATAGGAATTGACTTGCATCGTCATCATCCAATATCCAGTATAAAGATGCTGGTTGTCATAAACCAGTTTTATTCCCCTCTGAGTCTTTGTATACCTCATATTTACATCCATCTTGTGAGTGAACTGCTCTAAGTCCATAAGTTCACACCCGTTGTTATAATGCATCTTCTTCACATGTGACTCAAGTCACAACATGTGATCGGTCCTCAAGTTCCTGCTCAAAATTTAAAATGTAAACACATCGCGTGAGATATGGAAACAATGTCTTTACACAAATAACGGAAAAGAGTGATAACATTCGCATAATTTTTTGATTATGCGAACATTCGTAATAATTTTTTGATTACGACGTAATCAAAAGGATTACGTCGTAGACAGTTTTTCACAAAGTTTCTTAAGTATTTTTCACAGCTCACATTATTTTCAGTTAACATGGGAACAGTGGCAAGAGATCGGTTACTGACTGTTTCTTTATTTGATCCCCTAATCTAACAATAAAATGTTTTTGTCTTTATACATATAGCGTAAATTAAATAACTGATTTTGGAAAAACGTAGCAATTCAGACACGGATTGGAGACGGGCTCATCAAACCAACACCTTAACAACAAACAGTTTTATAAGTATCATTAAGGTTAAGTGTATGATACCTGGGGCAGAATATACAAGAAGGGGAAAGTTATTTATAATTTGTCCAAACTGTGATAAATGTTTCTACTTAATCGCAACTGTCTTCAAAATGGCCTAATTTTTTCAGTTGAGCCTCAGTGGTTGTCAGCTTATTGAAGCGTATTCTGCAGACAATATATTCTAGCTCATCAAAACTTAATCACATATTTAATCATTATCACGCACTTTTTATTCATCTAGAGGTGGAATTTTATGCCACCTCTAGATGAGTCTGGATTAACTGTATTGTGTGGACATCTGGGTTACTAGTTCACAGGCCGAATCTGTTGAAACCGACAAAAATATTCATTAACTTATGCTTTTCATCCACATGCCGTGTTATTCAATTTACCTGTTGTTGTGACTCCATATTGTTTCACAGAGGGCGTCCGTTTACGAGTCGATCTTTTATTTTGACACAGGACACATTTGCGTACGTACTGCTTCAAGAAAGTGGCCGTATTCGAACCAGACTACTTGAAAGTGTTGTCTGTGTGAGTGGATGTGAGATACGTCCTCCAAGCGTTCTGAGGGCTCTTCACATCCCAACATAAAGCTGTGGAGTTGTGATCAGAGCACTCAGGAAGGATGTTAATACCAGGACTGAGTGGGCTGTCTGAGTCTTTGTGTCAGACTTTCACTGGCTTTGTTTGTTTTATAGTAAATTATCTCTACCAAAGAGTGTAACCGACTATGTGATCAGTGCCACGTGTGCCTTGAGCTTAAAGTGGATCTCAATTCTGGAAGTGATTCGAAATTTGAAGGCAATCTGGAAGATGTTATGAGTCCTGTATTTTTTTTCTCCGACAAATTCTTCTATGGCAATGCCTTTATCCATCATGAATCCCATGAAGGCGTGGCCATGACCGGTCAGAGTAGTTTGGATCATTGTCTGCCTTCAAGTTTGTTTTCTGCGATTGATTTTTGTTTTTTGTTTATTTGATTCTCAGTGCATATTCAGGCCAGGAAGTTGGAGCTAAATGCTGCGCTTGTGCTTTGTAGTTCTGTTGCACGCATCGGATAGTATGACTTAGTTTGGCTGTACACATTGGCAAGGGCCTTTTTCCGGTCTGACTGCGATTGACTCCTTTGATCAAAGAGCTCACTCTCAAGAACTTGATGAAGTCACCTTTGTTTGTTGTATGTCTGTGTAGGTGCATTGTATGTTTATCACATCTATTCCAGGGGTTTTGACCCCTGACCTTATGTTACGGCAGGGCCTTGATCAAACATTGATCGACATTAAGACGTGCACGTTGTCCCATCCAACCTGTCCCAATCCAAAATGAAGGAATAAACTGAGCTGTAACAAGATTTGTGCTTTCACCTCAGGATTATTTGGTGGATTTACATGGGACACTTTTCTCCTATCCGAATTAAAGCTTTCCTATTTGCAACGTCATTAGCCTGTTTACACGGCCTGGGATCTTTTCTGACCCGGTTTTTACATGCACCGACTCATCGCACAGGAAAAAGCTTTCTCACATGCACAGATGATCCACACGCCAGTTCATAAGGTGGCAATAATGCTCTGATGAGTTGGGTGCCAGCCGCCAACAAGCGCCCAGAACAACAGTACGACAAAGAGGTCATGCACGGAAGTGACTCAGTTTATATTTTTTCCAGTTGATAAGAGCTTTGTTCATTATTGTTCTTCACTGTTTTCCTTGCCTACTGGCCATGTTTGCTCATTTTTTCTACTAATGTTAAGCTATTAGAGTTAATGATAGCCAAAGGCCTTGGAGGTTTGCATTGCACAGATTATGGATTCTCAAGCAGCCAAATGTGCTCACACTCTGTAAACCCACCTGAAGTGCTGTCAAGTTCTGATAGCTGTCAGTGAGTTGACAGCAGCAGGCTGACCACCTTCAGATATGACCGCATAGGTTAGACAAGCTGGGGAGATTTCAGCCAACATATGGAGAAGTTGACATTCCGGGAAGTGTCGCATAGTACTATTACTTTCAGACATAATGTTAATTAAAATGTCACCCTGCAACATAATCATTGAAACGGAATAGACAACATATACATTTTTTATTCTGGACATTTCTGAGATGATTAAATCTTTCTATAATTCATGACATGAGCATCACATTATCTCAGATAGCAGACAATATAGCCACATTTACATGGTCTTTTCACCGATCAGTCCCCTCTGTGTTATATAAAGGTAATGGAGGAGCTATGAGGGTCCTACGTCGTTCAACCTCGGAGACAGTAGTGCAGGTAGTAAAGTAGGTAAATTGGATATTGGTTTAAACATGAGGTGAAAAGACGGGACAGTTTTGACAACATAAATATATGGATAGGAGCGAAGTTCACGAAAAGCAGACTAAAAATGAGCTTGTAGCATTTAGCAGCTAACTCAAGTGGGACGAAAATTTACCAAAAATGTTTTGCATAATGGTTAGAGGGAACAATGTCCGATCATATTCAATTTTTATAACCACATAGATCTCAGTGTGGGGAAGAACTGGATTGATTTTGGGAAGGTTGCATATCTGCGTTCGGTGCATATGAATCGACTCAAGGAGATCTATCTCGTATGTCTCAGATTCTAAACTAATAGTTCATATTTTTCTTAATTCCTTTGAGATTTCTTTTTTAACGAAAAAACCTTTCCAGATATAATTTGACATTTGATTTGAGGAGTTCAGCTGGGGGATCGCTTATACAACGCGGGTAAGTGGGGGATTTTCGGGGATACACGCTTGCTGTCGTGGACGACAGTGTTGGCCTAGTTGTTACAACCCACGCTTATCCATTTACAGAAACCTGATCGACGTGAATGTAAGACGTCACACCAGACGTGGGCAATTTAAAATTTGCCACACCGTCTCCTCACGGGTCATAAGATATTCTTGTGCTCGTGTAAAGAACCAACATTACTGGTGATGTCATTCTCGATCTAGCAATTTCACGTGCATGCTTTTGGAATACCAGAGATTTAATCCTTAAGCTAGCGCGGTTGCGCTCTCTTACAGCGGTCCTGGTGGATAACGCCAGCGTGATCAGACAGCTCCGCTCACTTTCACTCCTTCTCCGGCATTAGCCTTAGATCTCCCACAGGAGAGCTTTAATGGGCTGAGTTAACTTCCCACCACAGGACCAGAGATGCCGCTAAGCTCTCGCCGACTTATGCATGGGTGGCAAAAATAGCAATATCTAACCTTGAGCAGTTCTTAACACACGTGTGTGTCTGGTACTCCAAACTGCGCAAGGAAATCTACGATTTTTTTTTTTTTAAAACACCGATAAAAGTGTGTTGGAATATTTGAACGTGTTTGGACTGAATGACGTCTATTTGTAGAATTCTTCACGAATACCTAATGTATATTTTGCACAATTGAATTTCCCGCCAACGGGTTTGATTTTATAAGAACCAAAGAAAAATAATTCCGCAAATGAAGATACCAGGATGTTACTTGTCCAAAATGTAATACTAGATTTACGAGTAAGGTGATACCAATTTATCATACTATTTTACTTTTGTGGTTAAAGAAACGCTAAATACTTTTCTACATGATGCTTGGCCCTTATTCCAAAAGAAATAATCCCTTTTTAACACAAATCATCGTATCACAGGCTGTGCGGTCGGTTGACATACTTAAGCGAAACCATACATGTGTTCTTGTCAACGCCTGAAGAGACGTAGAGTATTGCTTTACCCTCGTGTTTGTGTGACTGGATTGTGTAAGGAATAGCTTAGATGTTAAGATGCATGTGTTCCTGATGGGCTTTGGTGTTAATCAGTGGGACAGATGGTTCATGGTTTAAACCCTGCGTAAGCCGTAATTACTCAAGAGCACCGGTTATCATCTGTCCTACCGATCCAAGCCTGTACGGCCTCATCACTCAGCCCGCATTGACTGGCGTTCACTTTAATCTTTGACCTCAGACTGGATTTACATTCCCCGTATGAACTCCATTCAGGGGCGGTCGTAGGGAATGATTGTCCGTAGATTGACTTTAAGCCTTCTCTGTTGAAATTTGCATGGCGCGCCATAGAAGTCAGATGTATAAAAAAAGAACTTTTAGAAACTTTTCTTCCATGTGCTGTTTCAAAAAGCTTGTTGTCACTGGGTATTTATATATTAAATAGATTACATATTTCAAATTCTAAATATCGAAATTTTTTGTTATTACGCTCAGAAGTACAGAAACGTGTTTGCATCACCTGAGGATTTTTATTTTTTTAAACACCTGGTTTCCAAATGAACACGACGACCAAGTCGTTGTTTCATAAAAAACAGAACCTTGTTACCGGCTGTTAAATTCTCAGGTGTGTGTGAAAGTCAATAAACACATCTTTAAACTGTCTGAAGTAAAACGGTCTTTATCTGTACTAATTATATCTCCAAAGACAAAGTCGGGGGTATTATTGAGACCCCCTCCACGTCCGCTGCACCAAGTCCTTTGTGTTAACGTGATATCTCAGACTATTTCATGGATCATTTAACATTTTCTGGCCCTTTAGTCCTTAGTGTGACGAAGAACTGGATTGATTTTGGGAAAGGTCAGTTGAATATTTCCGTCACGAGGGGGATCTTTATCTCAGAGTGTTCAGGCCATAATTTATCAACCGTTGAAAATGAATCATTTAGAGGAACTCTATCTTGTGTGTATATATATATATATATTTTTCTTTCACAGAAAACCCCTTTTTCAGACATAACATCCAAATTTGGTGCGTATGAATCGACTCGATGAGATCTATCTTTCATGTATCATATTTAACCCATATTTCAATCTAATACAGGGAGCTATTTTAAAGTTTTACTACTTTAAACTCTTTTTAAACTATACTACTAGTATAGTAGTATTAAAAATACTGTGAAAATAACTTCACATTTAATTCTAAGGGGTTCAATCAGGGGGATCGATGGTACCACAAGGGGGATTGGTGAATTTTTGAGGATACACCGTTGCTGTTGTGGACGACCCCACAGGTCTATTTTTCTATCAGGTGAATGCTCCAAACAGAAGAAACATTCACGCCATTGTTAAGTGGGAAAAACGTGGCTTACTTCCACGACATCTTGAACCAGCTCTGATGTTTTTCAAAAGAATTCCCCACCAAGTTAAATGTTGTTTACTGGAGGTGTTCAGTGTGTTGTGCTTCCTCAGGTGGAGCCACAGACAGTGAGGAGACTTCCTCGTCACACTGTTTCCCATCTGTGTCTGCGCATGTGTCGCCACTTCTTTACAGTCATCTGTTAACATGGAGCTTTGATGCGGGGGTAATAGACGTGTCACTGATGACTGCAGCGAGCTGCTGAAAGCATCTGAACACTGGAGCTCCTGCCCTCCTCTGAGATAAGAGCGTGAGCCAAAGATAAACAGAGTGAATGTGTTACCAAAGGTCAAGTTGTTCTTTTGGGCTCCATGAATGTCATTACCTAGAGTATAATTTGATTTTCTTTTTGAGACTGATAACAATGTTCTAGTTGCCTTGGCCATGCCTAAGCTCGGGTCAAAATAGTCAGCAGTTTTGACCAGCTTCACCCCCAGACTCCATTCGTGGATTTAGAGAAAACGTATGTCAGATTGGCGAGGGAGGAACTGTGGGATTACTCGAGGAAATCTGGAGTGACAGATAAGTGTGTTAGAGTGGTAAAGGGGTGTGTATGAGAGCAGCATGACAGCGGTTAGGTGTGCAGCAGGAGTCACTGATGGTTCAAGGTGGAGGAGGGACTGCACCAAGGGTCGGATCTGAGCCCCTTCTTGTTTGCTATGGTGATGGACAGGCTGACAGACGAGTTCAGGCAGGAGTCTCCGTGGACTATGATCTTGGTGGAGAACATCGTGATCAGGCATTTAGACATAATTTCATTTGCTCAGCGTTTGTGGATTTTTTTTGTAAGCTGATTTCTGTATTAAAGATGAAAATATGTTCCTCCAGAGCAGAAAATTACACATAAAAAAATATGAAATATATAAAAAATACAGTAGGGGGTATTTATTTATATTTATTACTGTTGAGTGGAATGTAAATAAGGTTCTCAGACTAATTGTGGCGACTGAACATGCGGTTATCTCCTGCCTGAAGCTGATTTCTCCTGCCTGCTGTGCAAAGGTGTAATCATAAAATTCTTTAAAATAATGACACGCGTTGAAGGATTATTTACATGATTCCATTTGTAATGTGATATGGTCTTCAAACACATCGCCATGAACAGATTAAATTTAAATTTCCCACAAAAGGTATGCATCTCATAACTGGTTTTCTTCAAATTCCTTATTTTTTCACATTTTTCAAGGCAAATTTGAACTTTTTGTTTTGCTAATGATACGGGTCATAATAATAATAATACATTTTATTTGTAGAGCGCTTTTCAAGATACTCAGAGGCTTAACAGGTGCTGAAATTAAAAGGAAAACAAAAAAGAAGAAGAATCAATATCCGATATTAAAATACAAAAATAAACAGCTCAAATGACAAATTACACAGCAATGATCAGACGCTAAAATTACATTCGAACAGGTGAGTCTTGAGCAGTGATTAAATTGTTGAGGGTTTGGTGCAGTCTCTTATCTGTTTGGATAAGGAGTTCCAGGGGGAGGGGGGTAGCTACAAACAAGGTTCTGTCACCCCAGGTACGGCGCTTGGGCCTGAGTGATACAGAGAGGAGGTTGGCATGAGAGGAGCGGAGGGAGCTTATGAAGGGCTTTGTGGGTGAGGAGAAGGAGTTATAACTGGATGCGTTGTGGGACGGGGAGCCAATTGGCGGTCCTGGAGGACGGGTGATGTCGCACCGGGAGCGAGTGCGGGTGAGGAAGAGGAGGAGAGCAGCAGAGTTCTGAACGTACTGGAGTTTATTTAGGTTCTTGGATCACATGCTGTTTTGCGGTTGTCTCTTCTTGAGGTGATGAAGGCGTGTGTCAGAGGTCCAGACTCCAGAGGTTTCCATATTGATTGAGATTGACATTTGTCACAATGTAACATTTAACAATGCTGGTAGTTCAATAACTGGACTTCAGGGTCTGGTTAATATCAAAGTTTGGGTTAAAGCCAATCCTTTCACAAAAGTAACCACGTGTTAGAAAAGGACTTATGGCAGAAACACCTGAAGGCTTACTTATCCTACGTGCGTCACTCGCCATCTTTAAACCCTCAGCCTGCTGCAGGAGTGAGCGTCAGTCCTGCTAAAAGCGTCGATGAACGAAAAGTCGCACTCACGTTTTGATAGTCGCAAAAGATTTCATCTGTAGCCTTTGCATGGAATGGGACTGAAAAGGCTGCTTGTAGGTGGAAAACTAGGACACAAAGTTGCTGCTGGAAGTGAGAGCTTGGTTTCCTGGTTGGACAAAAACAGGAAGCATGAGTGTGAACAGATAGTGTGCTCTCACACACACACACACACACACACACACACACACAGTTTCCATCTGATTCTTACAGTCTGTTCTGATAAAGAACTGTTACCTGTTACATCTGAAGAGGAGCATAAGTTGTTCTCTACACTGGGAATGATGTAATTGTACCGTATAATCACCTGATCCTCCGATTTACTGTGTATCAGGAGGCAAGTGCTTTTTATTCTCAGCCTTTATAATCAGTGGACTGAGCAGTTGAGTCTAAATGTTGTAAGTAACAAACTGATAGTGTTATCGCAAAACAGGTTTTAAGCTCTGGCGCCGTCGCCAGCCGCCGCCTTTCCAGTTTGCTCCACCTGCGTAGCGTGATTTTATTTTTAAACTTTTTTTTCTTTTACTTTGATCTTGTTTTGACTTTTTTGTCCTTTTTTTTTAACTTTAAAATAATTATTTCTAAAGGGACTATTTTCATACACATAGGATATGGCAATTCCCATTTTCCTGAATTTCAATCCATCCATCCCTCCCCTCAGTTTTAATATTTTAAGCATCACTCATTCAGCATTTCAATAATATTTTATGCATCGATCAGGCCTTCGTTGGAAACCTTTTCCACTGGTTCACTCTAGTGATCCAAAACTGACTTCTTACCTTGTTTTGTCTTTTTCTTTTTTGTGTCTTTCAGGCCAGTCTGTCCATCTGGGGATGGGGGGGTCTTGGAGTCGTGCTGTTCCTGGTCACCTTTGGACCCTTTGCCATATTCTACCTGGCCTTTTATATCTTCTGCTTCATTGGAGGGTGAGTAAAAAGGCCGGATTAAACCGGCGCTCGGGTATTTGAATAACCACAGGCCTCAATATTTCAGCTGCCCCCTCCTTCTCATGTCTGTTTTCCAGTGGCTTTGCGGTCACGCTGCTTTACGGGAAGATCAACTCGGAGAAACACCTGGAAAAGTGCGAGCATTCATACTTGCCAGCCACACAAATTGGTATATTGAAGGTAAAACCATGCTTAGACACACACACACACACAGACACACACACACACACACACACACACACACACACACACACACACTCTCTTTACACCTCTTATCTGCGTGTCTCTTCCTCTCTCTCAGACATCGGATGATATCAAGCCGGAAAATAAGCCTATAAAGATCGACAGGAGACTGACCGGCTCCAGTTTCATAGATGAGCCACTGCAACAGGTCTGTTTGTGTCTTTATGCACCATTTCAGTTTTGGAACTTCTCCAGCCTCTTAAAGGGTGTCAGCATTTCCGTCTTTCTTTACCACTTACATGACACATGACCAAAAAACAATGGACTTCCTCCTGATCCCTTTTCTACTTCGGTGTCGTCTCTTACTTCACTGTGTCGGATCGTCCAAACAATTTATATATGAACCAAAGGTAACCCGAGTAAACGCAAAAATGCTAGTTTGAAATAAAAATTAGATCTCACAGATGAAAATGTTCCACTTTTAGAATCCTCAGCTGCAAACAAATGCTTCAGAGAAACTGGAGATCGGGTTCTGACATCACTGTGGTGAAATTCTGGCTGCGCAGCCAAATCGTGAGAGTTTGTGCGCACAAACTGCTCTCCAGAGATCCCAGCAGCACCACTATTTAAAAACTTTTAGATTTTGTTCCTTTTGAGACATTCTGAGTTGGACTTTAATCTTATGCTTGTGATCGTTGTCTTGCTGCGTGACCCAGGCGCTGCTGAGCTTCAGACCGATGATACGGCAAAGACAAACTGGGCCATAGAGCCCCCCCCCCCACACATTACCCCGCCACCTCCGTACTCGGCCGTAGGAATAATGTTCTGTTCTTTGTGGAATGCTGTGTTTGGTTTATGCCAGATGTAACAGGACCGCTGTTTCCCAAACAGTTCAACTTTCAACCCCACTGCATATCTCCCCAAGGCTCCGAGGAGCGTTCTCCACCCCATAAGAAAACGTTGCACCTTTTGTTCAAGTTAAATGCATCAATCCAAAGTTATGAGGAACTTTATGCTCTTTAGAGATAAAAGTTTTTTATTCTTGTAAACAATCTAATCTAATCACCAACACATTGGCTGTATTGATAGGAATAGTGACACGACAAAGTCCCACTCACAGTGTATGATAAACAAAATTTAACAGTTCACAATGGTTAAAAACAATTAATAAAAACAATTGACTGGAGTAGGGTTCACATTGGAACCATCAGAAAAATGCAGAAACCTGTGTCGACCTGATTTACTTGTTAGAAAATAAAGAAATTCATTTATGTTGTTTGTTTTCACCTTGATGTCATTCCAACATAAATATTTCCCACGTGCAAAAAATACAGGGAACTACCGAACTTCTCTGACATAACGTCCCTTTCTCTGCTGGTAAAACTCCCCTGCTGCTGCCCCCCCTTTTTAAAACAAGAGCGTTAACTTATTGAACTCATTATCATTAAAAATTAATTGTCTAACATTTCTTGATGAACCAACTTTCGTCTCTGAATGCTGAAAATGGTTTAACTTAAGAAACGGTCACAGCGAGGAGACTGGGCGCCGACGTCATCAGCTAACGTTAGCATTAGCCAACTTAGCTTATGTTGGTTTTCGCTCTCCTACATCGATAAGCCGCTGAAAAACACATCGTCGACCAACTTCAATGTCAAAGTTCGAAAATATGTTCAGTCCATTTTGAGAATGTGGCGGGAAAAATTAAACATCAGCGGTATAGTGGAATAATAATAATACTAATAGCAGTGAAACAAATTGGTGGGAAAACACTGGACACACACAACAATAGAAGAAACTAGGAGATGACCAGTAGTTGTTTTTTTTCTCTACAACTATAGAACAGTACCATTACAAATCCAGAAGGTGACCCACAAACGGTACACCCTCTCAGCTGCGGTGTTGTAGAGCCAAGTGATCGGTCATGAATAGCATTGCACTGCTTATAAAGAGGAAGCTCAGGAGAGGAGGTAATAGGATTATGACTGGATGGCAAACATGGCCTACAGGTAGTGTTTATCATCAGACAGGCCAGGTGAGCAACTTGGAGCCAAGAGCTGTAAAATAGTCAAGACATTTCAAACGCAGCCTCACAAACACAGGTGAGCTGAAAGGTCAACAAGCTTCTCGTGAACCAATCTGGACGTGGCAACGCATTGAAATTTCACGCTCAAAATGTCCGACGTAACAAAGACTTTCACTTCAGAAGAACAACTCTGCTGAATAAAACTACTGAATAAGAAAAATGCTGATTCCGATTGAAATAAATCTGAATGAGTTAGGAACACTGTCAGAGCCCTGAAGGCACAGTGATTTCCCTGTCCTCCCAAAAACACAATTAATGTAATAGTCGTTTTGTGATAAGCCCTTCCTGATCCTTTTTGCTGAGCCAATCATTTGACTAGTTAAGAAATCATCCAAACTAAGCTGAGATTTATGAAGCAACAATGCATTTCAATCCTGACAATCAATGTCTAATATGTTTCTGTCCTCCCGCACAAATGGGTTTATTGCAACTGATAATTTTGATACCAAAGCACCTACGTAATCAACTCTTCAGTCTACATTATAATTCATCCACAAAATAATATTTGCTATACAATACTTCAGTCACGTGAGAGGACAAAGTACTTCTTTGGCCTCCTAAAATCTTACTGAGTATACTTTCAAGACGAAAACCTGCCATGGGGTAAGAACTGTGGCAGGGCTGACGTGTGTCACTCACCTTTTAGAAAAGTTAGTTGTAAAATCTACATCTGTGATCTTTAAGTCAAATTATTTATAAAATCTAACTTATAACTCAATTAACATTGTTAGAAAATATTACTTTCTTAATATAGAAGGAAAAATAGATCCAAAACATAAACCACAATTATTGCCACTCTGCATTCAATATTTTGCTCCGCCCCCTTTTGCCACCTTGACAGCCCTGAGTCTCCTTCTGAGATCATTCCTCCACACAGAAACTCTCCACCTCCTTCAGGTTCTGAGGTCCACCCTTGTGGTCTCTCCTCTGCAGCACATCCCACAGATGTTCTGTTCTTCATATCTTTATTCTGCTAGAAGGTCCAATAATGGAACCATGTCTTTCAACAAGATGTTCAGGGCCCACAGCATCACAGTTCCACCACCAAACTTCAGTGGGTACTAGGGGCGATTCTCTATGGCTTACTTTTTTTGCTAACCCACAACCATTTTAGATGTTTGTTGCCAAAAAGCTTCACATTGGTCTCTTCTAACCTCTGACCTTGTTCCAGTGGCGTTTGTCAAACTGTAGCAGCGTTAGCTTGTGTGTGGACGACAGCAGAGACTTTTATCTTGATACCCTCCTAAAAAGCTGGTGTTGGTGTCGGCGCCATGTGATGGTGGTTAGGGAGACTTTCTGACCCCAGAATTCAACTGACCTCTGACCTCTCTAGCTGTGATCCTTGGAGAGTCTTTAGTCAGTCCAACATCCTCCTCACAGTGTGTGCGGTCAGTTTGCATACACATCCTCTTCCAGGTGGATGTCTAACATCTCCAGTCTCTTTAAACTTCTTCATTATTGATCTAACTGTTCAAATTGACCTTTGAACTGCTGAGAGATGTTCTTGTCTCCATTGTCAGATTTGTGCAGCTCTACAACTTTTCTTTGCTCCTCATTGCTGTGTTCTCTGGTCTTCATCATGGTGAAGAACCTCAGAGAGAACCAGGCCTGTGTCACCTCATATTTATACCCCAGTCAAACAGGAAGTACCTGTTCACCACTTCAGAGTTCCTGCTCAAACAAGTGAAGCTGAAAATATAAAATAAGACTGGAAATATACGTCAGTTACCTTTTTATCACAGGATTTTCACACTTTTAGGAGAACATTTTATGTTAATACAATGTGTAATAGTTTTTTGGAGTTAAAGGTTACATTTTTGTGGATATCACGGACAAAGATAATAACCGTTTTGTTTCTTATTTTACTCATTGTTTTTAGTGTGGCAATAATTCTGGAGGGCTCTATATTTCTTTCATTTCCTCGTTGTCGGTTTTAAAAGGAAGTCTGTTAGCATTTTGCACCCAGGGGAGAAGAGCTGGTCGCTTGTGTCTCCTGGTGATTTTATTTTCTTTCTTCTTCGTTCTGTGGTTCCACCACTGATGGCAGACAACAGGGTTTTAGCATGTTGCCCTCTGCGATGAAGCGTGGCCTGCAGAGTTAAGTGCTGACATGGACGTTTGTGATGGTCAGATGACATGAACTGCTCCACTGTGGTGCTTCTGTTCTTCCCTTCCACCCTGGGAAACGCACACTTATCATTTTGACAGCATCCGAACCTTGAGACATTCCACAGTTAAACCTGGCATCATGTAAACCAGCTTCATCAACAGTCAGCGTTTTCTGGCGTCTGCTGCTCGTCACTTTTCTCTTATGCACTCGCGTATAAAAACTTTGATGGCCTCCCCCCCTCTGCGGCTCATACGGTAGCAACACATACTGACCATGGCAACAATATGACATGGTTGTATTTAATCGTGGTTCTCCGCTGTGTGCATCAGAGCAAAACTAAAGGATTGATTTGCCCTGGTTCTCCTCAGACCTATGAGGTCATTAATCTCTACTCTGGATAGTCTGTACAGTTTGTACTAGACATCAGATTTTAATCATGTTTGAAATATTTATTTACTCGGCTCCTCTATGTGTTTGGCTGCATTTAATCAACCCGGCTCTTCATTCCTTCTGTTTGCTTAAGTCCAGCTTAGATCTTTGCTGAATTTCCTCTCCATTTTCCCCATTTCTTCCTCTGTAGGTGATCCAGTTTGCTCTGAGAGACTACATCGAGTACTGGTACTACACTCTGAGCGAGGATGAGTCCTTCTTATCGGAGATCAGACAAACACTGCAGAACGCCCTCGTTCAGTTCTCAACTAGGTAGAAGACACACCTGTATGCTCTGTTGCTCAGTATCCTCATTATTTTGGTTTACTCTACTTTTATCCACAAAAGTTGGGGATATTCTGAAATCTTCGTTGCCACATCCGCGTCCCTAGATCCTTTGCGTTATCAGGATAACTCAAAAACTGTTTCAGGGATCACATTCAAATGTTATACCCCCACAGACAATAGTGTGAGGAAGAACTGGATTGATTTTGGGAAAGGTCAGTTTCAAATTTCTGACAGTAGGCAGAGTTTTATCTCCAATTTACAGTTCCCTGGTCTTCATTTCTCAAACGTCGGTCCAATTTCATCCAGATTTGAAATCCAGCTTGGATATATCATATTTTACTTTCATAGTTCGTATTTTATCCACTAGGGGAAGCCTTTTTATGAAAAACAATGTTTTTCAGAGATTATATCTCAACCTCTGATCCATATTTGCAAATAGTTCATATTTTACTCACTAAGGGGGCATGTTTTCTTTTTTTCTTTTTTTCTTTTACAAATAAAACCCTTTTCAGATATAACTTCCTAAAACACTGGTCCGATTTAGTTCAATTTTGGTCCATTTGAATCAAATGAAGGAGATTTAATGTATTATTATTATTTATCTTGAAACCATGTTTTACTGAAATAGCTCATTTTCATCCACTTTTATGAGAAACACTGTTTATGGGGCATCATTTCTCAAACTTTGTTCCAATTCAGTTTTTCATATTTTACGCCAGTTCAGACGTAACTTCCCGTTTTATCGGGGGAGTTCAATCCGAGGGTTTTCTTGAACAACGCAGATGATTGCTTTTCCGGGATAGTCAGGAACGACGGCACCGGCAGTGTTTTTAAATGTCCCACGTTGCGTGTTTGCTTGTTCTTATATGCTAAGGTCCAAAGAGGTGGACTGGCAGCCTTACTTCACCACTCGCCTGGTGGACGACTTTGCCACCCATTTACGTGTCTTCAGAAAAGCCCAGGATCGCCTCGACGACAGAGAAGACAAGAAAAGTAAGCAGACGCATCCCGTCTCCCCTGCTCCCTAATTCATTACAATGTTTACAGTTCCACAATCAATACGATGTGATTAAAAACGATGGCGCCGAAACATTTCAAATGTACGAAGTCAGTTACGGCATTAGTGTTTGACGATGACATTGAAGAAGAGCGATATCTGACCAGGGGACATAACGGAGGAGCTGCTGGAGTCCTTCTTTGAGGCTGAGGTGGAGATGGAGAAGAAGATTTGTCGAGACATGGTGTGTACTTCACACAAGGATGAAGAAGGTAAACACACGTCTGTGCAATGTGTCGGTCTCACCCTTCACACTGTGGAGAAAAAAAACTCCTCACGCCATCGTGTTGCGGTTTGATGCTGCAGCTATTCAAAACTAAACCTGCCATGTCACATACTTCCAGCTTTTCTTCGGGACTTGTGCGAGCTGCTCTTGTACCTGTTACTACCTCCTGGAGATTTCCACAACAAGAACATGAGATACTTCCTACGGGTGAGTGCACGTACGATACACACTCCACACGGTGTCTTTTAGTGTGTTTAGTGCGTCATACAACTTGAGGTGTTACCTAATCACGGTTGAGCCTTCGGACAAATGCTTTGGCGGCCTGCCGGTCAGCAGTATTACCCTCCAACAGCTCAAAGCTCCTGAACAGACTCTGTTCTTCGTCGCACCTTCTTTGTGACATGATTCTGCCTCTGATGTTTTTAGGAAGTGCTGGCGCGAGGCGTGCTACTTCCTCTGATCGACCAGCTGAGCGACCCAGACTACATCAACCAGTTTGTCATCTGGATGGTGAGAGCTGACGCCGATCAATAAGGTAAATATCGCGGGGCGGCTCCATTGTGGAAGTGTAAGATGTTTGTGATCTGTTTATAGATACGGGACTCCAGCTGTAACTACGAAGCCTTCATGAACATCCTGAAGCTGACAGACAAGCCCGCTGAGCTGGAAGCTGTCAAAGACAAGGTGCTGGAGGAGCTGCAGTTCCTCCGCTCGCTGGACACGGCAGGAGACGGTGACGCTCGTTTTTCCCCGACTCACAGAAAAACACAAAACCTTTTGAACTAGTTAAAAATTGTTGTCTGACTAAGAGAGCACAAAGCCCATTCTTTTAAGTTTTTCCTTTCCGCTCCTCCTCTGATGTGTTTGTTTCTCTGTCCTCCAGACATCAATGTGATCAAGAACCAGATCAACAGTCTTCTGTTTGTGAAGAAGGTGTGTGAGACCAGGATCCAGAGGCTGAAATCTGGAAAGGTGAGGAACTACAGCACAGCCCGCTTGTGCTTACAGCGGCAGATATGATGGAAACAAACACAGTATTTTGTAAAGGCAGCGACACACTGGACTATAAACTCAATAATCATCAGAACATTATGTTTGGAAAGTTTTTCTTTCTTTTTTTGCTTTGTTTTCTCATTCTTTTTTTTCCTAACCTATATATATAGTTAGTGCCAAAACCATTTCTTAAAAATACATGCAGATAGAATGAAGTTTTTTTTCTTCTCCCCTTTGAGAGAACACGAATGAGTTTATTAGGGACTAATATAGTTAACCAGCTGTGTAGATGACATTCATATGAACAGTTTGATCTCTGTGACAGTCTCCACTCATATTCCTCTGTTGTCTAGGAAGTGGACGCCTTGAAGCTGGCAGCCAACTTTGGCAAGCTTTGTGTCATCCCGCTGGATCACATCCTCATCCACAACATCGCCCTGCAGTTCTTCATGGGTAATTGTGGAAATGTGTCCCACGTGCCACACATCCCTTTTAGAATGTTTCTGTTGCGTTCATCATCCATTACTCATTCTGTTTCTGTGGAACTTCTTACCCGGGCTTTCTCTCACAGCACCACGCCAGAGGTGAAAGCTAGGAGTCGAGAACCGGCAGCCTAAACCTTGAGGCTGGTTCTGACATTGTGGCTGAGATAAAAATATAAAAAACATCTTCCCGTCCCCAAAAAAGACATCATTTAAATGGAGCAAAGTAAGAACTATAAAAAACAAGGGGCAAAGAGGCAAAAACAAATACATATAACGTAACAGGGCTATAAAAACAGGAACTGTAGAAGCTGGAGCAGGAAACGCTGTCATAAATCTTCTGTAGCTCCAAAATGCAGCGAGAAAAACACTGGAGGCTGTAAAAACTAAAGTAAAACAAAAAAGGCGACACTACTTTAAAACATAAAAATAATTTTAAAAAAAATTATTACTATGTAGAACCTAATATATTTAAAATGAAAAGCGGAGTAAATGCAGACTAACACATAACGAACCAAACTATAAAAAACTAGTCTAGTCGTTTTTCCGAAGCAAAGGTATGTTCCCCAAAAATCCCCAATCCCCTGTGTTGTACAAACAATCCCCCCGATTGAACTCCTCAAACTCAATGTGAAGTTATGTCTGAAAAAGTGTTTTCTTAAAGAAAGCTGCTCCTAGTGATCAAAGGTGAACTATTGCAGTAGAATAGGTTCTTTGAAGTCCATTCATATACTTCCAAATTGGAACTTTTGAGAAATTGAGGCCCGAAATAACTCTTACGTACAAAGCTCCCCCTTGTGTCCAAAATATTAAACCGATGTTTCTCAAAATAAATCCAGCTCTTCCTCCCAGTAAGGTCTATGTGGGGATGAGTGGAGGATCATCCATGAAATCGTTTTTGAGTTACTGCTTTAACACAAAGGATCCACAGCGGCGGCGTTGACCAGTTTTAAATTTGATTGGCAGTAGTCAGACATCGTTTGGTCAAACTCTGTGGTTGTCCGTTGGTCCAGACTACATGCAGGCGGCAGGAGCCCAGGCCGAGCTGTTCTTCTGGCTCACAGTGGAGGGCTACAGGGTGACGGCGCAGCAGCAGCTGGAGGCCATGCAGGGCTGGCAGAGAGACGGCAAGAAACAACCCAGTGCCACCAAGGGGCTGCTGAAGGCTGCTGCACTGGGCGTCTACGAGCAATACCTCTCCGACAAGGTGAGAGGAGTCTGAAGGTCATGTGAGGGTTTCATAATTTGTGAGGCGTTGGTCTTCAAGGAGCGTGGCAGGTGTTTCCAGCGGATCATCGTATCCACCAGGTCGTCCTGTATTCCACCATCACAACCCTGAAGTCTTGTTGTTCAGCTGGACAGCGCAGGTGGTCTCTGCGTCTCCTCAGAGTTCATGATCGTCTCTTGAACTTTAGCAGTGCAGGAAATCAGCCGAAGAACTCACGGGCATCGCCCCAGTTGACAAGTGTGTCTAATTACTGAAGTCTACAACGCTCCTCTTTCCAACAGGCGTCCCCCCGGGTCCAGGTGGACGAGGCGTCCGTCGTAAAACTAGGGGAGAAGCTGCAGAAAGACGACCCCACACCAGAGATATTCGATGACATCCAGAGAAACGTATGTGAGGGGATTCTACCAGCCGTGTACATTTCACAGAGAGATACACAAATAAGCCATAACATTAGAACCACTTGCCTAATATTATTTGGCACTCATCATACCCCCCCCTTGTTTTACCGCAGGTGTATGACATGATGCTGCGTGACGAGCGCTTCTACCCCTCCTTCAAGCAGAGTCCTCTCTACGTCCGCATGCTAGCGGAGCTGGACATGTTGAAAGAGCCGAGTTTCCGGGGATCTGATGACGGCGACGGAGAATCGTTCAACGGCTCTCCCACCGGAAGCATAAACCTGGTGGGTCACTTTCTCTAAAAGGGCTAAGGGGTAAAAAAAAAAATGGAGTGACGCGTCTGGTTTGTGTCACCCATCGGCCACAGTTAAGCCGGCCTGCTTTGTCACTTGTTACGCTCTGTAACGAAATGATGATTTGTCTCCTGTGCTTTCAGTCTTTGGACGACTTGTCCAACTCCTGCCATGATGAATCTATGCACATTCATGCCTTCATCTCTGACACAGGTACACAGACAGACGCTCACAATGTCACCCCGGCTTTTCCGATTGTTGCCCTAGAGTCTTGAAGAATGAGGCTGTGTGTGCTTTCTAATCATTATTCTAGAATTACATGTAGCGATGCTACTAAGGGGATTTATGCTAGACGGTGGCTGATTGATGGTCGTGTTTAAAGCACTTTGAAAAGTGTCTTTTGAAATATACTGCGTGTCTGTTGGATCCTACACATTCCACCCTTCACGATTTGTCCTTCTTGTTCTCACCTTCCATTCATCATGTCTGCTGTGTCGCCTCCAACTGTGCTTGTATTCTTTTATTTCTTTGGTTTCATCACCGTCACTTTTTTTTTCTGTTCTTCTTTTTCTCCTTCCTTTTACCCTACCAATCCTCTTCTCTCATTCTGTCTCGCTTTCGCCGCGTTCTCCCGCCCTCCGCGCCGCATCCTTTCCTTTGCTTGCTCTTCCTCACCCTCTCTCTTTGAACCTGCACATGCGTCTTCCTCTCACTCGTGCCCTCACCTTCTGTACCCACTGTGGCTTTATTGCTGGTGCGCAGTAGCTGACGCTTTTCTCCCGGGATTCTTGGGTGCCGCAGGAGTTTGCAACGAGCACGGCAAGACCTACGCGCTGTACACCATCACCGTGTTCAGACGCAACCAGGACGGCAGCGAGGACTGCTGGAAGACGTACCGCCGCTACTCGGACTTCCACGACTTCCACATGAGGATAACCGAGCAGGTGTTTGTGAGTGAGACCGTCCGAATCGCAGAGCAGCATGAACTTCCGCGCTGAAACACGAAGCAGCTCAAGAACGGGTCTCCTTGTGTTTTAGTTCGAGAACCTGTCGTCCATCCTCAAGCTGCCAGGGAAGAAGACCTTCAACAACATGGACAGAGACTTCTTGGAGAAGAGGAAAAGAGACCTCAACACTTACTTACAGGTAACGGCAGCACAGGTTGGTCCGGGTCGCTCTATTGCCTTTGCGTTATTCTGTGGAGTTCATATCGGCATTGTTTGCACCTGCGTCCCAGTTGCTGCTGAACCCGGAGATGGTGAAGGCCTGTCCAACTCTGGTTCCTTACCTCTACGACTTCCTGGAGAACAAGGCCTACAGCAAGGGCAAGGGAGAGTTTGCACGAAAGGTTAGTTCACCTGCCCTCCGAACCACAAGCTGTGGGAGGTTTTATAGCACCTCGGCGAGACAGTGGGGGTCTTTCTGCTCCCTCCCTCGCTAACACAGGACATATTGATGTCGCGTGTTTGGGATGCAGGTCACAACTGGGTGATTTTTAAAAAGCATGTATTAGCAGTTAGCAGCTAACTCATGTCAGGGAAACACGTCTTCAAGTTTGGGGGACAAAACAAGGTCCGGCTGATCAGTTGGAGCTTGTCCCTCCAACTGGATCCTCGTCATCATTGTCGGGGGGGGTATTTTGGATTTAGGGAGGGAGATGTTAACCGAGAACAAATTATACGCAAAGAGGCACTTAGAGTTGTTTCTGCAGCACAACTGGCTTTTTTTCAACCTGCTGTCTGATGATCTCATGAAGACGAAGAATCCTCTCGCTCATCGTCCACCCTCTGTTCACGCGGCCATGACAGAACCTTTACGTCACAAGCGACTCATTTTGCGACCGGGAGTATCAAATGCATTTTCCTCCTTTTTTTTGTGTGTGTTTTATCGCCCCATCAGATAGATACATTTGTAAATCCTCTGAGGAGTTCCATGAGAAACGTGTCCAACGCGGTGAAGGCGCTGCCAGACAGTTTGGCTGAGGGCATGACCAAGGTCTCCGATAACATGGGACGCATGTCAGAAAGACTGGGCCAGGACATTAAACAGTCCATACTCAAGGTAACGCCATCATCACATGCAGCCACTACCTTTGCTACCACTGTAATGAGGTACAAAGAGTACCGCCCTCTTGTTTTACTGGTATCGCCCTCTGACCCTCCTCTGTCCTTCACTCTTTCACCAGGTGCCTCCACTCCTCCCCAAGACCGACATCGACCCTGAACACTGTCGAGTCTCGGCTCAGCTGGATGACAATGTGAGGCCGGGGGAACGCTGGGTGTTTGTTTCCATTAAGAGCATCCCATAAAAAGACGAGGATATTATCTTCATCGCTGCCGCCGCAGATCATTTGTGTTAAAGCAATAAGTCGAAACTGTATCGCGGATCATTTTCAGATCTTATAACCGCATAGAGTGTGAGGAAGAACTGGATAGAATTTGGGAAATGTCGGTTGCTTATTTCCGCGACTGGGGTAAAGATTTATAGTCATGCAGCATAAATTGACCAATAATAATAATTTCCCCCAAATGGCCACTAGGGGGAGTTTTTCTTAAAAACCAAAGTTTTCGAGCTATAATATCGAGACAGTTGGTCTGATTTAGTCTTAACTTTCATATTTTTTTCACTAGCGGGAGCTACATCCCAAATCTGTGTCTAAATTAGCTCCCGTGACTTGAAACAAGGAAATCTGTCTTGTTTTATTCCTGAGCTCAGAAAAACCAGTTAACTGTATTTATCTTCATTATTGAGTCCCTGTGGGATCTGATCCTAGAACAGACTGATGACTTCATAGAAATAAGTTGAGTCAATAAGGACTGTTTGAAATTATTTATGAGTCAGTTAATGCGAGGTGTTCAATCTTGGGGATTGCTGGTACAACGCAGGGGTTGGGGGCTTCTCGGCGACACACCCTCGTTTATTTCCTTGCGGTTTCATTTTTTTTTTTTGCCCGTTTTTGTTTCCAGGTGGACGATAACATCCCGCTACGGGTGATGCTGCTGCTGATGGAC
>JBBDHG010000490.1:5000-7500 GCA_037951165.1 Lophius americanus
ATCTATCTAGATCTATCTATCTATCTATCTATATCTATCTAGATCTATCTATCTAGATCTATCTATATAGATCTATGTATCTAGATCAATCTAGATAGATCTATCTATCTATTTAGATCTATCTATCTATGTAACTATCTAGATCTATCTAGATCTATCTATCTATCTAGATCTATCTATCTATGTATATATCTAGATCTATCTAGATCTATCTATCTAGATCTATCTATCTATCTAGATCTATGTAGATCTATGTATCTATCTAGATCTATCTAACTATCTATCTATCTATCTATCTATATAGATCTATGTATCTAGATCAATCTAGATAGATCTATATATCTATCTATATCTATCTATGTATCTATCTATCTATCTATCTATGTATCTAGATCTATCTATGTATCTAGATCTATCTATGTATCTAGATCTATCTATGTATATAGATCTATCTATCTATGTATATAGATCTATCTATCTATCTATCTATCTATCTATCTATCTATCTATCTATCTATCTATCTATCTATCTATCTATCTATCTATCTATCTATCTATCTATCTATCTATCTATCTATCTATCTATCTATCTATATTGATCTATGTATCTGGATCAATCTAGATAGATCTATCTATCTATCTAGATCTATCTATGTATCTATCTAGATCTATCTAGATCTATCTATCTATTTATCTAGATCTATCTATCTATCTATCTATCTATCTAGATCTATCTAGCTATGTATCTATCTAGCTATGTATCTATCTAGATCTATCTAGATCTATCTATCTATCTAGATCTATGTATCTATCTATCTAGATGTATCTATCTATCTATCTAGATCTATCTATCTATCTATCTATCTATCTATCTATCTATCTATCTATCTATCTATCTATCTATCTATCTATCTATCTATCTATCTATCTAGATCTATGAATCTAGATCAATCTAGATAGATCTATCTATCTATCTAGATCTATCTATGTATACAGATCTATCTATCTATCTATCTATCTATCTATCTATCTATCTATCTATCTATCTATCTATCTATCTATCTATGTATCTAGATCTATCTATGTATCTAGATCTATCTATGTATATAGATCTATCTATCTATGTATATAGATCTATCTATCTATCTATCTATCTATCTATCTATCTATCTATCTATCTATCTATCTATCTATCTATCTATCTATCTAGATCTATGTATCTAGATAAATCTAGATAGATCTATGTATATATCTAGATCTATCTATGTATCTATCTAGATCTATCTATCTATCTATCTATCTATATCTATCTAGATCTATCTATCTAGATCTATCTATCTATATAGATCTATGTATCTAGATCAATCTAGATAGATCTATCTATCTATTTAGATCTATCTATCTATGTAACTATCTAGATCTATCTAGATCTATCTATCTATCTATCTAGATCTATCTATCTATGTATATATCTAGATCTATCTAGATCTATCTATCTATCTAGATCTATGTAGATCTATGTATCTATCTAGATCTATCTAACTATCTATCTATCTATCTATATAGATCTATGTATCTAGATCAATCTAGATAGATCTATATATCTATCTATATCTATCTATGTATCTATCTATCTATCTATCTATGTATCTAGATCTATCTATGTATCTAGATCTATCTATGTATCTAGATCTATCTATGTATATAGATCTATCTATCTATGTATATAGATCTATCTATCTATCTATCTATCTATCTATCTATCTATCTATCTATCTATCTATATAGATCTATGTATCTGGATCAATCTAGATAGATCTATCTATCTATCTAGATCTATCTATGCATCTATCTAGATCTATCTAGATCTATCTATCTATTTATCTAGATCTATCTATCTATCTATCTATCTATCTAGATCTATCTATGTAGATCTATCTATCTATCTATATCTATCTATATATCTATCCATCTATATAGATCTATGTATCTAGATCAATCTAGATAGATCTATCTATGTATCTAGATCTATCTATCTATCTAGCTATGTATCTATCTAGATCTATCTATCTAGATCTATCTATCTATGTATCTATCTAGATATATCTAGATCTATCTAGATCTATCTATCTAAATCTATCTATCTATGTATCTATCTAGATCTATCTAGATCTATCTATCTATCTATCTATATAGATCTATGTATCTAGATCAATCTAGATAGATCTATCTATCTATCTAGATCTATCTATCTATCTATCTATCTATCTAGATCTATCTAGCTATGTGTGTAAATCAATCTAGATAGATCTATCTATCTATCTATCTATCTAGATCTATCTATCTATCTAGATCTATCTAGCTATGTATCTAGATCAATCTAGATAGATCTATCTATCTATCTATCTATCTATCTATCTATCTATCTATCGATCTATCTATCTATCTATCTATCTATCTATCTATCTATCTATCTATCTATCTATCTATCTATCTATCT
>JBBDHG010000490.1:12500-25000 GCA_037951165.1 Lophius americanus
ATCTATCTATCTATCTATCTATCTATCTATCTATCTATCTATCTAGATCTATGTATCTAGATAAATCTAGATAGATCTATGTATATATCTAGATCTATCTATGTATCTATCTAGATCTATCTATCTATCTATCTATCTATATCTATCTAGATCTATCTATCTAGATCTATCTATCTATATAGATCTATGTATCTAGATCAATCTAGATAGATCTATCTATCTATTTAGATTTATCTATCTATGTAACTATCTAGATCTATCTAGATCTATCTATCTATCTATCTAGATCTATCTATCTATGTATATATCTAGATCTATCTAGATCTATCTATCTATCTAGATCTATGTAGATCTATGTATCTATCTAGATCTATCTAACTATCTATCTATATATCTATATAGATCTATGTATCTAGATCAATCTAGATAGATCTATATATCTATCTATATCTATCTATGTATCTATCTATCTATCTATCTATGTATCTAGATCTATCTATGTATCTAGATCTATCTATGTATCTAGATCTATCTATGTATCTAGATCTATCTATCTATGTATATAGATCTATCTATCTATCTATCTATCTATCTATCTATCTATCTATCTATCTATCTATCTATCTATCTATATAGATCTATGTATCTGGATCAATCTAGATAGATCTATCTATCTATCTAGATCTATCTATGCATCTATCTAGATCTATCTAGATCTATCTATCTATTTATCTAGATCTATCTATCTATCTATCTATCTAGATCTATCTATGTAGATCTATCTATCTATCTATATCTATCTATATATCTATCCATCTATATAGATCTATGTATCTAGATCAATCTAGATAGATCTATCTATGTATCTAGATCTATCTATCTATCTAGCTATGTATCTATCTAGATCTATCTATCTAGATCTATCTATCTATGTATCTATCTAGATATATCTAGATCTATCTAGATCTATCTATCTAAATCTATCTATCTATGTATCTATCTAGATCTATCTAGATCTATCTATCTATCTATCTATATAGATCTATGTATCTAGATCAATCTAGATAGATCTATCTATCTATCTAGATCTATCTATCTATCTATCTATCTATCTATCTATCTAGATCTATCTAGCTATGTGTGTAGATCAATCTAGATAGATCTATCTATCTATCTATCTATCTAGATCTATCTATCTATCTAGATCTATCTAGCTATGTATCTAGATCAATCTAGATAGATCTATCTATCTATCTATCTATCTATCTATCTATCTATCTATCTATCTATCTATCTATCTATCTATCTATCTATCTATCTATCTATCTATCTATCTATGTATCTAGATCTATCTATGTATCTATCTAGATCTATCTGTCTAGATCTATCTATCTATGTATATAGATCTATCTATCTATCTATCTATCTTACTATCTATCTATCTATATAGATCTATCTATCTAGATCAATCTAGATAGATCTATCTATCTATCTAGATCTATCTATCTATCTAGATCTATCTATCTATCTATCTATCTATCTATCTATCTATCTATCTAGAGTTACCTATGTATCTATCTAGATCTATCTATTTAGATCTATCTATCTATCTAGATCTATCTATCTATGTATCTATCTAAGTATCTATCTAGATCTATCTAGATCTATCTATCTATGTATCTATCTAGATCTATCTATCTATCTATCTAGATCTATCTAGCTATGTATCTATCTAGATCTATCTATCTATATCGATCTATCTATCTATCTAGATCTATCTAGCTATGTATCTATCTATCTAGATCTATCTATGTATCTATCTAGATCTATCTATCTATTTAGATCTATCTATCTATCTAGATCTATCTATCTATGTATCTATCTATGTATCTATCTAGATCTGTCTATCTATCTATCTATCTATATAGATCTATGTATCTAGATCAATCTAGATAGATCTATCTATATATTTAAATCTATCTATCTATGTAACTATCTAGATCTATTAATCTATGTAACTATCTAGATCTATCTAGATCTATCTAGATCTATCTAGATCTATCTAGATCTATCTAGATCTATCTATCTACATCTATCTAGATCTATCTATCTATCTAGATCTATCTAGATCTATCTATGTATCTATCTAGATCTATCTATCTATCTATCTATCTATCTAGATCTATGTATCTAGATCAATCTAGATCTATCTATCTATCTATCTAGATCTATCTATCTATCTATCTAGATCTATCTAGCTATGTATCTAGATCAATCTAGATAGATCAATCTAGATAGATCTATCTATCTATCTATCTATCTATCTATCTATCTATCTATCTATCTATCTATCTATCTATCTATCTATCTATCTATCTATCTATCTATCTATATAGATCTATCTATCTAGATAGATCTATCTATCTAGATCAATCTAGATAGATCTATCTATCTATCTAGATCTATCTAGATCTATCTATCTATCTATCTATCTATCTATCTAGAGTTACCTATGTATCTATCTAGATCTATCTATCTATTTAGATCTATCTATCTATCTAGATCTATCTATCTATGTATCTATCTATGTATCTATCTAGATCTATCTAGATCTATCTATCTATGTATCTATCTAGATCTATCTAGATCTATCTATCTATCTATCTAGATCTATCTAGCTATGTATCTATCTAGATCTATCTATCTATATCGATCTATCTATCTAGATCTATCTAGCTATGTATCTATCTATCTAGATCTATCTATGTATCTATCTAGATCTATCTATCTATTTAAATCTATCTATCTATCTAGATCTATCTATCTATGTATCTATCTATGTATCTATCTAGATCTATCTATCTATCTATATAGATCTATGTATCTAGATCAATCTAGATAGATTTATCTATATATTTAGATCTATCTATCTATGTAACTATCTAGATATATCTAGATCTATCTAGATCTATCTATCTATGTATCTATCTAGATCTATCTATCTAGATCTATCTATCTAGATCTATCTATCTATCTAGATCTATCTATCTAGATCTATCTAGATCTATCTAGATCTATCTATGTATCTATCTAGATCTATCTATCTATCTATCTATCTATATAGATCTATGTATCTAGATCAATCTAGATCTATCTATCTATCTATCTAGATCTATCTATCTAGATCTATCTATCTATCTATCTATCTATGTATCTAGATCTATCTATGTATCTAGATCTATCTATGTATCTAGATCTATCTATCTATCTATCTATCTATCTATCTATCTATCTATCTAGATCTATGTATCTAGATCAATCTAGATAGATCTATCTATCTATCTAGATCTATCTATGTATCTATCTAGATCTATCTATCTATCTATCTATCTATGTATCTATCTAGATCTATCTAGATCTATCTATCTATGTATCTATCTAGATCTATCTAGATCTATCTATCTATCTATCTATCTAGATCTATCTAGCTATGTATCTATCTAGATCTATCTATCTATATCTATCTATCTATCTATCTAGATCTATCTAGCTATGTATCTATCTATCTAGATCTATCTATGTATCTATCTAGATCTATCTATCTATTTAAATCTATCTATCTATCTAGATCTATCTATCTATGTATCTATCTATGTATCTATCTAGATCTATCTATCTATCTATCTATATAGATCTATGTATCTAGATCAATCTAGATAGATCTATCTATATATTTAGATCTATCTATCTATGTAACTATTTAGATCTATCTAGATCTATCTAGATCTATCTATCTATGTATCTATCTAGATCTATCTAGATCTATCTATCTAGATCTATCTATCTATCTAGATCTATCTATCTAGATCTATCTATCTAGATCTATCTAGATCTATCTATCTAGATCTATCTATCTATCTATCTATCTATCTAGATCTATGTATCTACATCAATCTAGATATATCTATCTATCTATCTAGATCTATCTATCTATCTAGATCTATCTATCTATCTATCTATCTATCTATCTATGTATCTAGATCTATCTATGTATCTAGATCTATCTATGTATCTAGATCTATCTATCTATCTATCTATCTATCTAGATCTATGTATCTAGATCAATCTAGATAGATCTATCTATCTATCTAGATCTATCTATGTATCTATCTAGATCTATCTATCTATCTATCTATCTATCTATCTATCTATCTATCTATCTATCTATCTATCTATCTATCTATCTATCTAGATCTATCTATCTATGTATCTATCTAGATCTATCTATCTATCTATCTATCTATCTATCTATCTATCTATCTATCTATCTATCTATCTATCTATCTATCTAGAGATCTATCTAGATCTATCTATCTATCTAGATCTATGTATCTATCTATCTAGATCTATCTATCTATCTATCTAGATCTATCTATCTATCTATCTATCTATCTATCTATCTATCTATCTATCTATCTATCTATCTATCTATCTATCTATCTATCTATCTATCTATCTATCTATCTAGATCTATGAATCTAGATCAATCTAGATAGATCTATCTATCTATCTAGATCTATCTATCTATCTATCTATCTATCTATCTATCTATCTATCTATCTATCTATCTATCTATCTATCTATCTATCTATCTATCTATCTATCTATCTATCTATCTATCTATCTATCTATCTATCTATCTATCTATCTATCTATATAGATCTATCTATCTAGATAGATCTATCTATCTAGATCAATCTAGATAGATCTATCTATCTATCTAGATCTATCTAGATCTATCTATCTATCTATCTATCTATCTAGAGTTACCTATGTATCTATCTAGATCTATCTATCTATTTAGATCTATCTATCTATCTAGATCTATCTATCTATGTATCTATCTATGTATCTATCTAGATCTATCTAGATCTATCTATCTATGTATCTATCTAGATCTAACAAAGATCTATCTATCTATCTATCTAGATCTATCTAGCTATGTATCTATCTAGATCTATCTATCTATATCGATCTATCTATCTAGATCTATCTAGCTATTTATCTATCTATCTAGATCTATCTATGTATCTATCTAGATCTATCTATCTATTTAAATCTATCTATCTATCTAGATCTATCTATCTATGTATCTATCTATGTATCTATCTAGATCTATCTATCTATCTATATAGATCTATGTATCTAGATCAATCTAGATAGATTTATCTATATATTTAGATCTATCTATCTATGTAACTATCTAGATATATCTAGATCTATCTAGATCTATCTATCTATGTATCTATCTAGATCTATCTATCTAGATCTATCTATCTAGATCTATCTATCTATCTAGATCTATCTATCTAGATCTATCTAGATCTATCTAGATCTATCTATGTATCTATCTAGATCTATCTATCTATCTATCTATCTATATAGATCTATGTATCTAGATCAATCTAGATCTATCTATCTATCTATCTAGATCTATCTATCTAGATCTATCTATCTATCTATCTATCTATGTATCTAGATCTATCTATGTATCTAGATCTATCTATGTATCTAGATCTATCTATCTATCTATCTATCTATCTATCTATCTATCTAGATCTATGTATCTAGATCAATCTAGATAGATCTATCTATCTATCTAGATCTATCTATGTATCTATCTAGATCTATCTATCTATCTATCTATCTATGTATCTATCTAGATCTATCTAGATCTATCTATCTATGTATCTATCTAGATCTATCTAGATCTATCTATCTATCTATCTATCTAGATCTATCTAGCTATGTATCTATCTAGATCTATCTATCTATATCTATCTATCTATCTATCTAGATCTATCTAGCTATGTATCTATCTATCTAGATCTATCTATGTATCTATCTAGATCTATCTATCTATTTAAATCTATCTATCTATCTAGATCTATCTATGTATCTATCTATGTATCTATCTAGATCTATCTATCTATCTATCTATATAGATCTATGTATCTAGATCAATCTAGATAGATCTATCTATATATTTAGATCTATCTATCTATGTAACTATTTAGATCTATCTAGATCTATCTAGATCTATCTATCTATGTATCTATCTAGATCTATCTAGATCTATCTATCTAGATCTATCTATCTATCTAGATCTATCTATCTAGATCTATCTATCTAGATCTATCTAGATCTATCTATCTAGATCTATCTATCTATCTATCTATCTAGATCTATGTATCTACATCAATCTAGATATATCTATCTATCTATCTAGATCTATCTATCTATCTAGATCTATCTATCTATCTATCTATCTATCTATGTATCTAGATCTATCTATGTATCTAGATCTATCTATGTATCTAGATCTATCTATCTATCTATCTATCTATCTATCTATCTATCTAGATCTATGTATCTAGATCAATCTAGATAGATCTATCTATCTATCTAGATCTATCTATGTATCTATCTAGATCTATCTATCTATCTATCTATCTATCTATCTATCTATCTATCTATCTATCTATCTATCTATCTATCTATCTATCTATCTAGATCTATCTATCTATGTATCTATCTAGATCTATCTATCTATCTATCTATCTATCTATCTATCTATCTATCTATCTATCTAGATCTATCTAGCTATGTATCTATCTAGCTATGTATCTATCTAGATCTATCTAGATCTATCTATCTATCTAGATCTATGTATCTATCTATCTAGATCTATCTATCTATCTATCTAGATCTATCTATCTATCTATCTATCTATCTATCTATCTATCTATCTATCTATCTATCTATCTATCTATCTATCTATCTAGATCTATGAATCTAGATCAATCTAGATAGATCTATCTATCTATCTAGATCTATCTATCTATCTATCTATCTATCTATCTATCTATCTATCTATCTATCTATCTATCTATCTATCTATCTATCTATCTATCTATCTATGTATCTAGATCTATCTATGTATCTAGATCTATCTATGTATCTAGATCTATCTATGTATATAGATCTATCTATCTATGTATATAGATCTATCTATCTATCTATCTATCTATCTATCTATCTATCTAGATCTATGTATCTAGATAAATCTAGATAGATCTATGTATATATCTAGATCTATCTATGTATCTATCTAGATCTATCTATCTATCTATCTATCTATATCTATCTAGATCTATCTATCTAGATCTATCTATCTATATAGATCTATGTATCTAGATCAATCTAGATAGATCTATATATCTATTTAGATCTATCTATCTATGTAACTATCTAGATCTATCTAGATCTATCTATCTATCTATCTAGATCTATCTATCTATGTATATATCTAGATCTATCTAGATCTATCTATCTAGATCTATCTATCTATCTAGATCTATGTAGATCTATGTATCTATCTAGATCTATCTAACTATCTATCTATCTATCTATATAGATCTATGTATCTAGATCAATCTAGATAGATCTATATATCTATCTATATCTATCTATGTATCTATCTATCTATCTATCTATCTATTTATCTAGATCTATCTATGTATCTAGATCTATCTATGTATCTAGATCTATCTATGTATATAGATCTATCTATCTATGTATATAGATCTATCTATCTATCTATCTATCTATCTATCTATCTATCTATCTATCTATCTATCTATCTATCTATCTATCTATCTATCTATCTATCTATCTATATAGATCTATGTATCTGGATCAATCTAGATAGATCTATCTATCTATCTAGATCTATCTATGTATCTATCTAGATCTATCTAGATCTATCTATCTATTTATCTAGATCTATCTATCTATCTATCTAGATCTATCTATGTGGATCTATCTATCTATCTAGATCTATCTATCTATGTATCTATCTAGATCTATCTAGATCTATCTAGATCTATCTATCTAAATCTATCTATCTATGTATCTATCTAGATCTATCTAGATCTATCTATCTACCTATATAGATCTATGTATCTAGATCAATCTAGATAGATCTATCTATCTATCTAGATCTATCTAGATATCTATCTATCTATCTAGATCTATCTAGCTATGTGTGTAGATCAATCTAGATAGATCTATCTATCTATCTATCTATCTATCTATCTATCTATCTATCTATCTATCTATCTATCTATCTATCTATGTATCTAGATCTATCTATGTATCTATCTAGATCTATCTGTCTAGATCTATCTATCTATGTATATAGATCTATCTATCTATCTATCTATCTTACTATCTATCTATCTATATAGATCTATCTATCTAGATCAATCTAGATAGATCTATCTATCTATCTAGATCTATCTATCTATCTAGATCTATCCATCTATCTATCTATCTAGAGTTACCTATGTATCTATCTAGATCTATCTATTTAGATCTATCTATCTATCTAGATCTATCTATCTATGTATCTATCTAAGTATCTATCTAGATCTATCTAGATCTATCTATCTATGTATCTATCTAGATCTATCTATCTATCTATCTATCTAGATCTATCTAGCTATGTATCTATCTAGATCTATCTATCTATATCGATCTATCTATCTATCTAGATCTATCTAGCTATGTATCTATCTATCTAGATCTATCTATGTATCTATCTAGATCTATCTATCTATTTAGATCTATCTATCTATCTAGATCTATCTATCTATGTATCTATCTATGTATCTATCTAGATCTATCTATCTATCTATCTAGATCTATCTAGCTATGTATCTATCTAGATCTATCTATCTATATCGATCTATCTATCTAGATCTATCTAGCTATGTATCTATCTATCTAGATCTATCTATGTATCTATCTAGATCTATCTATCTATTTAAATCTATCTATCTATCTAGA
This sequence comes from Lophius americanus, assembly GCA_037951165.1. NCBI lineage: Eukaryota > Metazoa > Chordata > Actinopteri > Lophiiformes > Lophiidae > Lophius > Lophius americanus. The sequence continues at coordinate 21,411 of JBBDHG010000490.1, forward strand.
TCTATCTATCTATGTATCTATCTATGTATCTATCTAGATCTATCTATCTATCTATATAGATCTATGTATCTAGATCAATCTAGATAGATTTATCTATATATTTAGATCTATCTATCTATGTAACTATCTAGATATATCTAGATCTATCTAGATCTATCTATCTATGTATCTATCTAGATCTATCTATCTAGATCTATCTATCTAGATCTATCTATCTATCTAGATCTATCTATCTAGATCTATCTAGATCTATCTATGTATCTATCTAGATCTATCTATCTATCTATCTATCTATATAGATCTATGTATCTAGATCAATCTAGATCTATCTATCTATCTATCTAGATCTATCTATCTAGATCTATCTATCTATCTATCTATCTATGTATCTAGATCTATCTATGTATCTAGATCTATCTATGTATCTAGATCTATCTATCTATCTATCTATCTATCTATCTATCTATCTATCTATCTATCTATCTATCTATCTAGATCTATGTATCTAGATCAATCTAGATAGATCTATCTATCTATCTAGATCTATCTATGTATCTATCTAGATCTATCTATCTATCTATCTATCTATCTATGTATCTATCTAGATCTATCTAGATCTATCTATCTATGTATCTATCTAGATCTATCTAGATCTATCTATCTATCTATCTATCTAGATCTATCTAGCTATGTATCTATCTAGATCTATCTATCTATATCTATCTATCTATCTATCTAGATCTATCTAGCTATGTATCTATCTATCTAGATCTATCTATGTATCTATCTAGATCTATCTATCTATTTAAATCTATCTATCTATCTAGATCTATCTATCTATGTATCTATCTATGTATCTATCTAGATCTATCTATCTATCTATCTATATAGATCTATGTATCTAGATCAATCTAGATAGATCTATCTATATATTTAGATCTATCTATCTATGTAACTATTTAGATCTATCTAGATCTATCTAGATCTATCTATCTATGTATCTATCTAGATCTATCTAGATCTATCTATCTAGATCTATCTATCTATCTAGATCTATCTATCTAGATCTATCTATCTAGATCTATCTAGATCTATCTATCTAGATCTATCTATCTATCTATCTATCTATCTAGATCTATGTATCTACATCAATCTAGATATATCTATCTATCTATCTAGATCTATCTATCTATCTAGATCTATCTATCTATCTATCTATCTATCTATGTATCTAGATCTATCTATGTATCTAGATCTATCTATGTATCTAGATCTATCTATCTATCTATCTATCTATCTAGATCTATGTATCTAGATCAATCTAGATAGATCTATCTATCTATCTAGATCTATCTATGTATCTATCTAGATCTATCTATCTATCTATCTATCTATCTATCTATCTATCTATCTATCTATCTATCTATCTATCTATCTATCTATCTATCTATCTATCTATCTAGATCTATCTATCTATGTATCTATCTAGATCTATCTATCTATCTATCTATCTATCTATCTATCTATCTATCTATCTATCTATCTATCTATCTATCTATCTATCTAGATCTATCTAGATCTATCTATCTATCTAGATCTATGTATCTATCTATCTAGATCTATCTATCTATCTATCTAGATCTATCTATCTATCTATCTATCTATCTATCTATCTATCTATCTATCTATCTATCTATCTATCTATCTATCTATCTATCTATCTATCTATCTATCTATCTATCTATCTATCTAGATCTATGAATCTAGATCAATCTAGATAGATCTATCTATCTATCTAGATCTATCTATCTATCTATCTATCTATCTATCTATCTATCTATCTATCTATCTATCTATCTATCTATCTATCTATCTATCTATCTATCTATCTATCTATCTATCTATCTATCTATCTATCTATCTATCTATCTATATAGATCTATCTATCTAGATAGATCTATCTATCTAGATCAATCTAGATAGATCTATCTATCTATCTAGATCTATCTAGATCTATCTATCTATCTATCTATCTATCTATCTAGAGTTACCTATGTATCTATCTAGATCTATCTATCTATTTACATCTATCTATCTATCTAGATCTATCTATCTATGTATCTATCTATGTATCTATCTAGATCTATCTAGATCTATCTATCTATGTATCTATCTAGATCTAACAAAGATCTATCTATCTATCTATCTAGATCTATCTAGCTATGTATCTATCTAGATCTATCTATCTATATCGATCTATCTATCTAGATCTATCTAGCTATTTATCTATCTATCTAGATCTATCTATGTATCTATCTAGATCTATCTATCTATTTAAATCTATCTATCTATCTAGATCTATCTATCTATGTATCTATCTATGTATCTATCTAGATCTATCTATCTATCTATATAGATCTATGTATCTAGATCAATCTAGATAGATTTATCTATATATTTAGATCTATCTATCTATGTAACTATCTAGATATATCTAGATCTATCTAGATCTATCTATCTATGTATCTATCTAGATCTATCTATCTAGATCTATCTATCTAGATCTATCTATCTATCTAGATCTATCTATCTAGATCTATCTAGATCTATCTAGATCTATCTATGTATCTATCTAGATCTATCTATCTATCTATCTATCTATATAGATCTATGTATCTAGATCAATCTAGATCTATCTATCTATCTATCTAGATCTATCTATCTAGATCTATCTATCTATCTATCTATCTATGTATCTAGATCTATCTATGTATCTAGATCTATCTATGTATCTAGATCTATCTATCTATCTATCTATCTATCTATCTATCTATCTAGATCTATGTATCTAGATCAATCTAGATAGATCTATCTATCTATCTAGATCTATCTATGTATCTATCTAGATCTATCTATCTATCTATCTATCTATGTATCTATCTAGATCTATCTAGATCTATCTATCTATGTATCTATCTAGATCTATCTAGATCTATCTATCTATCTATCTATCTAGATCTATCTAGCTATGTATCTATCTAGATCTATCTATCTATATCTATCTATCTATCTATCTAGATCTATCTAGCTATGTATCTATCTATCTAGATCTATCTATGTATCTATCTAGATCTATCTATCTATTTAAATCTATCTATCTATCTAGATCTATCTATGTATCTATCTATGTATCTATCTAGATCTATCTATCTATCTATCTATATAGATCTATGTATCTAGATCAATCTAGATAGATCTATCTATATATTTAGATCTATCTATCTATGTAACTATTTAGATCTATCTAGATCTATCTAGATCTATCTATCTATGTATCTATCTAGATCTATCTAGATCTATCTATCTAGATCTATCTATCTATCTAGATCTATCTATCTAGATCTATCTATCTAGATCTATCTAGATCTATCTATCTAGATCTATCTATCTATCTATCTATCTAGATCTATGTATCTACATCAATCTAGATATATCTATCTATCTATCTAGATCTATCTATCTATCTAGATCTATCTATCTATCTATCTATCTATCTATGTATCTAGATCTATCTATGTATCTAGATCTAT
>JBBDHG010000490.1:30000-32500 GCA_037951165.1 Lophius americanus
AGATCTATCTATCTATCTATCTAGATCTATCTATCTATCTATCTATCTATCTATCTATCTATCTATCTATCTATCTATCTATCTATCTATCTATCTATCTATCTATCTATCTATCTATCTATCTATCTATCTATCTATCTATCTATCTATCTATATATCTATCTATCTATCTATCTATCTATCTATCTATCTATCTATCTATCTATCTATCTATCTATCTATCTATCTATCTATCTATCTATCTATCTATATAGATCTATGTATCTAGATCAATCTAGATAGATCTATCTATCTATCTAGATCTATCTATGTATACAGATCTATCTATCTATCTATCTATCTATCTATCTATCTATCTATGTATCTAGATCTATCTATGTATCTAGATCTATCTATGTATCTAGATCTATCTATGTATATAGATCTATCTATCTATGTATATAGATCTATCTATCTATCTATCTATCTATCTATCTATCTATCTATCTATCTATCTATCTATCTATCTATCTATCTATCTATCTATCTATCTATCTATCTATCTATCTATCTATCTATCTATCTATCTATCTATCTATCTATCTAGATCTATGTATCTAGATAAATCTAGATAGATCTATGTATATATCTAGATCTATCTATGTATCTAGATCTATCTATGTATCTAGATCTATCTATGTATATAGATCTATCTATCTATGTATATAGATCTATCTATCTATCTATCTATCTATCTATCTATCTATCTATCTATCTATCTATCTATCTAGATCTATGTAACTAGATAAATCTAGATAGATCTATGTATATATCTAGATCTATCTATGTATCTATCTAGATCTATCTATCTATCTATCTATCTATCTATCTATCTATCTATCTATCTATCTATATCTATCTATCTAGATCTATCTATCTAGATCTATCTATCTATATAGATCTATGTATCTAGATCAATCTAGATAGATCTATCTATCTATTTAGATCTATCTATCTATGTATATATCTAGATCTATCTAGATCTATCTATCTAGATCTATCTATCTAGATCTATCTATCTATGTATCTATCTAGATCTATCTAGATCTATCTATCTAAATCTATCTAGCTATGTATCTATCTAGATCTATCTATCTAAATCTATCTAGCTATGTATCTATCTAGATCTATCTATCTAGATCTATCTATCTATGTATCTATCTAGATCTATCTAGATCTATCTAGATCTATCTAGATCTATCTATCTATCTATCTATCTATCTATCTATCTATCTATCTATATAGATCTATGTATCTAGATCTATCTATCTAGATCTATCTATGTATCTATCTAGATCTATCTATCTATCTATCTATCTATATAGAGCTATGTATCTAGATCAATCTAGATCTATCTATCTATCTATCTATCTATCTAGATCTATCTATCTATCTAGATCTATCTATCTATCTAGATCTATCTATCTATGTATCTAGATCTATCTATGTATCTAGATCTATCTATGTATCTAGATCTATCTATCTATCTATCTATCTATCTATCTATCTAGATCTATGTATCTAGATCAATCTAGATAGATCTATCTATCTATCTATGTATCTATCTAGATCTATCTATCTATCTATCTATCTAGATCTATCTAGCTATGTATCTATCTAGCTATGTATCTATCTAGATCTATCTAGATCTATCTATCTATCTAGATCTATGTATCTATCTATCTAGATCTATCTATCTATCTATCTAGATCTATCTATCTATCTATCTATCTATCTATATAGATCTATGTATCTAGATCAATCTAGATAGATCTATCTATCTATCTAGATCTATCTATGTATACAGATCTATCTATCTATCTATCTATGTATCTAGATCTATCTATCTATCTAGATCTATCTATCTATCTAGATCTATGTATCTATCTATCTAGATCTATCTATCTAGATCTATCTATCTATCTATCTATCTATCTATCTATCTATCTATATATCTATCTATCTATCTATCTATCTATCTATCTATCTATCTATCTATCTATCTATCTATCTATCTATCTATATAGATCTATGTATCTAGATCAATCTAGATAGATCTATCTATCTATCTAGATCTATCTATGTATACAGATCTATCTATCTATCTATCTATCTATCTATCTATCTATCTATCTATCTATCTATCTATCTATCTATCTATCTATCTATGTATCTAGATCTATCTATGTATCTAGATCTATCTATGTATCTAGATCTATCTATGTATATAGATCTATCTATCTATGTATATAGATCTATCTATCTATCTATCTATCTATCTATCTATCTATCTATCTATCTATCTATCTATCTATCTATCTATCTATCTATCTATCTATCTATCTATCTAGATCTATGTATCTAGATAAATCTAGATAGATCTATGTATATATCTAGATCTATCTATGTATCTAGATCTATCTATGTATCTAGATCTATCTATGTATATAGATCTATCTAT
>JBBDHG010000490.1:42500-52500 GCA_037951165.1 Lophius americanus
ATAGATCTATCTATCTATCTAGATCTATCTATCTATCTAGATCTATCTAGATCTATCTATCTATCTATCTATCTATCTAGAGTTACCTATGTATCTATCTAGATCTATCTATCTATTTAGATCTATCTATCTATGTATCTATCTAGATCTATCTATCTATGTATCTATCTAGATCTATCTAGATCTATCTATCTATCTATCTATCTATCTATCTATCTATCTATATAGATCTATGTATCTAGATCTATCTAGCTATGTGTCTAGATCAATCTAGATAGATCTATCTATCTATCTATCTATCTATCTAAATCTATCTATCTATCTAGATCTATCTAGCTATGTATTTAGATCAATCTAGATAGATCTATCTATCTATCTATCTATCTATCTATCTATCTATCTATCTATCTATCTATCTATCTATCTATCTATCTATCTATCTATCTATGTATCTAGATCTATCTATGTATCTATCTAGATCTATCTATCTATGTATAAAGATCTATCTATCTATCTAGATCTATCTATCTATCTAGATCTATCTAGATCTATCTATCTATCTATCTATCTATCTAAATCTATCTATCTATCTAGATCTATCTAGCTATGTATTTAGATCAATCTAGATAGATCTATCTATCTATCTATCTATCTATCTATCTATCTATCTATCTATCTATCTATCTATCTATCTATCTATCTATCTATCTATCTATCTATCTATCTATCTATCTATCTATCTATCTATCTATGTATCTAGATCTATCTATGTATCTATCTAGATCTATCTATCTATGTATAAAGATCTATCTATCTATCTATCTAGATCTATCTATCTATCTAGATCTATCTAGATCTATCTATCTATCTATCTATCTAGAGTTACCTATGTATCTATCTAGATCTATCTATCTATTTAGATCTATCTATCTATCTAGATCTATCTATCTATGTATCTATCTATGTATCTATCTAGATCTATCTAGATTTATCTATCTATGTATCTATCTAGATCTATCTAGATCTATCTATCTATCTATCTAGATCTATCTAGCTATGTATCTATCTAGATCTATCTATCTATATCGATCTATCTATCTATCTAGCTATGTATCTATCTATCTAGATCTATCTATGTATCTATCTAGATCTATCTATCTATTTAGATCTATCTATCTATCTAGATCTATCTATCTATGTATCTATCTATGTATCTATCTAGATCTATCTATCTATCTATATAGATCTATGTATCTAGATCAATCTAGATAGATCTATCTATGTATATAGATCTATCTATCTATGTATATAGATCTATCAATCTATCTATCTATCTATCTATCTATCTATATATCTATCTAGATCTATCTATGTATCTATCTATCTATCTATCTATGTATCTAGATCTATCTATGTATCTAGATCTATCTATGTATCTAGATCTATCTATGTATATAGATCTATCTATCTATGTATCTATCTATCTATCTATCTATCTATCTATCTATCTATCTATCTATCTATCTATCTATCTATCTATCTATCTATCTATCTATCTATCTATCTATCTATCTATCTATCTATCTATCTATCTATCTATCTATCTATCTATCTATATAGATCTATGTATCTAGATCAATCTAGATAGATCTATCTATCTATCTAGATCTATCTATCTATCTAGATCTATCTATCTATTTATCTATCTAGATATATCTAGATCTATCTATCTATCTATCTAGATCTATCTAGCTATGTATCTATCTAGATCTATCTATCTATATCGATCTATCTATCTATCTAGATCTATCTAGCTATGTATCTATCTATCTAGATCTATCTATGTATCTATCTAGATCTATCTATCTATTTAGATCTATCTATCTATCTAGATCTATCTATCTATGTATCTATCTATGTATCTATCTAGATCTATCTATCTATCTATCTATCTATATAGATCTATGTATCTAGATCAATCTAGATAGATCTATCTATATATTTAGATCTATCTATCTATGTAACTATCTAGATCTATCTAGATCTACCTATCTATGTAACTATCTAGATCTATCTAGATCTATCTAGATCTATCTATCTATGTATCTATCTAGATCTATCTAGATCTATCTATCTAGATCTATCTATCTATCTAGATCTATCTAGATCTATCTATCTATCTAGATCTATCTAGATCTATCTATGTATCTATCTAGATCTATCTATCTATCTATCTATCTATCTATCTATCTATCAATCTATATAGATCTATGTATCTAGATCAATCTAGATCTATCTATCTATCTATCTAGATCTATCTATCTATCTAGATCTATCTAGCTATGTATCTAGATCAATCTAGATAGATCTATCTATCTATCTATCTATCTATCTATCTATCTATCTATCTATCTATCTATATATGTATCTATCTAGATCTATCTGTCTAGATCTATCTATCTATTTATATAGATCTATCTATCTATCTATGTATCTATGTATCTATATAGATCTATCTATCTAGATCAATCTAGATAGATCTATCTATCTATCTAGATCTATCTATCTATCTAGATCTATCTAGATCTATCTATCTATCTATCTATCTAGAGTTACCTATGTATCTATCTAGATCTATCTATCTATTTAGATCTATCTATCTATCTAGATCTATCTATCTATGTATCTATCTATGTATCTATCTAGATCTATCTAGATCTATCTATCTATGTATCTATCTAGATCTATCTAGATCTATCTATCTATCTAGATCTATCTAGCTATGTATCTATCTAGATCTATCTATCTATATCGATCTATCTATCTATCTAGATCTATCTAGCTATGTATCTATCTATCTAGATCTATCTATGTATCTATCTAGATCTATCCATCTATTTAAATCTATCTATCTATCTAAATCTATCTATCTATGTATCTATCTATGTATCTATCTAGATCTATCTATCTATCTATCTATATAGATCTATGTATCTAGATCAATCTAGATAGATCTATCTATATATTTAGATCTATCTATCTATGTAACTATCTAGATCTATCTAGATCTATCTAGATCCATCTATCTATGTATCTATCTAGATCTATCTATCTAGATCTATCTAGATCTATCTATCTATCTAGATCTATCTAGATCTATCTATCTAGATCTATCTATGTATCTATCTAGATCTATCTATCTATCTATCTATATAGAGCTATGTATCTAGATCAATCTAGATCTATCTATCTATCTATCTATCTATCTAGATCTATCTATCTATCTAGATCTATCTATCTATCTAGATCTATCTATCTATGTATCTAGATCTATCTATGTATCTAGATCTATCTATGTATCTAGATCTATCTATCTATCTATCTATCTATCTATCTATCTATCTAGATCTATGTATCTAGATCAATCTAGATAGATCTATCTATCTATCTATGTATCTATCTAGATCTATCTATCTATCTATCTATCTATCTATCTAGATCTATCTAGCTATGTATCTATCTAGCTATGTATCTATCTAGATCTATCTAGATCTATCTATCTATCTAGATCTATGTGTCTATCTATCTAGATCTATCTATCTATCTATCTAGATCTATCTATCTATCTATCTATCTATCTATCTATATAGATCTATGTATCTAGATCAATCTAGATAGATCTATCTATCTATCTAGATCTATCTATGTATACAGATCTATCTATCTATCTATCTATGTATCTAGATCTATCTATGTATCTAGATCTATCTATGTATATAGATCTATCTATCTATGTATATAGATCTATCTATCTATCTATCTATCTATCTATCTATCTATCTATCTATCTATCTATCTATCTATCTATCTATCTATCTATCTATCTATCTATCTATCTATCTATCTATCTAGATCTATGTATCTAGATAAATCTAGATAGATCTTTGTATATATCTAGATCTATCTATGTATCTATCTAGATCTATCTATCTATATAGATCTATGTATCTAGATCAATCTAGATAGATCTATCTATCTATTTAGATCTATCTATCTATGTAACTATCTAGATCTATCTAGATCTATCTATCTATCTATCTAGATCTATCTATCTATGTATATATCTAGATCTATCTAGATCTATCTATCTAGATCTATCTATCTAGATCTATCTATCTATCTAGATCTATCTAGATCTATGTATATATCTAGATCTATCTAACTATCTATCTATCTATCTATCTATATAGATCTATGTATCTAGATCAATCTAGATAGATCTATATATCTATCTAGATCTATCTATGTATCTATCTATCTATCTATCTATCTATCTATCTATCTATCTATCTATCTATGTATCTAGATCTATCTATGTATCTAGATCTATCTATGTATCTAGATCTATCTATGTATATAGATCTATCTATCTATGTATATAGATCTATCTATCTATCTATCTATCTATCTATCTATCTATCTATCTATATAGATCTATGTATCTAGATCAATCTAGATAGATCTATCTATCTATCTAGATCTATCTATGTATCTATCTAGATCTATCTAGATCTATCTATCTATCTATCTAGATCTATCTATCTATCTATCTATCTAGATCTATCTAGGTAGATCTATCTATCTATCTAGATCTATCTATATATCTATCCATCTATATAGATCTATGTATCTAGATCAATCTAGATAGATCTATCTATGTATCTAGATCTATCTATCTATCTAGCTATGTATCTATCTAGATCTATCTATCTAGATGTATCTATCTATGTATCTATCTAGATCTATCTAGATCTATCTATCTAAATCTATCTATCTAGATCTATCTAGATCTATCTATCTATCTATCTATCTATCTATCTATGTATCTAGATCAATCTAGATAGATCTATCTATCTATCTAGATCTATCTATCTATCTATCTATCTAGATCTATCTAGCTATGTGTCTAGATCAATCTAGATAGATCTATCTATCTATCTATCTAGATCTATCTATCTATCTAGATCTATCTAGCTATGTATCTAGATCAATCTAGATAGATCTATCTATCTATCTATCTATCTATCTATCTATCTATCTATCTATGTATCTAGATCTATGTATCTATCTAGATCTATCTGTCTAGATCTATCTATCTATGTATATAGATCTATCTATCTATCTATCTATCTATCTATCTATCTATCTATATAGATCTATCTATCTATGTATCTATCTATGTATCTATCTAGATCTATCTAGATTTATCTATCTATGTATCTATCTAGATCTATCTAGATCTATCTATCTATCTATCTATCTAGATCTATCTAGCTATGTATCTATCTAGATCTATCTATCTATATCGATCTATCTATCTATCTAGCTATGTATCTATCTATCTAGATCTATCTATGTATCTATCTAGATCTATCTATCTATTTAGATCTATCTATCTATCTAGATCTATCTATCTATGTATCTATCTATGTATCTATCTAGATCTATCTATCTATCTATATAGATCTATGTATCTAGATCAATCTAGATAGATCTATCTATGTATATAGATCTATCTATCTATGTATATAGATCTATCAATCTATCTATCTATCTATCTATCTATATATCTATCTAGATCTATCTATGTATCTATCTATCTATCTATGTATCTAGATCTATCTATGTATCTAGATCTATCTATGTATCTAGATCTATCTATGTATATAGATCTATCTATCTATGTATCTATCTATCTATCTATCTATCTATCTATCTATCTATCTATCTATCTATCTATCTATCTATCTATCTATCTATCTATCTATCTATCTATCTATCTATCTATCTATCTATCTATCTATCTATCTATCTATATAGATCTATGTATCTAGATCAATCTAGATAGATCTATCTATCTATCTAGATCTATCTATCTATCTAGATCTATCTATCTATTTATCTATCTAGATCTATCTAGATCTATCTATCTATCTATCTAGATCTATCTAGCTATGTATCTATCTAGATCTATCTATCTATATCGATCTATCTATCTATCTAGATCTATCTAGCTATGTATCTATCTATCTAGATCTATCTATGTATCTATCTAGATCTATCTATCTATTTAGATCTATCTATCTATCTAGATCTATCTATCTATGTATCTATCTATGTATCTATCTAGATCTATCTAGATCTATCTATCTATGTAACTATCTAGATCTATCTAGATCTATCTAGATCTATCTATCTATGTATCTATCTAGATCTATCTAGATCTATCTATCTAGATCTATCTATCTATCTAGATCTATCTAGATCTATCTAGATCTATCTAGATCTATCTATGTATCTATCTAGATCTATCTATCTATCTATCTATCTATCTATCTATATAGATCTATGTATCTAGATCAATCTAGATCTATCTATCTATCTATCTAGATCTATCTATCTATCTAGATCTATCTAGCTATGTATCTAGATCAATCTAGATAGATCTATCTATCTATCTATCTATCTATCTATCTATCTATCTATCTATCTATGTATCTATCTAGATCTATCTGTCTAGATCTATCTATCTATTTATATAGATCTATCTATCTATCTATCTATCTATCTATCTATCTATCTATCTATCTATGTATCTATATAGATCTATCTATCTAGATCAATCTAGATAGATCTATCTATCTATCTAGATCTATCTATCTATCTAGATCTATCTAGATCTATCTATCTATCTATCTAGAGTTACCTATGTATCTATCTAGATCTATCTATCTATTTAGATCTATCTATCTATCTAGATCTATCTATCTATGTATCTATCTATGTATCTATCTAGATCTATCTAGATCTATCTATCTATGTATCTATCTAGATCTATCTAGATCTATCTATCTATCTATCTAGATCTATCTAGCTATGTATCTATCTAGATCTATCTATCTATATCGATCTATCTATCTATCTAGATCTATCTAGCTATGTATCTATCTATCTAGATCTATCTATGTATCTATCTAGATCTATCTATCTATTTAAATCTATCTATCTATCTAGATCTATCTATCTATGTATCTATCTATGTATCTATCTAGATCTATCTATCTATCTATCTATATAGATCTATGTATCTAGATCAATCTAGATAGATCTATCTATATATTTAGATCTATCTATCTATGTAACTATCTAGATCTATCTAGATCTATCTAGATCTATGTATCTATCTAGATCTATCTATCTAGATCTATCTAGATCTATCTAGATCTATCTATCTATCTAGATCTATCTAGATCTATCTATCTAGATCTATCTATGTATCTATCTAGATCTATCTATCTATCTATCTATATAGAGCTATGTATCTAGATCAATCTAGATCTATCTATCTATCTATCTATCTAGATCTATCTATCTATCTAGATCTATCTATCTATCTAGATCTATCTATGTATCTAGATCTATCTATGTATCTAGATCTATCTATGTATCTAGATCTATCTATCTATCTATCTATCTATCTATCTATCTATCTATCTATCTATCTAGATCAATCTAGATAGATCTATCTATCTATCTATGTATCTATCTAGATCTATCTATCTATCTATCTATCTAGATCTATCTAGCTATGTATCTATCTAGCTATGTATCTATCTAGATCTATCTAGATCTATCTATCTATCTAGATCTATGTATCTATCTATCTAGATCTATCTATCTATCTATCTAGATCTATCTATCTATCTATCTATCTATCTATCTATCTATCTATCTATCTATATAGATCTATGTATCTAGATCAATCTAGATAGATCTATCTATCTATCTAGATCTATCTATGTATACAGATCTATCTATCTATCTATCTATGTATCTAGATCTATCTATGTATATAGATCTATCTATCTATGTATATAGATCTATCTATCTATCTATCTATCTATCTATCTATCTATCTATCTATCTATCTATCTATCTATCTATCTATCTATCTATCTATCTATCTATCTATCTATCTATCTATCTATCTATCTATCTATCTATCTATCTATCTATCTATCTATCTATCTATCTAGATCTATGTATCTAGATAAATCTAGATAGATCTTTGTATATATCTAGATCTATCTATGTATCTATCTAGATCTATCTATCTATATAGATCTATGTATCTAGATCAATCTAGATAGATCTATCTATCTATTTAGATCTATCTATCTATGTAACTATCTAGATCTATCTAGATCTATCTATCTATGTATATATCTAGATCTATCTAGATCTATCTATCTAGATCTATCTATCTAGATCTATCTATCTATCTAGATCTATCTAGATCTATGTATATATCTAGATCTATCTAACTATCTATCTATCTATCTATCTATCTATATAGATCTATGTATCTAGATCAATCTAGATAGATCTATATATCTATCTAGATCTATCTATGTATCTATCTATCTATCTATCTATCTATCTATCTATCTATCTATCTATCTATCTATCTATGTATCTAGATCTATCTATGTATCTAGATCTATCTATGTATCTAGATCTATCTATGTATATAGATCTATCTATCTATGTATATAGATCTATCTATCTATCTATCTATCTATCTATCTATCTATCTATCTATCTATATAGATCTATGTATCTAGATCAATCTAGATAGATCTATCTATCTATCTAGATCTATCTATGTATCTATCTAGATCTATCTAGAGCTATCTATCTATCTATCTAGATCTATCTATCTATCTATCTATCTATCTAGATCTATCTATGTAGATCTATCTATCTATCTAGATCTATCTATATATCTATCCATCTATATAGATCTATGTATCTAGATCAATCTAGATAGATCTATCTATGTATCTAGATCTATCTATCTATCTAGCTATGTATCTATCTAGATCTATCTATCTAGATGTATCTATCTATGTATCTATCTAGATCTATCTAGATCTATCTAGATCTATCTATCTAAATCTATCTATCTAGATCTATCTAGATCTATCTATCTATCTATCTATCTATCTATCTATCTATCTATCTATCTATCTATCTATCTATCTATCTATCTATGTATCTAGATCAATCTAGATAGGTCTATCTATCTATCTAGATCTATCTATCTATCTATCTATCTATCTAGATCTATCTAGCTATGTGTCTAGATCAATCTAGATAGATCTATCTATCTATCTATCTAGATCTATCTATCTATCTAGATCTATCTAGCTATGTATCTAGATCAATCTAGATAGATCTATCTATCTATCTATCTATCTATCTATCTATCTATCTATCTATCTATCTATCTATCTATCTATCTATGTATCTAGATCTATGTATCTATCTAGATCTATCTGTCTAGATCTATCTATCTATGTATATAGATCTATCTATCTATCTATCTATCTATATAGATCTATCTATCTAGATCAATCTAGATAGATCTATCTATCTATCTAGATCTATCTATCTATCTAGATCTATCTAGATCTATCTATCTATCTATCTATCTATCTAGAGTTACCTATGTATCTATCTAGATCTATCTATCTATTTAGATCTATCTATCTATCTAGATCTATCTATCTATGTATCTATCTATGTATCTATCTAGATCTATCTAGATCTATCTATCTATGTATCTATCTAGATCTATCTAGATCTATCTATCTATCTATCTATCTAGATCTATCTAGCTATGTATCTATCTAGATCTATCTATCTATATCGATCTATCTATCTATCTAGATCTATCTAGCTATGTATCTATCTATCTAGATCTATCTAGATCTATCTATCTATCTATCTATCTATCTATCTAGAGTTACCTATGTATCTATCTAGATCTATCTATCTATTTAGATCTATCTATCTATCTAGATCTATCTATCTATGTATCTATCTATGTATCTATCTAGATCTATCTATCTATCTATCTATATAGATCTATGTATCT
>JBBDHG010000491.1:2500-15000 GCA_037951165.1 Lophius americanus
ATATACACACACATATACACACACACAGAGACACACACGCATACAAACACAGAGACACACACACACACACTCACACACACAGAGACACAGACACACACACACAGAGACACACACACACACACACAGCGACACACACACACGTCACGCACCTCCACTTTAACCAGTGCCCTCTCTCTCTCTAACTCTCTCTCTCTGTCTCTCTCTCTCTAACTCTCTCTCTCTCTCTCTCTCTCTGTCTCTCTCTCTCTCTAACTCTCTCTCTCTCTCTCTGTCTCTGTCTCTCTTCTCTCTCTAACTCTCTCTCTCTCTCTCTGTCTCTCTCTCTGTCTCTCGGTCTCTCTCCCCCTGATGTTTCCATGGCGACGGCAGGCCCGGCGCTGCAGAGGGGAGTGGGTTGTTTCCTCGGTGAGGTGGCGGCGGCTGTAGATGTGGAGATAACAGCAGCAGACGCTCCACTGGGCCTCCATTCATCAGCGGAGCGCCGCTCGCTCACTTCTCTACTTCATTACCGCAAACTCTATTAAAACGCGTCGCATCAATCACGCTAACAGGAAATATGAACTCCCGCCGCATGAACATGCGGGGCGGCGCCGAGGCGGTTCTGGTTCCCCGTCCTTCTGTTTTCTAAACAAATCTATAAAGGAGCTCTCCTGCAGGTCTGCTTTACTCATGAACCCCAGTGCATTGTGGGTCTGTGACGATCCACCTCAGCTCTGGATTTTTCCTCGGGTCGGAACCCTTCCTCTTTCACGGAGGTCCAACGGTCCAAATGGGCCTCGGCGTGTTCTGAAAAGCTGGAAGGAAGTCCTGCACTCACACGGTTCTGCTCAAGGTTTCTGCCTGTTAAAGGCAGTTTGCTCTCCCCCCCGTCTCAATGTTCCTGCTGAACTGGACCCATTGGGTTTCTGGAGGACAGAGTCGGTTTGGACCTGCTCTGTGATTTTGGTGCTGAATGAATAATTCTGACTTTTTTTATTACGGTTTTCTTAGATTATTTATTATTATGGAATGTGAGGAAGAACTGGAGTGTTTTTTTGAAAGGTTGGGTCTATATTCCCGTCACTAGGGGGAGTTTTATCTCCGAGCGCATCAGTTCTCCACCGTCGGTCCGATGAAGTCCAGGTGAGGTGGTGAGGAATCGAGGGGAGGAGCCTAACTGTTTGTTTTTTAATATATATATATATATAAATATATATATATATATATATATATATATGTATAGTATATATATATATATATATATGTATGTATATATATATATATATATATATATATATATGTATGTATATATATATATATATATACATACATATATATATATATATATGTATGTATATATATATGAGTCACCAGGAGGAGCTTGTTGTCGGCCCGACCCGTTGTGGTTCTGTACTGACTACTGACTGGCTAAAGTTCTTTCCTGTTCTGACGGTGGGGCCCGTCGGACCCCCCGCCTCAAACAGGCGGCGCTGCTGAGAGTCAACCACCATTTCTAACTGCTTCCTGTAAAGCCGGCAGCCGCGGCCCGCTGCGGTTCTGAGCGTGCTGCTCTGTGCAGAACCAGCCTGGCAGCATATGGCTCTGATCCACACGGCAGCTGGAGGAGGTTCTGGTGCAAAGTGGGCCGGAGCAAAATCAATAATGACAAATGTTGGTTCATATTTTTCCTGGATCCGTCCAGAACCAACAGAGACGCCGCGCCGAGGACAGGTGATGACGGGCGACCTCACAATAAGCCACACCCCCTGATCGGAGCGGTTCGAGGTCGTGATCTCTATTGCTGCCAGTTTGGACCGGTGCATTGTGGGTCAAGCCCACCGCTGGCCGAGTGGGGCGGCACCGTTAGTTCAGCTGGATGATGTCAGAACCGATCCGGGGAGGATCGGCTTCAGCGGTTCCGTGTCTTACAACAATGGTTCTGGCTGCGCGGTTCTGACGGCCGTTAACCCCCCCCCCCCCCCCCCCCCCCCCCCCCACACACACACACACACACACACACACACACACACACAAAGGGGAGGGGCTTATAAGACTTCCAGCACTCCACTGTATGAACCTGGACTGTTTCCCCGCGTGAACCGGACCTCCTGGTTGGTCCTGATGCTGGGATGATTTCCTGTAGAGGAGGAAGAACTGCTTCCTCTTCCTCTGCTGATGATGATGAGTTCTGTGAATGGGTGACGAAGCAGAAACAGAATATTTGGTCCCTCTGATCTCTCCCCCACAGGAAGTCTTCGTCTTAGTCTTCGTCCTCGTCGACCCGTGACTCTGATTCTTTATCTCGCCGCTCAGGAACCTGAAATGGACTTGGCTGAATTTTCTCGCCACAGTTGGCGAGTTTATGGCGGCCATTATCTTATTTTACCTCCAACATTGTTCCTGGAACACGCGGCGCTGGATAAAACCGACATCTGGGTCGTCGGCGCCGGTGGCCAAACAGAACCACATTTACATATTTAGATGTTTCTGGTGCGGCACGAACAGAACCAGCATCAGACGGATCTGTGATGGAGGCAGAAGGAGGGAGGAGTCAGCTGTCATGCAGGTTCTGACCACCAGAGGTCCCTCCTCCACCGTCCAACCACCGCGCTCTCCTCTGCAGGGCGGCGCTCATCAACACCGGCTTCTCCTCGCCATCCTTCAACAGGATCTCCTCAGGTTCTGCTCGTCACGGTCTGATCCATCTGGATCTTCAGGTGAAGTCAGGAAAAACCTGCCGTGGTCTTTCAGCCGGTCCTCACTGGATCAGAACCATCGGACGTTTAAATCTTTTTACTATTTATTTTATCGGGACGAATCATCGTTTCACTTTGTAAAGAATCTTTATTATTATTAATAATATTATTATTGTTATTATTATTATTATTGTTATTATTATTATTATTAATATTAATATTATTATTATTATTATTAATATTATTAATAATATTATTATTAATAATAATATTAATAATAATAATAATATTATTATTAATATTATTATTATTATTATTAATATTAATAATATTATTAATATTAATAATATTATTAGTATTAATAATATTATTAATAATTGGAACCTCGGGTGAGATGTTTTATTTGTATTCCTATTAATAATAGCTATTAATAATGTTGCTGGCTTTTATGTCATTTTTGCTTGTACTGACTCGGAATAATGTCGTCTCCCGATGAGCTGCCTCATCATCATCATCATCATCGTCGTCATCTTAGCTAGCGTTGACGTATTTTGTCACTTGCGGCTTTGATGTCCCCCATGGAAGTGCCGGATATTCATTGATTGACTTTGATGTCAGTTCCATCGGCTCTGGCTAGTCGGGCTCGCTTTGATGTCTTCATCCTCAGCTCTGCTCTTGAGAGCTCTTCACCAATCTCTTCATCATCAGAGCCTCTCTCTGGTCCTAGGCGCCAAAGCGAGGCTGCAGGTTGAGTGAGCGAGGACATGGAAGCTGGTGGGGAGCGATAAACAAACCGTGACATCATATCTTCAGCGGCGTCTCCTTCATCATCGTGATGTCGAGAGATATCGGCGGTTCTGCTGCTCGCAGGAGAAAATCATCTTCCACGCCACTTTCCTGGCTGCAGAATAAAGACCTGCTCCGATGGCGTCCGTTAAAGCGAGACTCCGTCTCCCACGCCTTTGATGTTTGTTCCTATTTTTGGACGCCGTGGCGTTGAAAGATCCGAGGAGGTCAAAGCGATAAAAAGCCTCTAACACGCGCTGGGATTCATCTCACGTCAGGCGGCGCCGGGAAATGTGGAACGTTCTTGACTTGCGGACCCCGAGCCCATCCATCAACGCAATCTTACCCAGAGTTCCCTTCACCTCAGAGCAAAATAAGGGCGGAGACACGCGGTTTGCATCAATGTCACAGGAAGTCACTCCCCGCCGGTGAACCATCCTTCAGGATGACGGAGAGCGCGCTCCGCGGGCGCGGCTGATGTAACTCATGTTTATGGGCGTCCTTGTCGCCGCGGAGACGATGATTAGGTTGGAGCGGAGGACGCCAGCTGATCACGAGTCGACACATCTGTGGGCGGGGCATAGGCCGACGGCCAGGAGGGGTGAAGCTCCGGTCACAGAGTGTGTGACCGCCGTAACGCACAGAGGTGACAAATACACTCGACCTCCGGACGCATGGGGGCGTGGCCTCTTACAGTCACGCCCAGTTTCATGTCGGATGACATGTGACTTTGATGTCCCGCCTGGAACAACTTCTGCAGAAGTAATGAAACGCCACAAAACAATCTCATGAAAGGATTTATTTACAAATATCTATATTTACAAGCAGAAGTTCTAGGGACCGACCCAAAACATGTGTGTCTGAGGAAAAGCCCGGTTCTGAGGATCCGCTCATGTGAGACTGAAAATGTGATCAGGAATATTTTAATACATAGTTCGTACAAACAGCAAGTTTTATACGGAGGTTTATTGAAGTTATCGGTTTTTCACGGGGCTTTAATTAAAACGAAGTGTAAACAAAGTGTTTGTTTACAAACCAAAGATGAAGAGACGCTACGTGTCAACAAACAAACAGACGTTGATGGTTTTTCTTTAGATTACCCTCCACTGAGGTCCGTTAATATTCGCTGGTACTCAAAGGGGCCTCAGGACCGCCGGGTCGCCTGACGCCGTCAGTCCTTCGTCGTTTGTGGCGCAGTGTGGGCGGAGTCACGACGGCCGAATGGCGGCTCCCTAAAGCGCTCTGATGATTTTCTGCCGGGTCAGAACTTTGGTCAGGGTCTCGACTGGATCGGCTGGAGTCAGCACCAACACAGAGACACGGTCCAGGTTCACACAGTGAAACACTCCAGGTTCATACAGTGAAACAGTCAAGGTTCATACAGAGAAACAGTCCAGGTTCATACGGTGAAACAGTCCAGGTTCACACAGAGACACGGTCCAGGTTCACACAGTGAAACAGTCCAGGTTCATACAGTGAAACAGTCCAGGTTCACACAGAGACACGGTCCAGGTTCACACAGTGAAACAGTCCAGGTTCATACAGAGAAACAGTCCAGGTTCACACAGTGAAACAGTCCAGGTTCACACAGTGAAACAGTCCAGGTTCATACAGTGAAACAGTCCAGGTTCACACAGTGAAACAGTCCAGGTTCATACAGAGAAACAGTCCAGGTTCACACAGTGAAACAGTCCAGGTTCATACAGTGAAACAGTCCAGGTTCACACAGTGAAACAGTCCAGGTTCACACAGTGAAACAGTCCAGGTTCACACAGTGAAACAGTCCAGGTTCATACAGAGAAACAGTCCAGGTTCACACAGTGAAACAGTCCAGGTTCATACAGTGAAACAGTCCAGGTTCATACGGTGAAACAGTCCAGGTTCACACAGTGAAACGGTCCAGGTTCACACAGTGAAACAGTCCAGGTTCACACAGGTGTTTCTCTCTGACGATATATTTTCCCGTATTCCGTTTATTCATTGATCGATTAATTATTCATGCCTGTTGCTCTGGCTGCGCCCGTCTTACATAACTCCAGTGGTTCTGGTTCTGACTCTCTGGATTCTCCATGCTGTGTTTGTTGTTCTTGACACGATGAATAAATAAGTAAACAAGCAGTGGAGCGGCGGTGGTGGTCGTCGTCTGATGGCGACTGAATAACAACCAGCTGTAAAAGTCTGACATCGATATTCCTCTCACAGCGGCGACCTTCGACCTTTCCAGCGGCGGAAAAACGACCGCAGGATAATTCAATAATGAAGCTCTCTTCATTTCCTCGCCGTCCGTCACGTAAATGTTTGATACATTTTCGGGCCGGTTCCGGAGCGCGGCGTCTGATCATCGCTCGCCAGTTGAGTCTCGGTGGCGCTCATTAACTCTGGCGTTTGTCAGGCGACGCCCAGATGAGCGGCCGGCGCCGGATGAATCCACATCTTACACCATTAGATTAAAACATGTTCTGGATGTGAGGTGAAGAACCGATCCAAATATTGATGAACACTAAAAAGATTCATCTGCTCTTCGGCGCCGGTCGGACGGGTGTCACTCAGAGCCGTCCGCCATGACGGCAGCGACTCTGATTGTTCCAGAACCGTTTAGTCGAAGAGGTCCGAAGCCGTCGCTACTCTCAGAAAAATGATGGTTTGTGACGTTACTTTGATCTCTGTGATGCCTTTGTGACATATGGCTTTGTTGTCCGTTGTTATTTCCACATCCGACTTTGATGTCTTAAACATTGACCATGAGTTTGAACATATGACTTTGATGTCTTTATATCTAAAGGCTTTGATGAGTTTGTGATATAACTTGAACATAAGTGTTGATTTTGCTACATTTGTCTTTGGAATGTGGCTTTGATGTCCTTGTAACATGCCAGGGGTGTCTTGTATTTTGTGACGTGTTACTTTGATGTCTGGCTGATGCATTTATGTCATGTTCCAGACCTGTGGCTTAGATGTCATGGCTAACTTGGTAACATCAACGTTAATGTCTTGACAGTCTTTGTTCCTGTGGAACGGATGTCTTTGATGTCCTCGTGTCGTGTCTTTGATGTCGTTGAGACTGTCAGAGGTGTTGGTACCGTGGAGGTCGCTGCAGGAACCCAGCGGCCACCTGATCGGACCTTTGGGCGGGCTGCTGCTGGGGAAAGTGCTTCAGAGGTGTATGGTCCCGAGACCCCGGCGGGCCCTTCGCTGTGGCTCCTCCCATCAGCAGAAATCGTTCCGTGTGATGAAGATGAAGTGATGAAGTCGGGTCGCTGTGTTAAATGGGTCGAGTCGGGCTTTGGGGTCTCCTGAGGCGCCGCCTCTGAAAAGCTCCCATAGATTTATCTGGGGAGCGCCAGCTGGTTCTGGACCTCTGGCCCGCTTTTCACGCCGGATCCAATTCTTGTGTTCTTGAATCTTTTATGAAGCAAATGTAAACGTTTGGATCGGTTCTGTCGGGTTCATAGAATATCTCACAGGGCGGTCCGTGGTGAGGCGCCGGGCTCTGGAGTGGACCTGAAACAGGAAAAAAGACCGGTTCTGTACCGAGGGCTTAATCCCGACTTTAAATCAGCTCCAGCAGGAGGTTCTGTTTCTGCCGGCGCTGGTTTATTTGGCCGGATTAAATGGATGGATGTGGAGGAGAGGATTAAACGGACCGGACCATCAGTCGCCGATCCAGAATCTGGAACCAGAATGTTTCTAAGATTTTAGCTGCTGGTGTCGAGTTTGACGACAGCGACTGGATCTGGTTACTATGGTTACCTGTCGCCTCCTCCTCTCCTCTCTCCTCATCTCCTCTCACCTCATCTCCTCTCTCCTCATCTCCTCTCACCTCATCTCCTCTCTCCTCATCTCCTCTCACCTCATCTCCTCTCACCTCATCTCCTCTCTCCTCATCTCCTCTCACCTCATCTCCTCTCACCTCATCTCCTCTCACCTCAACTCCTCTCACCTCATCTCCTCATCTCCTCTCTCCTCATCTCCTCTCTCCTCATCTCCTCTCACCTCATCTCCTCTCACCTCATCTCCTCTCTCCTCATCTCCTCTCACCTCATCTCCTCTCACCTCATCTCCTCTCACCTCAACTCCTCTCACCTCATCTCCTCATCTCCTCTCTCCTCATCTCCTCTCTCCTCATCTCCTCATCTCCTCTCACCTCATCTCCTCTCTCCTCATCTCCTCTCACCTCATCTCCTCTCACCTCATCTCCTCTCACCTCAACTCCTCTCACCTCATCTCCTCTCTCCTCATCTCCTCTCTCCTCATCTCCTCTCACCTCATCTCCTCTCTCCTCATCTCCTCATCTCCTCATCTCCTCCTCTCCTCTCTCCTCATCTCCTCTCACCTCATCTCCTCTCACCTCATCTCCTCATCTCCTCATCTCCTCTCTCCTCTCCTCATCTCCTCTCACCTCATCTCCTCATCTCCTCATCTCCTCTCTCCTCATCTCCTCCTCTCCTCTCTCCTCTCTACTCCTCTACCTCTCTCCTCATCTCCTCTCTTCTCATCTCCTCATCCCTCATCTCCTCATCCCTTCTCACCTCATCTCCTCTCACCTCACCTCATCTCCTCTCACCTCATCTCCTCTCACCTCATCTCACCTCATCTCCTCATCTCCTCTCTCCTCATCTCCTCTCACCTCATCTCCTCTCACCTCACCTCATCTCCTCTCACCTCATCTCCTCTCACCTCATCTCACCTCATATCCTCATCTCCTCTCTCCTCATCTCCTATCACCTCATCTCCTCTCACCTCATCTCCTCTCACCTCATCTCCTCATCTCCTCTCACGTCCTCTCCTCATCTCCTCTCTCCTCTCCTCATCTCCTCTCTCCTCATCTCCTCTCACCTCATCTCCTCTCACCTCGTCTCCTCTCACCTCGTCTCCTCTCACCTCGTCTCCTCTCACCTCATCTCCTCTCACCTCATCTCCTCATCTCCTCATCTCCTCTCTCCTCATCTCCTCATCTCCTCCTCTCCTCTCTCCTCATCTCCTCTCACCTCATCTCCTCTCTCCTCATCTCCTATCACCTCATCTCCTCTCACCTCATCTCCTCTCACCTCATCTCCTCTCACCTCATCTCCTCATCTCCTCTCACGTCCTCTCCTCATCTCCTCTCTCCTCTCCTCATCTCCTCTCTCCTCATCTCCTCTCAACTCATCTCCTCTCACCTCGTCTCCTCTCACCTCGTCTCCTCTCACCTCGTCTCCTCTCACCTCATCTCCTCTCACCTCGTCTCCTCTCACCTCGTCTCCTCTCACCTCGTCTCCTCTCACCTCATCTCCTCATCTCCTCATCTCCTCTCTCCTCATCTCCTCTCTCCTCGGAGGAGGTGGTGTTCGGGCTGCCTTCAGGTTTCCCACAGAACTAACCGACCCAGAACATCTGGGTCTTCAGGTGGATCCACAGCGTTTCAGAACATTCTGTCTTCTTTGTGGGCCGTACCAGAACTTCCGTGTCGTCCCTTTGATGTTCCATCTGTTGGAATGTTTGCGCTGCAGAGTGAAGGATTATGGGGGATTGGATCAGGAGCTGGAGTCTACTTTGTTTTTACAACCCGTTAATTCTCTGGTTTGGATCTTTGGATCCTTATTTATTACCTTTCATGTTCTTCCGATCCTTTTATGTCTTTGTCTTGTCTTCATGACGTTTGTCCACTTTCATGTCCTGCGGTGGGGACTACTTCCTGGAGGAAGCAGCTTCTGGTTCATCTCTGCAGGTCCGACATGGAGCGACTTTGTGACCGTGAGGAGAAACGTTCTGCTGAAGGCTGGAACCTCGTCGGCGTGAATATTAGATGAGCCGGTTCTGCAGGTCCGCCTCCAGAGACGCCCTCGGACCGCTGTGTGAGTGAGGCTTCAAGGTCCGGACGCCTCTGAGGTTCTGGAAGGTTCTGGGAGGCCGTGAGTCTGGTGCATTAATTGCAAAACTGATCCGATCATCTTCAGAGTCAACTTAAAAAAACCTTCAGGTGCTTAAAGTTGTTTTTTCCTGTTTTCTCTGAAGAGGCGTTTTCAGCAGAACCATGAGTTTGATGGACAGAACCATGAGTTTGATTGACAGAACCATGAGTTTGATTGGCAGAACCATGAGTTTGATGGACAGAACCATGAGTTTGATTGACAGAACCATGAGTTTGATGGACAGAACCATGAGTTTGATTGACAGAACCATGAGTTTGGGCCTTGACGGAGTCGTGAGTTCCGAGGGTCACATGTTCCTCTGGGAAGACAATGACATCAAAGCCCAGTGACAGAAAAGGCTTCAAAGGCAGCGTTGACAACATAGACATCAAAGTCAGGGAGGAGAAATCCGTTCACGCCGGCGCCGATGACACAGAACAAGAACCGACACCGGCTGCTGTTGAACACCACAGAAGAAGAACGGGTCTTTGACCCTCGGCTGTAATGAGGCGCCTGAAGTCGCGGAGACCCGCCCCCCTTAAATCCCACCAGTTACAGCCGTCCGCACATAAATTGCTTTTACTGTCCCCCATCATTCCCGGCGCCGGCGCCGATTAACCTCTGATTCCTAACCAAATAGCTCAACCGACAGCCGGCCGTCACGGGCCGCCATTAAAGTGATGGACGCGCGGCGCCGGGTAATTGACAGCATCAGCCGGCCAGCTCGTATCTCCGCTCCGCCTCCTCGAAGCCCCGCCGGGGTCGTTTAGTATTTATTCGCCTGACCCGGTTCTTTATGGCCCGGCTCAGCTTAATGGGCCAACAGAGAGCGGCGCCAACACTTTATGCCCCGTAGGAAAACGTCTGCTGAGTCTAAGGAGACGACACAGAGGATCGGGTTCTGGTCCGACCCGAGGAACCATCACCTGAAGACACGAGTCAACCTGTGTGAGGGGGCGGAGCTACGTGTTCTCATCCAGCCCCGCCTCATACCAGTCTGGGTTAAACTGGTCCAGTGGTCTACTTTAAACTACAGAGAAACTTTCAACTACAGAGAAACTTTCAACTACAGAGAAACTTTCAACTACAGAGAAACTTTCAACTACAGAGAAACTTTCAACTACAGAGAAACTTTCAACTACAGAGAAACTTTCAACTACAGAGAAACTTTCAACTACAGATGAAACTTTCAACTACAGAGAAACTTTCAACTACAGAGAAACTTTCAACTACAGAGAAACTTTCAACTACAGAGAAACTTTCAACTACAGAGAAACTTTAAACTACAGAGAAACTTTAAACTACAGAGAAACGTTCAACTACAGAGAAACGTTCAACTACAGAGAAACTTTCAACTACAGAGGAACTTTAAACTACAGAGAAACTTTAAACTACAGAGAAACTTTAAACTACAGAGAAACTTTCAACTACAGAGAAACGTTCAACTACAGAGAAACGTTCAACTACAGAGAAACTTTAAACTACAGAAAAACTTTAAACTACAGAGAAACTTTCAACTACAGAGAAACTTTCAACTACAGGGAAACTTTCAACTACAGAGGAACTTTCAACTACAGAGGAACTTTAAACTACAGAGGAACTTTAAACTACAGAGGAACTTTAAACTACAGAGAAACTTTAAACTACAGAGAAACTTTCAACTACAGAGAAACTTTCAACTACAGATGAAACTTTCAACTACAGAGAAACTTTCAACTACAGAGAAACTTTCAACTACAGAGAAACTTTCAACTACAGATGAAACTTTCAACTACAGATGAAACTTTCAACTACAGAGAAACTTTCAACTACAGATGAAACTTTCAACTACAGAGAAACTTTCAACTACAGAGAAACTTTCAACTACAGATGAAACTTTCAACTACAGATGAAACTTTCAACTACAGAGAAACTTTAAACTACAGAGAAACTTTAAACTACAGAGGAACTTTCAACTACAGAGAAACTTTAAACTACAGAGAAACTTTAAACTACAGAGGAACTTTAAACTACAGAGAAACTTTCAACTACAGAGAAACTTTAAACTACTGAGAAACTTTAAACTACAGAGAAACTTTAAACTACAGAGAAACTTTCAACTACAGAGAAACTTTCAACTACAAAAAATATTTATCGTACGGCTTTAATGTCCAAACCAGCTCAGAGCTGGTCTCCGTAGGCGTGACCTCACGCGACCCCTCGGCGTGACCGAAGACCCTCTGACTAAAGGAACATGGGTTTTATCAGCCACAACATTAGGTCCTCAGTCCTCTTCCTGTCTCATCAGCCGTCCGTCGGAGCGACCGATGACGGATGCGTTTCATTAGCATGGCGGCGGCTAACGCCTGAATAAATTCACCGAGCGTCACTCGCCCCACCGGAGCCTCTTAATCCCCCCGCCCCCCCCTAAACGGCCGACCGGTACGGCTATCGCCCCTCGCAGACTAACATAATTGAATGAGAGGCGGTAAACGCCGCCGCCGGGGAGAATCAACGCCACGCCGCATCACTCCCGCCCTTCATCTCCCGCCTGCTTTGGGCCGGGCTGAGCTCTTTATTAGCGGGTCGGAGCCTCAGACTGATTTCCCAGCGTCTCTCCGTGTGGCCCGGTGCGTTCACACGCAGCACAGCCGTCGCTTCTCATCAGCGTCAGACGGATCGCTCTCGCCGTCTCTCTTATTTCCTCGCCGCCGCGCCCCTCCTCAGATGAAAGTCCTCTTCCATTCATTCGCCGCGTTTACGGCGCCGCAGCTTCAGCAGAAAGTAAAAGAGCAGGAAGACGTTTCTGAGAGCAGGTGGAGTTCTGATGAATTAAAATGAGTGAAAAGTGCAGCGCTGAGCTTTTTGTGACTCAGCCGCGTGAAAAGACTCGCCGCCGCGCCGTTAGCGTTCTGTTCTCGCCGCGTTCCGCCCGCGCAGAAACACTCAGCCGGTTTAACGGAACCATTAACTCCTCGACTCCCTGATGAGGCGGTTTCATTAAGCCGCCCGTCAAACGCAGGAACCGGAGGAACCTTTGACTTCTGCCGTGTTTGGAAGCTAAAGGTGAAAGGTCGCTTTTCACAGGGGTACGCCGCTGGGCCATAACATTACAACCACCGCCTCATCAGAATAATGCCCATTACCGGGTTTCCGTGGTTACCTGTCA